>OX421495.1:21008957-21608957 GCA_949126835.1 Anisus vortex | reverse complement strand
TGACTGTGTGCAGCTTTTTAAAATTAGATATTGATAAGATATTTTAATTAAGATATTTTAAATTATTTTAGTCTTTAAAAATGCCCATCACATATTTTACTTATAATACTTATAATATAGAATGTAACTTATTGTCACAGTATTTTTTGGACCAATAAAAATACAGTTTAATAGTGTAAATTATAGTTAATATATGTCTTTTCCATGTGAAATAAAAATCATTTTCTGTGATATGATACAGACATAGACTAAACAAAATTGAGCAGTCAATAAATGTTCTTTTTTTTTTTTAGCAGACTGAAAGTTTGAATGACATTAACAGAAGAATAAGTCAGCTGAAACAAGCACTTAAGCAGAAAGCTGAATATATGAAATGCTTTGCTGATTGACTGTGTCTCTGTGTGTACATGATAAATATTCAGGTAATTCACCTGGCAGGCTTAATTCATCAGCAAACACAATATTTTTTTGGTGGTGTTTAATACTTGCTGCTTCGCTTCAACATTATAAACCATCAGTGTGTGTGATGTGTTTATAACATAAATAAAAACATCTTGTATGAGACTATTTACACACGATAATCTTAATTGAACAAATATTTAAATGCAGGGAAATTCATGAAACATGTACATGTTCTTAATCTTAATTAAATCAAGATAATATTGCTTTCTGCCAAGCTGTTGATGGTTTTAGGCTTAGTTCTTGTTGAAGGATGGGGAAAAGTCTGCTTTAGTATAAATATATCTTACTATAAAATCTATATAAAATATTTTAAATCCCATACTTTACACAAACCAATTTATTCCAGTGCTTGTGTGAAATATCTTATTCACTAGTAGCGTCACAGTATGTATTGAAGTAATCTAAATAATAAAGAAATGTTTGTGGATGTTTTACAAGTTGTGATGTATGAGGTTAGAATTAATTTTAATTAACTCCCTTGTTTTTCTTTAGTTGTGATTACCTTCCTTTGTAACTGATGGTCACATTCTTTTGATAACCCCTGTCCATTTGGCATGAGTGAGTGGGGGGGGGGGAGGGGGGGCAGACCATGTGGTGTGTAGTTTAAAATAGAGTGTATTGAGAGACTGGTTAGGCTGCTTCTTGTGTTCTTATTATTATTGTTGACTTGTGTTGAGCTTTGATGTTATGTATGTTGAATTAAAAGTTGTTGGTAATTATTTCTTGTTGTTTCTAAATTACTTGGATGAAAGTGTTACGAATCTCGGTCATAAATGAATGACGTAGTAAGGCATTGACCTCTTAACAAGTGCGTATCAGAGTCCAAAGCGACCAAGGTTTGACCTTTATGCCCTGAGGGCAGTTTAAATAAAATAATTCGTTCAAATCCCGTGGAAATTGGGGGATAATTCTGGATCGTAGTAATTATAGAGAAAGAGGTTAAAATGCGTATTAAGACCCTGTAGAATCTTCGATGATCGTTTTCTTTGTAAAGTCCCGACCTCCTTAAAGTCAGTTCAGTTTAAACGTTTGTAGAGTGAAGTCGCTATATTCATACATGTACATATAATGCCATTTTATTGATACTTATGTTGCCATCAGTTGATAAAGTTTATTGATCGTTTATATTGAGTCTACAATTTAAATAAAATTGTTTATTCAACAACTGGAGTTGTTTGATCAATCATTGTTGAGAAATGTGTTGAAGATAATTATCACGAATATAACTACATTACTGCATAGACCTGTCAGTCAAGGAACCCCTAGCTTGGGCTACAGATTAGCAGAATCTAGAGACTTCTAATAAAGATACAACTATATTCATTGAATCCGATTTAACGAGTCGTAATAATAGTCATCATAAAGAGGTCCATAACAGTTTGGGGTCTTCGTCCGATATAGTTGTATAGTGAAGCATATATTCAAGTTGTGTTGTGTTGTGTGTTGGAGCAGTGACCTACTGAGCAAGCCTAAGAACGCTGAAATTATTCTTCCGATTGGAAAAACGTAAGTTGGAAAAATTTACCACTTTATAAATCTCTTAACTAAAGAATGGAATTTATTGAAAATCCAGAAGAAGAAGTTCTGAAAACTTTACCAATAAAGAAGTTAAAAGAGATCGCTGAGATCTTAAAGATAGAAGTTACTGAGACTACACCATCGAGGACTGTGTTGACACAGCAGATAAAAGATGTGTTGATTGCGAGTGGCAAGTTGAAAGTAGAATCAAGCGCGGAGGGATATCAAGTTGAAGGTCAGATGTCTGAACAGTTGCGATTTCAACTAGAAATGAAACGGTTTGAGATGGAACAAAAACGTTTGGAAATAGAAGAAAAACGTCTTGAGATGGAAGATAAGAAAAGTCAAAGAGAAAGTCAGGAAAGAATAGAGCTAGCGAAGATAGGAGCTACTAAAAAAGAATCTCATAATGATGTAGAGATGGCCAGATGGAAAAAGCTAGTCCCTACCTACATTGATAAAGAAAGTGAAATAGCTAATTTCTTCCAGACCTTTGAAATTTCTTGCAGAGATTTTAAGTTCCCAGAAGATAAATGGGGAATATTAGTCAGAACAGCTTTTACTCAGGGAAGGGCAAGAGATTGTGTTTTATTGTTAAAAGAGGAGAATTTAAATGATTATGAAATCATTAAAGATACTGTACTTAAAGCCTATAACCAAATACCGGAAAGTTATCGGAAAAGGTTCCGTCAGTACACAATGTCCCCTTACCAAACACACTTAGACTTCCTTAGAGCAGAAGAAAAGCTAATGGATCAGTGGATAAAATCCAGAAATATCTCTACATTAAAAGAAATGAAAGATATCATTCTCTTAGAGGATTTTATTAACAAAGTGAGGCCGGATATAAGAATGTATTTATCCGAGCGTGATATCACTGACCCACATAAGGCTGCTGATTTAGCTGAACAGTACACATTGTGTCATAGGACAGCTGATGGAAAGAATGTTAATAGGCCACAACGGCCAGCAGAAAACACACAACAACAACATCGTGAAAAAGAGCATTTTGTGAAACAAAATGATGTTAATAAAAAACCTATCAACAAAAACGTCCAATGTACTTTTTGTAAAAGGACAGGACATAGCATAGAAGACTGTTGGAGTATACGAAGCGACAAAAGACCTAACAAAGTGGTCATGTGTGCTAGCCATAAACCAATACAGAATGTACAAGAAAGCGAACATACAAACGAACTGAATTCGAAGAAAGATTATTCTAAACCAGAAACACTGAGGGTGGATTTGCCTGAGAGCAAAAGTCAGAAGGTAGAGAAATCTACAACTGAAGATAATGAGGATAAATATCCTGATTATAAATACAGAATGGCTACTATTGGATTAATTGTCCAAGTCCACAGAGACGAAAAAGTAGACCAAAGTATTTTTGACTCGGAAAAGAGTCTGAAGTCATCGAAAGATGAAACAACACCCGAAAGTCATGGTCAAGGGAAGAATAAAATTGACACAGAGACCCTGTGCAGTTTTCAACCGTTCATTAGTGAAGGTTGTGTGGCCTTACAAAAGGAAGGACCACTGAAGTCCGTAAACATATTACGAGACACAGGAGCATCATTAACACTGCTGCTTAAAGATGTATTACCATTGAATGTGAATACATTGACAGGACAGACTGTCCTATTGAGAGGTTTTGAATGGAAAGAAGAAATACCTCTACATAGGATATACCTCACATCTGACTTGGTGACAGGATATGTGACAGTTGGAGTAATATCAAAACTTCCTGTTGAGGGCATATCTGTTATCCTAGCAAATGATTTGGCGAAAGGGAGGGTGAGACCTGAACTGATTGTGAAGGAAAATCCAGACCCTAGTCCTATTGTGGAGACAGGAAAAGAAAAAGAACTTTATCCTGTAGGTGATGTCATAAATGGTATGACACCACAGAAAAAGAAAGAAGAAACTATCTCACAAGAAAAGGAAAAGAAAGAAGAAATTCTCCCACGAGAGAAGAAAGAGGAAGAAGAAGTGGAACGTGATACTACTATTTTCTCCATGATTGAAGATTGTCCGAAAGGAAATGAACAATCAAAGAAGTCATCACAAAATGAATTGATTGCTGAGCAGAAAGTAGACCCAGAGTTGCTACAGTTGCATGAGAAAGCTGTCGACGAGAAAGAAAATCCTACTACTGATGTCTATGAACAGATAGACCACAGCATAAACAAACAACAATGCAAACCTGCAGTTGCCGGTACAGATGAAGATTGGAGGAGCATCACTGAAGAAACGAGTGCGGAGAGCTGGACCGAAACTACCAAAAGCTATGGGTTACCACAATCCATACCGTCAGATCGAAGGACCAACTTCGCCCCGGAACTCTTCAATCCAGTCCTAAAGAACTTATGCCTGGAGCATGAGGTGACAACTGAATCCTATCCGGAAAGTCGAGGAGCCTATGGACCAATCTTTGGACCCACTGTCCGAGGACCACTCAAACTACTTCCAGAGGAATGGCAGACCGAATTGGATCTCCTTGGGCTGAGCAAGTACCTAGATAAGTACATATATTTTTTGTCTGACATAACTGTGTTTGTTAGAAAAAAATTGTACACTGCTCACATGCAGATGCCATTGTTGTGTGATGAAAGAAAGGCAAATATATTATATCATTTGAAAATGATAAAGCCTTACCTTCTGAAAACAATTGGAATAAGCTTGATGTTGTTAACATTGTTACTCTTATTTGTAAAATTCATGCCTGGAGTACAGGATGAATAAAATGACAGATTCACTGATAGTTAGTTACCAAACTTACTATTTTAAAACTAAGTCCCTTACTTGTGAAGAAAAAGGAATGAGTAAAAGTATTGTTAGAGTAAATATCATTATAGTGTGATATTTCTAAACAAACTGGTTAGGTTGAGCATTTAAAATAATTGCTATAAGAGAAAAAGATCAGTTTTATCCGCAGAATTGGTTTCTAAATCAGAGGACATTATAAATGTGGACTGATTATAAGATATGTTTGAGAATCTCTGGAAATGATAATTGAAACATTTGGCAGAGAGGATAATCTGATTGATAAAGATGTAAATGATTTTAAGAAAAGAGAATTTTCTATCACTAAAGTATTGAGAAATGTTTTATGATTGTACTATGGGTTATTTTATCATGTACTGTTGTTGAAATAATTGCACTGAGTCAGTATGCAAATTTCTTCTATGTGAATTTATTCATTTGTAATATTATCATTGAATGTATGATAATGTAGGGTAAAAATAGTTGCAGCAAGGCAGAACTATGACTAACAAGAATTCCAAGAAATGTATTATATATGATTTTTCACTTTTAGGATACTGTTACATGAAAAGCAGACCAGAAGTGAAACTAATGTAAAATAAAACTTATCCTTGTTTTGTATAAATTTAGGATATGTGCCACTGACTTGACACTGTAAACCAGAATGATTGAGAATTTCATGGTTGAGAATTTATAATGTTGACATACCAATGTTCAACAAATGTATTATTAATTAAGGATTTCATGTCAAGATTGTAAAACTAATCTATTTTTTTTTGTATTAGTTAAAATAGATTGAATGAATTGTATTGACAAGCAAAAGATTGGGTAGACCTGAACACTGTGGAAGTAACAGGAACCTAGAACCTATGAATAACCTTTATGGAAAATGGAAAAGAGCAATGTACACCACTGAAAAGATTGGAAATGGAATGTTTTACCACAACAGTCAAACCAGCAGTTGTTTTGTACATAAATTGTTACATTGATTTCTCTCTGAAAAAAATTAATAGTAGCCTATGCTTAACTCTTTTCTACTTCAATAATATTGTATTTGAAATGTCTTTAATGTAATCTAAAGAAAATAAGTACTTACTGTGTAGTACTAAGATTGTATGAAGATAATATAACTTGTTTTAATTGATAGTTAATTAAGTAAATTAACCAAATTTGTTTAAGTAAATCCATGATTGTCTGAATGTTTCAATTTAACCTGCTACGATGTGAACTCTTTTAAAAAAGAAAATAATGACGTCGAAAGGTCATGGTAAAATGAGAAATTGAAATATTTTTAATGATTTTTGCTATAAACTATTTTAATTCGTGAACAGACTATGTTTAATGTTCTCAAAATAACATAAATGAATTTAATTTTGAGATAATGGTTGTTAAAGAATGCTCATTTAATACGATAACTTTTTAATCGCGTAGCAATATTTTTTTGACCTAGGCTGTGATGAGGTAAATTTGCATAGCGATGTCAACATTGTTAAAATCAATTGAGAATGAGAGAGAGAGAGAGAGAGAGAGAGAAAGGCGGAATTGACCTCAATTTCTGTGTCGCGTCACAGACAGTTGTCTAATGTGTTAGTCGGCCTACCAGCATGTAAAAAAAAAAAAAAATACTGTCTACACGAGCAATAATTTTTGTAACGTGTAATTAGGTCAGGTCTAGTAGTATTTTTTCATCAAGAGCGTTTGTTTTTTTTTCTGCTTATGAAAAAATAAGTCGTGTCTGAATAGACATTAAGTGATTTTTCTTTTGTTGTTTGATTACAAATGTAAAAGATATTAGTTTATAATTAAATGGACGAGAGAGGTTTTTATTAACGTGGAATGTTCATGTAATAGAAGTTATTAACTTGTATTATATTATATCTATTAAGAATGATTATGTATTTTTCTTGTATCCAAGATTTAGATAAACAATTTAATTGTCCATTGTTTTGAATTAAAAATTGAATGATTGAATGACTATAGTTAAGCCATTTGATAAGATGAATTTATATTGCATATATTATTATGTTATTGTTATCAGTTCGATTGAATTATTGGGATCGCCAATTGAACTGTATTGTTTTTCCCGGAATATTTTCTTTTATAATTATTCCTTAAAATTAACATTTTTCGTATGGTTAAAATGTAAAGGAAATAATTATAAAGCTTTAGAAGGGGGGGGATGTTACGAATCTCGGTCATAAATGAATGACGTAGTAAGGCATTGACCTCTTAACAAGTGCGTATCAGAGTCCAAAGCGACCAAGGTTTGACCTTTATGCCCTGAGGGCAGTTTAAATAAAATAATTCGTTCAAATCCCGTGGAAATTGGGGGATAATTCTGGATCGTAGTAATTATAGAGAAAGAGGTTAAAATGCGTATTAAGACCCTGTAGAATCTTCGATGATCGTTTTCTTTGTAAAGTCCCGACCTCCTTAAAGTCAGTTCAGTTTAAACGTTTGTAGAGTGAAGTCGCTATATTCATACATGTACATATAATGCCATTTTATTGATACTTATGTTGCCATCAGTTGATAAAGTTTATTGATCGTTTATATTGAGTCTACAATTTAAATAAAATTGTTTATTCAACAACTGGAGTTGTTTGATCAATCATTGTTGAGAAATGTGTTGAAGATAATTATCACGAATATAACTACATTACTGCATAGACCTGTCAGTCAAGGAACCCCTAGCTTGGGCTACAGATTAGCAGAATCTAGAGACTTCTAATAAAGATACAACTATATTCATTGAATCCGATTTAACGAGTCGTAATAATAGTCATCATAAAGAGGTCCATAACAAAAGTTTGGGCGACAGTTAAGGATCTTCTAGGGTACCAAGAAGTAATTGTGATAAACTGCCCACCCTAGACAGCCAGATGTAACAAAGTAGAAAAGTGAAAAGAGTAAAGTTTCTCAGACAGACCAATTTGATCTATAGGGCCTCTGAATCAGTGTTCACAAGTTTCCATGGCATACTAGAGAATTGTGTGGCCAGCACATCACCCAGCCACCTTCACTTTGCCCCATCAAATGTTAAGTATCCAGCAGAGCTGGGTTGACTCAGGGACATCCTCCAGACCTGGTCAGGATTTTTGTGTGGGGGAAAGGGAGCTGAAGGAACAATTAAATCTTTTTTGGGGTTTTACACACAAGAGTGAAAAATTTAAACCACAAACAAAATTTTTTTCAAAATGTCAAGGCTTTGCCTCTAAACTAAAGCGAATTCTAGCCTTCACCTGGATTTGAGCACTGGACCTACGATATGCTAGCCAGGGTATAAATTAAAAAGTAAAACATGATGGCACTTAAGGACTTTTTTAATGAATTACATTGTTTTTCACTGTTTTAAAAATTTACTTTTCCTGCTACTTTGTCCATTTTAGCATAATGGACATACCTTGGTCAATTTTCCCAAACTTTTACAACCCTTGTAAGAGCTGATATTTGTTATGGTAGAATCTGGGTGCTTTTAGAGATATCCAAAACCAGAAGACAGCCATATTTAGACACAACATTAAAAAAAAACATTTTTAGGGCAACACAACACTTGTAGAAGAAAAAAGGTGATTTTGAAAACAAAAATACCAACAATTAAGATATTTATTTTCATTTATTTCTGATCTCATAAGTTTTAAGTCACTCATTTTATTATAACAATTTAAATCATTAATAAACTTTATAAATTTTGTTGACGTCCAGCTAAATAGTGATCTATGGTGTCCTTCTCTGATATTTTATAAAAGTCATTAGCCTGATATTTTATGTCTTCTATTAAAATCATATAACATCCAGAAAAAAAAAACAATGATAAAAAAGTGCTTATGGAAATAAAATATTGATAGATTGTGAAGTTTATGCAGTTAAATTGCAAGCAATATTTATATGTAGCCTTTATATAATATATCACAGATAAATTTTGGTTGATAACATATATCACAGTTTTATTTTAAACCCACTGCAGCTGTTAAAATTGTCTTATTCGTAGACTGTCATCTATTGCATTTTAGAAAGTAAACGATTGTTAACATTTTTAAAGTCCTAAACTAATAGTTTAGTCATTGACACAACCGTTCCTGATAGCTTTTATTCTTCTACAGAAGGCCAGATGTCATCTTGACTTCTTGATAGGTTTTTCTTCATATCTGCAAATGAAATCAAATCAGTGTGTTATCAAACAATGATGAACTTAAACATTGGAAACTGTTCAAAAGTACAAAGCCTGTTAGATTACAGCTAAATCTGGAATACAATCGGCTCAAAAAGTACAACTGACCTGTGGAAACCCTGGAAGGCATAAATGCTGAGCAGCTTGATGGCGTGTACTGACCATCTGTGGCATCACACACAGCACAGTAGTAAGGGGTGGCACTGGGCCCACGTGGATAGCCGTCTTCATTTGGGCCTTTCATGTAGTTGCGAGTGGCTCCACCATGGTGACTTAACCTTTCTCTCTTCCATAAAACACTGCTGGGTTCAATAGCCATTATCTGTAAAGAAAAAAAAGAAGAGTTAAATAAATATTTTTATTATATGCCAAAAGGTATCATGATTGAACTCTATTTTTATATTGTTTGTTTTCGGTATTATTCTAAATGGGATTATTGAGGTTTCCCTAACCCAGCACCTTCCAAAGAATGAATATAAAAGTTCTATTATATAGTAAAATTAAGAATGGAATATTTTCGGATGAACAACTGAAGCTCATAAAATGCACAGTAGAATTTTCTTTTCCTGAAAAACAGCATGTTACATATAGACCTATTCAGGGGCGAAGCCAGAAATTTTTTCCAGGGGGGGCTGAACTTTCGAGTGACAAATATTTACCAAATACCAGGGGGGGGCTGAACTTTCACGTAACAAACATTTACCAAACTTTTAGCAAATTTAGTACTTATTTTTAACAAAATCTGTTGAAAAAATATTGTTTTTTAAATTTCAGCCCCCCCTGTGGCTTCGCCCCTGGACCTATTATTATTATATTATATAGAATAGCATAAACTACCAGTACTTTAAACTAAAGTTATTTAACAGTTCTTAATTTGTTATTCAACTATTCCATTAATACATACAATAAAGGCACCCACTTTAATATTTAAAGTTCTTTTAGTCTCTTGCCCCAATTCATCATTAGGTTTTATTGTATTGACCTCTCGATGCCTTTATATACAACAGGGCAATATTTTAATATTAAAATTGCTACCTAAAGCTGCAATTAATTTGAACCAACTACACCCATATCTGGCTTCATCACAGTATTGGCTACTTATGATGGGTTTAAATATATTCTGTTTAAAAGCTACAATTAATTAATTAAAAGCCAGTGAAAACCCAAAACTCACTTCATCACAACATCGTCTACTTATGATTGCCTTGAAGTCTATCCTTTTCAATAGCTGATCTCTCATCTTCAGAAAATGAGAATATTTCTTTCTCCAATTTTTTCCAAGTACCCAGGGAAAGATTTCATATTTTATTTCTTCTTCGTCTTCTTCTACATCATTGGCTAAATATCTATAAAGAAAAAAACATATATAAGAATGTTGCTTTTGGGACATAATTATTTTAACATTTTATCTAAAACGTTTTTATAAAATTATAAGCATGTAAATCTGAAAAATATCATAACTACTACTAGAATAGAAGATGACATTTTAATACAATTTTACTTCTTTTATAGTCAATTGTTGTTCGTCGTAAAAGATAACTGAATTTCCACAACAAAAAATGACATTTATCAGAAATTGTTTATGTTCCAATTTGGATATATTGCAAGTATTTTTTATTTCATTAAAACGATGGCCATTATATAATTATAATTTGATTAGTAGATTCAAATTCATTACTGTTAAACATTTTTTTTAAATCCCATTTTATCTTTTTTACCTGACATTATAGACTTATGATAAAAGCTAAATTCATATTGTCATTATAATGATTAACTTATTTTAATTAATGAAACCAAACGTTTCTTTTAGTTTTCAGTAAAATTATAGAGATATAGCTTTACATTGAGAATTAAACAATAGAGAACAGTAAAGTGCTTTAATAGGGGTTTAAAGAAAGAAAACTATAGGAATGAAAAGAAGGGGTAAGAAAAATAATATGTAGGTACGGAACACTGAGTTCAAGAAGAAAATTAAAAAGAGAGTAAGAGTATGCGAAACAAAATAAAAAGCTTTGATCAGGTCGTAATGGAATTTCAAAAAATAATCAAGCTTGTAGATTTCTTTTACTTTTAGCCCAAAACAATAAATCAGGGTGAATTAGGTTATTATATTAAAATGCACTACTATAAGACTAGACTACTTAAAAATGGGTTTTAACTATACCAGTCTGTAGAAATATTTAAACATGTAAAATGGCCTTTTTCTTTTAACCGTAACAATATCCAACAATGCTTACTTACAAGGCTATAAAAAAATTCATTCTTGTGTAGTCCTGAAGTTTGAAGTCAGCTCTTTTAAAGTAAGCAAACACCATCGCTATGAGATACTGGGTAAAACAATTTGTACAATAAGTTTTCATGAGACTTTAAGGCACTTATTACATTAACCAGGGATAACACATTCTGAGCTTGCATACAGAAATGTATCATTCTACCTATAATTTCTATTGTCACTATTCTAAATTTTAACTATTATAAAATTATAAAGGTGGCAATACAACAATTACTACCACTAATACCAGCATGGGTTTATATTCCTTAACAATTCTTTATAATAAATTCTGCACAAGTCCATGCATGCATTAAAATATGCGCCTCTACAAATATTAATATGTTTTAAAAGTTTTTAAGCAGTGCAAACTAAAATTATCGTACAATTGGTAATAAAGTAACAGTAAAGTAACTACCTTATCAGCAATTCTTTTACAACTGTCCATCCTCAGAAAATCCTGAATAACACTGTCATCTAATAATGGGTTTAAAAAAACAACATTTAATGCAGCTGTTTCTCAAATATTTGCATTTATTAGTTAATTAATTAAGTGGACATAATCTTTTGTCTGCACTTCATATATTGTTGATTAAATTTAAAAGTAATTTGTTTTCAACAATATTATGAAAAGAAATTTATTTGTTTGATTTTACATTACCTTTCCTTAAGGCATGTGAAAGGCTGAATGTGTAGCTTTGTGGTTGTATATGTGTGTGGGGGCATGTACATTTTCATAACAGCTAATGCTGTTGTGGGGCACGGTAGCCAAGCGGCAGTGCGTTCGACTGGTGAACCGAAGGTCCCAGGTTAATCCTGGTGCAGGCTAGGATTTTTTCCCGGGTCTGGAGGGTGTCCCTGAGTCTACCCAGTTCTGATGGGTACCTGACCTTCGTTGGGGTAAAGTAAAGGCGGCTGTGCATAGTACTGGCCACACAATCACCTAGTATGCCGTGGCCACAGAAACTGGTGAACGCTGCTTCATCAGACCTATGAATCTATTCGGTCTGACGGGTACTTTACTTTACTTTAATTCTGTTGTACATTTGTGTTTTGTATACAAAGATTATGTGAATAAGATATTTACCTACAAATATACATACCAGTTAATTTGAAAAAATCATTCATTTCCTTTTTCTTCACAACAAATCTGGAACTGTCACAATTTATCCTGGGTGTTTGCATTCCAAAATTTGGTTGGTTTGTGCTTAGAAGCATAATGTCTTTGGGCATCACACTATTGCATTCATTGCAAGGATATACAGTAGATCTTATCGGCTGGAAACGTTTGTCTTTTCTGCCTTTTCTGTGCTTGGAGAATTTTTGAGCAGCTAAATTGACTGCTGTTTTATCTACACAAGTGTCTCTTATACAGATATCATGTTGAAAAGTTCCAAGCAACTCATTAGACTGGTTTCCCCTCATAGAATGCACTATTGCTGAATCATCCAAGAAGTTGGATAATCTGGACATCATTTCGATCTGAATAAATTTGCAATAATAGCAAAGTTAAGAATCAGTGATTTGCTAGGTGAAGTCAATAGGGGTGATGGTTAGTATCTCTAATTGTTTAAATTTCGCAAATTGTCTGCACAATGTAAAAATTGGGTCAAATCAGGTGGTACTAATGAACATCTAAATCTAAGGAAAGTTATATATTTTTAGATTATTGTAGAAAATGTGTTTGGCATCAAACAGTACTGAAAGGCCTACAGTGAAATTAATATAAGTATATAAGGAATCAATTTTGGGATGAAGAACTTCAATTTGGCTACCAAGGTCTGAATTTTCATTCTTTTAATGCAAGTCATTTGCCAACCTTTTGAAACTATACTTTACACCTTAAAAATGTAAATGTTATCAATTATTTTAATTAATTTTATTAAGTAAAGGGTACAATAAATAATAAATGTGATAAAAACAATCAAACAATGTGGGGTGTCAACAACAGAGTATATAAGTCATGATTGAATATTATTTTACACAAGTTTAGATAGGGGGCTTAAGAAAGTTATAAAATATAGGATAGGAATGTATGCCTGCCACATACATACACTTTTTCCCCCTGTGGAATTCCACTTATATAATTATAGCTCATTTACAAGAAAGCATTGCTCTTTATACATTTGCTCTGCTATGTTTACCAGTTTCCTTCTTTACAGCTTAGGCCTACACGGGCAGCACAATGCCCAGTCGGCTTTACTTTACCCAAGTAGTAGGCCTATCTATACACCTATACTGGTATACTAAATATAGTTCAGGTTGGCCTACCTATCACTGACAATCAGAACTGGGTGGGTGCTTTGCGGCTTAGACTACGACTATTTACTATTAGAAGAAATACTAGAACTAGAAACCTCTGTGAGTATATCCGGTTATACCGAAATCTCCAAAATGATAAGGCCTTGCCCTAATGATTTTTTAGTGCATTAAATTTGATTCTAGCTTATATCTAGACTAGACTACTCTACTCTCTAGTATAAATAATAGTAATAGTCTCGGCAATCGTGGCTACTGTCTAACTACTAATAAGAGTAATAAGTTATCATTAATCATTAGACTGGGTAGTCTTAACTAACTAGTCTACTAGTTAGTACTTACTACTAAAATTAAAAAGACTGTTTTAGTGTCTAGTCTAGTAATTCATCATCATCATCATCTGTCCTTTGGGTTCCTTGTGGAACATAGGGCCTCTGTCAAAGCACGCCACTCTTCACGGTCTCTTGCTAGTCGCTTCAATTCTTCCCAGCTCTTTCCAGTTCTTTCAGTTTCATCCAGTATGCTTCGTCTCCATGTTCGCTTGGGTCTTCCTCTATGCCGTTTACCCTGGGGATTCCACTCTAAGGCCTGTCTAGCTCTGTTGTTGTTATCTTTCCTGAGGGTGTGTCCAATCCATCTCCACTTCCTTTCCATGATTTGTTGTTCTACTGTTCTTTGTCCACACCTCTCCCACAGCTTGGAGTTTTCTACCTTGTCGAACCTTTTTATTTTGAGTATATTTCTTAGGCATCTGTTAACAAAGGTCTGGAGTCTATTTTTAGTTTTCTCTGTCGTTCGCCATGTTTCGGACCCATAAAGTAGGACCGTTTTAATGTTTGTGTTAAAGATCCTTACTTTAGTTTTGACAGAGATGTATGTAGATCTCCAGACCTGTTTCAAGTTGGCAAAGGCTTGTCGCGCCAGGTTTATTCGACGTTCGATGTCCTCGTCTGCTCCTCCTGATGCACTGACCACACTTCCAAGGTATACAAAGTGATTCACTTGGTCTAAGCTTTGGTTTTCTACTTGTATGTCGCCATCTTGTTGGTGGTTTATTTTCAACACTTTGGTTTTTTGATGGTTTATACCGAGTCCTACTCTTTTTCCGGTCTCACTCAAAGCTGTGGTTTTCTCTTGCATATCCTGTAATCTGTGGGACAGAATGGCCAGGTCATCTGCAAACTCTAAGTCTTCTAGTTTTTGCATTAGGGTCCATTGTATTCCTTTTCCTGAGTTAGCATAAGCTTCTTTTGTGACCCAGTCTAGTACTAGAAGGAACAGAAGTGGTGAAAGGAGACATCCTTGCTTGACTCCAGTTGTAACATGAAATTCATCTGACATCTTACCATTATGTACTATTTGGCAGGTAAAGTTTTCATAGAGACTTTTGATGATGGCTATTATTTTATTAGGTATTCCATAGTGCCTCATGATTGACCATATTGTCTCTCTATCAATGCTATCAAAAGCCTTTTCAAAGTCCACAAATGTAGCATAGAGTGGAGATTGCCATTCAATAGATTGTTCTATAATGATCCGGAGTGTTGCTATCTGGTCAATGCATGATCTTCCTCTTCTGAACCCAGCCTGTTCTTCTCTTAGGAGATCATCGCAGGCTTCTTTAATTCTGTTGAGTATTGTTCTGCTGAAGACCTTGCTTGGTACTGAGAGTAGAGTAATTCCTCGCCATTTATCACATCTTGACAGGTCCCCATTCTTTGGAATTTTAATCAGTAGGCCTTTTTTCCACTCTGCAGGAGGGGTTTCGGTTGACCAAATTTTATTAAAGATATTGTGGAGTTGGTTAACAATTTCAGCTCCTCCTTCTTTTAGGACCTCAGGTGGTATATTGTCTATGCCTGCTGCTTTGCCTGTCTTCATTTGATTGATGGCCTTCCATATTTCTTCTTTGGATATTTCTTCCATATTTATGTCCAGTGTTTCTCCTGTGGTCAGATCGGGTGGATTTAGAGGGGTTGGTCTGTTTAGCACTTCCTGGAAGTATTCTTTCCATCTTCTCAGCTGGTCATCTATGGAAGAGAGGAGTTTACCTTGTTTGTCTCGGACTGGCACATTGTAGTTAGCTTTCTTGCCACTCAAGAGTTTGGTAATTTTATATAACTGTTTTAGGTCTCCTTTTCCTGCTGCTTCTTCTGCTTGCTCAGCTAGTTTATTATAAAATGTTCTTTTATCATGTCTAAGCATTTTTGATACCTCTTTTGAAATTGTATGATACTCTTGTTGTGTTAGTTGTTTATGTTTTCTTGTTTTAGCTTGGTTTACTGTTTGTTTTGCATGTTTCCTGTCTTCAATTCTTTGCCATGTCTCGTCGCTAATCCAATGTTTTTTGTTTTTTGGGGCAGGTCTTAGTACTTCATTACAAGTTCCTATAATAATTTCTTTGAAGTTATCCCAGGTTTTGTCTATGCTTTCCTCAGTATCATCTGGTTGTAGTGCAGAGAATCGGTTTTTAAGGGTTAATTGTAATTCACACTTCCTCTGTGAATTCTGGAGTTTGTCTAGATCGAATTTGGTTCTCCTGTTTGTTTTTGACCTTTGTTTGGCTAACTTTATTTTTAGCTTGGCCACTACCAGGTGGTGATCTGATCCAATGTCTGCTCCTCTTTTGGTTCGTACATCCTGTAATGTGCTCCTCCAAGTACGGCATATAGCGATGTGGTCTATTTGATTCTCTGTTTTGTTGTCTGGTGAGACCCACGTTGCTTTGTGGCATTTTTTGTGTGGGAAGATGCTGCCTCCGATCACCAGTTCATTGAATGTACAGAAGTTAGCAAACATCTCTCCATTTTCGTTCATGTTGCCCAGTCCGTGTATGCCCATTGTCTTCTCTCTCCCTTTGTTTTCATTTCCTATTTTAGCATTCATATCTCCCATGAGGATCAGTATATCTCTTTTGGGTATTCTATCCACTATACTTTGAAGTCGTTCATAGAATGCAACTTTATCTTCTTCAGGTGCAAGGTTGGTGGGAGCATAGCACATGACGATGTGAACATTTTGGAATCTTGATAGAAATTTTGCTCTAATAATTCTGTCTGAAACAGGCTCCCATTCCAGGAGACTTTTAAATGAATCTTTGTTCAATAGGAGTGCCACTCCATTTTCATGGGTGTCCTCTTCATTTTCCATTCCAGAAAAGAGCAGAGTTTCACCTGTTTGAAGCCTAGTTTCTCCAAAAGTATTCCATCGTACTTCACTCAGTCCCAAAATTTGCAATTTGTAGTTAGCCATCTCTTTGGCGACTTGGGCGCATCTGCCTGGTTCTAGCAGGGTTCGGACATTCCATGTACCCAAGCTGAAGGGTGCCTTTTGCATTAGGAAATGTTTCTTTTTCGTCGGTTTGAGTAAGGTGGTCGGCCCTGTGGGATTCTTTTGAATTTCCCCACACAGCTTCATAAATCTCCTTTGTGGAGCCCTACTCTCGCCTCTGACTGTGTTTTGTAAGTTCGCTTTGATTTTGGTTTCTGTAACGTTTTGTTTTTTTCCATGGCTGGGTTGTTAGCCCTGCGCACAACCGTCTGGGATGATTCCCTTTACAGCTCTCTGGATAGCTGCCTTATTTTCGGGTAAGGTTCCCTAGCCTTTGTGGATCCCTCCACTTCCTGCAAGGCAGCAGGTTCTGATTTTGGTCCGCCCCGGGTATTTGATTTCCCCGGTACCTACCATATCTGGTGGGCGTTCCCCAATCCGCCACCCGGGGAGGCGCTCGATGGGAGATCAGAAACTCCACACGAGAGTCTAGTAATTAATAGTAACTAAATTAAGTAGGCCTAAGTCAGTAAGTGGCCTAACCTAACTTTAACTAGTTTAGAGTTTAGACTGAAGAAGACTGAAGACTTTTGTAATTTGGACTTCTAAAGTAGCTACTTCGATAAACTGGATTTTGACCTACTTTTCGTGTCTAGCGGAAGCGATATATTTTTGTGCAGTTTTGAAGCCGATCGAAATGGGTACATGTTTTGTATTATTGATTTCACCTATCTTTTCTAAAATCTATGTGTTTAAATCATTTTAAACCAACAAAGTGTTGATAAACTAAATTTTTGTCATCGTTTTGATGTGTAAATAAACTTTTTTAATGGCGCAGTGCTATTTTGAAAACTATTGGTATGTTTGCCATTTTTTAAAAAATATTTAGAGGTCTCGATGATATTTAATTCTAACTCGATGAGCTTCTTTATTATAATTAAAGTATGTCTGACAAATTTGTTTTTAATATCGGGGTCCCAATTAGTTTTAGCGAGTTCCTCCAAATGGGACATTGCAGAGTAAATTACTCGGCAAAGCAGGAAGTTGTTTTAAAAATAGTCAGCACTGAACTATATAATATATAAAATATCTCAGTCTGTAGGCCTATTTTTTCTCTTACGAAATTTATGAATATTTTCCCCAATTTAATTGCACACAAACTACTAAATGTTAAATAGATATAATTGATGGCAAATTAACAAGTTGTCATACTTATTGGATTATTTTCAACCCATGCTTAGTCCCCAAAAATGTGTAGGCCTAAGCCATTTATTATAATAAATTAAGTCTATGAGTCTCTATGACTATGAAGTCTATGACTCTATTGAAACTCTATTCTATGTGAATGTGACACTAGGATTCTATGTCCTATGTGAACTATGTCGACATGTCTAGACCTAGAATAGTACGGCAGTACGTCTACAAAAGTAGGCTATAAAGTTATTTTTAAAAAGAGTGTAGTCCAACGATTTTTTCCCCCAAAAGTACATGAATGACATGATCCATTTACTCTAAACTCTAAAGGAATATAGATCTATTTATATTTATAGTATAAGTGTAGGCCTACTATTTTTCAATTTTTTTTTTGCATGACTACAACAGTAACAGCTATGCATAATAGACTTTTTATCCTCACAAACCTAATTTTTTTTTATAGTTTCATCTATTTTAATCAATTTTATATAGGGTATATTTATATATGACAGGTCTATAAAGAAATATTTATAGAATCTAATTTTACTTTTCACTATTGATACTTAGGCTATATTCAATATTAGTTTTAAAATAGTTTGCAAGAAATGTGCACAAGTTCAGAATATTTTCCCAATGACATTGGCAATGTTCCCTCCCCCCCCCCCCCCCAACCATGCACTTTGCCCCCCGCCCTCCCTCTATGGTAACCCTTGATAACCTGGCTACTCCCCTATTTAAAAATATTTATATTATGCAAATTATGATATAGGCCTACCTAGACACTCCTACAATTCTATAGAGAAAAGATTTTTTATTAGATACAGAGAGACACAGAAAGAAAAAGTGAATATTTAATTCTAGCCTATCCTATATATGTTAGTTATAGGTACCTACATATTTGTGTATAGTAGGCCTATATATGTTATGAATAGGCATGAATTTTTTTTGTTAGGGGGGGGGGGGGGGTAGGCCTACATTTTATGCTTTGTAAAAATTATAATAACATTAAATCATTGTTAGTTCTAGGCTTTTATATATTAAAATATTTATTGAAGTATTTAATTTGTCATTTTCAGTAAAAGGATGGCTGTTCCAACTATCCCCCAAACCAAATTCAATGAGCCAGTAGGGAAGTTTTAAAAACTACTTAAGTGAATTAAGTAAACATTAATCCCATTTTTATTTTAAAGAATGGATACTTGTAGAGATTCTCTTAATTCAGCATAGATCAGCAATGTCATTTACTTATTACCAACACTGCATTTTTGTAAAGAGAATTTGAAATGACTGGTCAAATGATAAAGTAAAAAAGAAGAAGAAAAAACTTGAGCTTTTCTAATTTATGCAAAGGGTATGCAGAAAAAAATATGTGTGTCTTTATGTGATAACTTATTAACCATGAGTAGGCCTATGTTTTCTTTTTTGTTTGATCTTACACTGTGCAGATAATGTATTTTTAAACGGTTATATTTTAAGATAATTGTTTATAATAAATATTTTTCATACTAACTTTTTTTTATATAGTAGGGTATAGCTTACCGTACATTTAAAATGGGATTATTCTAAAAAAATATTATGATGAAATGGTTAGAATTTTGCTGCATTTTAATTGTTGGATGAGTCTGAAATAAAGTATGTTATTATATTAACATTAGTGAGTTTGAAATGCTTGCTGATTGTGGGTGTGACAAGTTTTATTAACTATAATATTGATAAAGCACAGTGGCATGGTTAGGAATGTAGAAAGGGGCAAATAATGCAAGGCTGTGAGAGAGGGGGGGGGGAAGATGTACAATAGTATTAATTAAATAAATAAGCATGCAAAGAAATAATACAAATACAAGGTTTAAAATTTATATTTTTCTAATTAGATAAATTGTAATTGTTTAGTTCAAATTTAGGGGGGGGGGGGGAGAGTTATCATCAGTGAGAAAAAGTTAATTGTCTAACTAATAGAACATGGTAATGAGATTGAAGAAGAAAAGGTTCCAGTATGGCCACTGTTATAATATTGGTAGAATTTTTAAAATCAAATTTCTCTTCAAACAATAAACTTTAAGCCCCTAGACCTATATCTGGACTACTTGTTTATTATAATTGACTTTTCATCTACACTAAAATGGTGGGATTCTCTTGAGAATATAAAATAAATGAATGTTGAAAAATGATTTTTATGTAAATGACACTATTTTATCTTAATAACCAGGGCTGTGGAGTCGAGGAGTCGGAGTAACTTTTGGGTACCTGAAGTCGAAGTCTGCAAACAATGCACTGACTCTGACTCCTACTCCTAATAAATTTAGATTGGGAAAAAAAAAAAAGCAAGTTTAAATATCCCAATTCACAAAAACTTATAAAATAATGAATTCACTACTGTAAGAATAAAGACCAATGCATGCAGTGCCTCATGTAACCGCAAAACAAACACGTTAAGTGAATAAGTCAAGAAGCATGCTTTTCATGTGCTTCACTATATGGCACGGAACGCACAATTAGGAGCGGCAATACTTATACTTTTCATAGTGTTGTACAGAGGAGTCGGGGAGTCGTAGTAGGAAAAAAAACTGAGGCGTCAGAGTCTGACCATTTATCTACCGACTCCAAAGCACCGTTAATAACAGTATTTTTCATGTCTCTACAAAATAGTCCAGTTATTGCATTTATTTTAGTAAATGTTCTGCATTTATATTACCTGTTGTGCAGTGTGCTTGGTTAATTTCAGACATATTTAACCAAAATCATCAGAGATATCACATTTATAAATTGGACAGGTAACAATAAACAATTATTTAGGGAAAAGTGGAAACAATATCTTTTATTTTAATGTATAAAATGATATAAAATATCCTCTTGGGGGGTATACATCTCCTTCCACAACTTTTGAAATGTCTTACTATTTATGCTTTGCATCATTGTATTGATGCAGATGGACTGGTAAAATAATTGGTTGTTCAGTTTTGTCAACAATATTTATAAATGAAGTCATTACCTATGAATTTTTTTTTGCAAGGTTTCTTTGCTTTACCTTTTTCTTCATTGGAAATTGATAAAGAAATAATTTGATTTAAAATAGAACTTTGACATAATTATAAAATTTTATAAAGTCCGACAAATGTATTATTTTTTGTTTACAAATAGGCGTAAATTATGAAGTCGTGTAATTGGTTGAGAGATCTTCCCAAACTAAGCTTTTTTTCTAATGCGTAGATATTTAAGATTATATTTATTATTTTCATTGGAACAATATATTAGCATTATTTTATGAATATTGTAATAAAAATGAAACATTGTTTGCCAAGGAAAATCACACCAAGGGGTTATTCCTAAACATAAAAAATTTTGTTACAAAAAATATATTACATTTAAATATTAAATAACATGTTAAATAAATAGTTTAATGCCTGTGTCATGTGTTTTATGACTTCGCCATTTTTATTACATGTCAAATTTCATATTTTTTTCATAAATTTGAATGGTTGTTTTTTAAGGGTCTTCTTCAGACTTCTACCAATACCATAAAATCTCGATTATAAGCCACATCTGCGTGTATAAGGCGCAGGTATACTTCAGAAGGCAAAAAGCAAGTAAAATTGAAGCTCATGTTTATAAGCCGCTCCCAAAATCTGTTTGAATTACTAGTATAAAATCATTATAAATATATTTTTAAAAATTTTTAAATTGCAGCTAAATTAGTTAATGTAATGTGAATGGACTTTGCATATTAATATTAATAATACTAAGTGAATGCTACATAAGCTTTCAATATCAACCATCTTGCAACGTTTTTATGTGTAAAAACGTTTGCAAAGTACCAAATATTAATTTGAATAATAATAACACATTACTTGTTTTTAACTATTTTGAAAAGCAAACCTCTATAGAAGCCGGTAAATAAATAACAGGGCTCTGAAAAACAAACTAATGGGAAACGTTGATCTACCCTAATTGATAAAAACTTTGTAAAATAAAGGTATTTTGATGAACTTAATTAGACTTGTAAAAAATAATTTTTTAAATACAATTCACACAAAAACATTGTAATTTTAACATATTTTTCGTTATTTCTGACTCTAGTCTATTCAGTGATAATGCTTACGGTAGCCCACATTTTCATTTTAGTTGATATTCGAACATAGGAAATAAAAATGTTTTAATTTACAAGTGTATAAACCGCACCCCCTTCCTAAACCAAAAAATTTTGTTACAAAAAGTACCGCTTATACTCAAGATTTTACAGTAGTTTTTAAAGGAAGCCAATATCCAGCATTAATGTGAATAATATAATAACAGAATCTATAACTCTGTTAATTATATTGCTCTATATAATTTTTTTTTTAAATTGGCATAATTTTCTAAAAAAAAAATATTTGAAAAGGACAAAAAAAATTTCTACATTTTTTCATTTTTGGGGTGGTGGGGGGGCCACGTGCCCCCTCTCCTCCCCCTGATGCTAAGACTATGATAAATACACACAAAATTCTCAAAGAGGATATATTGATACAGTAATGGTGAAAATTTGAATGGATTATCTTAAACCGTTAAGAAGTTATAGTTACTTATTTAATTGCTAATTTTTCACAATTTTTGCCTCAATTTTTTTTAGCCAATACAAAGGCTATATAAGGAAAAAAACGCGTCACCAAAAAACTCATAACTTTTGTTATAATTGAGATAAAATCATAAATTTGGTATCATTGGAAAGCTTACATCATGCTTTATCAAAATCGCACATTATAAAATAGATTTGATTAATTTGAAATTTTTATCAAAGTAGCTATCTAAAGTAGCCTACGTAATCATAAACTGTAATTTAATTTCTTTAGCCATTTGAATTGTACCGTACTCCCATAAAATCCTTAGTTCTATTTTTTTTACTATCACTTGTTGATATTAAAGTATGTTAATGTAAAAATTTGTTTTTACTTGACTTAGTTTAAAAGTATACCTCAATATCGGCTCTTTTACCACGGGAAATCAATAATTAAGCGCCTTTAAAATTGCAGCGGACGTGAAAGCTTTCTTTTTTAAACTTTTTAGGCCTTTCTTTTTAACCTTAAAAATATATCTAAATATAAGTATTATTATAATTATAGACCTTCTTTAGACTTCTGTTAATAAAAAAAAATATTTATTCAAACTTCCATTAAAAAATATTACTGAACTATTTTTCTTAACCAATAAATTATAAGAATTGTGACATTAAATTTAATACAAAAAACAAGGCATTAAATGGCCACAATGGCAAGGACTGGTGTCTCTGTACCTGTATCCTGTATCCTATTCTTCAATCTTGGAAATTGCTAAAGTAAAAGACTAAAAAATCTTAGATCTATATGGACAGATCGCAGAAAAGTGTAGCATATCCTACACATCAATGATTTAGAATTAGAATATAGGCATATTCTATAATTCTATATGAATTTTATTATATGGGAAGGATGGCTTTCAACCTAGACTAATTCTAAATGATACCAAAAGATTATTTAGTAGGCTATATTCCAGTTCGGCATAGATCAGGGGTCAGGAACCTTTTTGTCTGAAAGAGCCATCGACACCCCATATTTTGAAAAGTAATTCTGTGAGAGCCATACATTATGTTAAAAACTATAAATTCAAGTAAATTTCCCTTTAATTACAATGAATGCAGGGTTTTCTATCTTTTAGGTCAGCGGAGTTTATCTCCTTTACCACTTCTGATGCTAAGCTGCAGTAGACTAGCTCATTTGTAGAATGAAATATTGAAATGCAATTAATATTTAGATCAAAAGGAGTCTAAAGAAATATTTTTTTTATAATCGAATATTTGTCTCGCGAGCCATAGGTTCTCGACCCCTGGCCTAGATCTATAGGCCTAGCCTATGGACGTACCTATCTTTATGTCGTAACACAAGAATAAAGAACTTATTTTGAAGATAGGTCTATTATCAAGAAAAACTAGCCCGACCCGCATATATGCGTGATCGTGATTTTTAAAAAGACTAGTCTTGCAATGGAGATGGTTGGGGCACACACTCCGAAAACCAGCTTCCAACATTACCAGACAGTCCCTATCATGGAACCCCCAAGGGAAGAGGAAGAGGGGCCGACCTCGTAACAGCTGGCGACGTGACCTGGATGCCGACGTCAAGAGATCAGGTCATTCTTGGGGACAATTGGAAAGACTCGCTCGGGACCGGGATGGCTGGAGAGCCCTTGTTGGTGGCCTATGCCCCGAGAGGGGTAGTAGGCGTAAAGGAAAAATAGAAAGTCTTGCAATTAGTCTAGGGCGCCACGTTTTAAATCATAAAATGATGTTAAATGTTATAGCGAGGCCTAGCCTATTCTGGTTCATTACCTTCAGACCCGTGACCGTTATAATATGGTCGTTGGGGGAAGCGAACGGACACCTCAGCACAGTGCCCTCACATATTATAGGGGAGGGGGTACAGAGGGGGGGGGGCATATGCCCAGGAGCGACACTTCTAGTGGCGGCAAATATAGTCTAAATATAGCACTAAACAAAGCAGTTACAGTAGGCTATGCAAGGGGGCGGCGCTGAAACTTTTGCCCTGGAGCGCTACATAGGCTTGTTATCTAAATGTAGAGCCCATTTTTTAGAAAAATAGGCAGAAAAGGAGGCTGCTCTAATTATAATAATGTGTTGACTAGACTTTACATTTCACCCGACGCAGTAAAACACTATAATTATCATTTTAAAAATTACGACTTGGGGACGCCCATTAATGAATTAGCCTACGTCCAGGGCCGGCTCGTCCATATAGGCAACCTAGGCGGTCGTCTTGGGCGCATATTTTTTTTTTGGGGGGGGGGGGGCGCAAAATTGAGGGTTTTTTAATTTGGGGATTTAAAAATATAAACTATATTAAAGTTTAGTACTTCTGCGCGCTACTA
The DNA here is from genome assembly GCA_949126835.1 of Anisus vortex. Taxonomy (NCBI): domain Eukaryota; kingdom Metazoa; phylum Mollusca; class Gastropoda; family Planorbidae; genus Anisus; species Anisus vortex. The sequence goes on along the minus strand of OX421495.1, from coordinate 21,584,160 downwards.
CCGGTAGCATAGTCAGACGAATTACTAGGTTTCTCCCCGCCGAAGGCACTTTATTAATGAGGCTGCATAATTTGTTTTCTTCCAGGGCGTCAAAAAACACTAGAGCCGGTTCTGCCTACGTCTGAAAAAGCTTGACAGTTAGTTGTTGGCGTGAGGGAGGGGGGGGGGGGGTCAAGAAAAGTTATTGTCGTCAACACTGTTTATTTTTATTAAATAAAAAAAGATACAGATTTATTACAAAATTCTACATTTGTCCTGTGCCATTTACATAGCAGACATGTAAAAACATAATGGTTTTACGTTAATACAAATAAGCTTATATTAATTACGGAAACTACATTTGACATGTCCTTTTTGTATTCATTTTGTTAGTATGTAGATCTATGTATGGGTGGAAACTAAGCAATTGTTAGCAAGACAATTAAGTGACCGACCAATTGTAGAAAACCTCGAGTCACCACCACTGTCTATCGAGACATGGCTTACTGCAATAACTAAACATAAACTAAACACACCAACAAACTTTCTGCAGAGAACGTTCAGAAACAGAAACCCAGTTTTTTTTCCGCTCAGTGCATCTAAATTAGGCACAAGAGACTGGCGTTCATTATAAGGCATGTAGCCTAGGCTAAGCGATAGCTGGGATTGGCAATATAATATAACTAAAAGCAACATATAGGCCCTTTCTGAGACTATAATATATGTTTGCAAAACATTGAATGAAGTGTATTGTGTGAATCCTTTAGAAAAATAATTCGTGGCCCACCACACGAAATCAGAAATACTCAGGCCTATATATAGCCTACCTTATACCTTTTAACATAGATTCGAGTCTACCTAATTTTGATATAAGACTTATAGACTAATATATTGTTGCTGACTACGTTATAATAGGTGAACCGTTAAAATTAGGTCAATTAGGCTACATAGATTTAATGAGTAATTTTTAAGTTTTAATTTCTAATTTTCTGTTAAAATTGTATGAGATAAAAAAAATATTAGTAGGCCTATCAGTGGCGCAGCCAGTATTGCAAGGTGTGAGTGGCAAATGGTGCAAGGGGACGTCCATTAATTACGTCAACAATTTTTAGGCGATCTTTACCTCCCCCCCCCCCCTCCCCCTTGTCAACAACTGTCAAACTTTCAGAGACCCCCCTATATAATTACGTCAACAATTGGTTACCCCCCCCCCCCCTCAAAACAAGTAACACAATTTTAGACGCATGCTTTTGTTTAAAATAGATTTAAAACGGACAGGTCTATACTATAATTAATTGTAATACATTTTAAAACTTGTTAAAAAGATGTCTAATTGACTATAATTCTCATATGTTTACAATTATTCTTTTCATATAGGCTACACATTTAATCATGTCTAATTCAACGTTTCACTAAAATAGCTTTTGGTACAATGTTAATTGTCAAATAGTTTAGGGGGAAATTGTGCACCAGTTGTAAATTAGCCTTCATCTAGGGATGTTAACCGAAAACCGGAATACCGGATTCCGGTTTCGAAAACGAAAATTGATTTTGATTTTCAAACCGGATTTCGGTTTCTTGGTTGGGAGGTAGGTCTAATCATTATTTCAAGTAGCACAGACTTTTTTTTTTTTGGATGAAAATATTTTAAATAAATAATGTTGTATTCACACAAAACAATTCTTGAAATGCCTTGCTAACACTATTTAGTCTTTTGTGTTGTGTTTCTTTTTTTCCAAATACCAACTACGGTATGGCTTGCGAAAAAAACAACATTAAACCAAATGTTAAGTTACAGTTATAATCCATTGTGTCAGAAAATTTTGAAAAAAAGTCTTTAACGATGGCTCCTTAAATTGTAAACTATGTTCCCAACAGATAAGCAGGAGCGGTGGCAATACCGCTTGGTTGCGTACGCATCTGCGTACTAAGCATCCTGAATTAACATAGTCATCCTCTTCATATGCTTTTTAATATATTTAACGGTCAACGATAATTGCAAATTTGATTATCACTATTGAAAGCTATTATCGGTTTTAATCAATTAGCCCAGATTTTTTTTGGTTCTAAAGAATTTTATGGTAGGCCTAAAGCGTACAAAATCATATTGTATTCAAAGAAATCAACCTCTTGAATGCCCTGCAAACGCTAATTAAGTTTGAATTATTTTTCAAATATACCTACACTTTACTACGCACATTTGACTTTTTCGGGCTGTAACTTGTGACATTGTGACATTCAATCCGGTTTTAAAAATCAAAACCGGTTTTCAGATTCAAAACCGGAATCCGGTATTCCGGTTTTCGTTTAACATCCCTAGTTTCTGAACGTTTCTGAACGTTCTGCAGACAGTTTGTTGGTGTCTTTGTGTTCCTTTGTTATTCCAGCCACCATGTCCCGCTAGACTAGGGTTGCCAGACGTCCTGCAAAAGGAAGGCATGTCCTCCTATTTAGACTATTGTCCTCCGTCCGGCAGGCAAAGCACAATAGGCCTACTTTTAAAATGTCCAGCTTTTGTAATATTTTATGTTTTGTAGGCAATAAAATGTAAAAATTAGTATTAACATGTTAAGAATATAATTAATAAACAGGTGATCATTTGTACAAGAAAAGAATTATTCCGTTTTTTTAGAAGACTCGTGCATGAGCTTTAAAGTTGCCCAACCAAATGCAAGCTGCCTTTCAGCCTACATTGAATGTATATGTTATTTTTAACAAAACTGTTCAAATTCTTGCTCAGTTTACCAATACACATTTAAACTTAGTGACAGCTCTTGTAATAAAATTATACTGATTGCGGGCTAAATGCGAAACTATGCAATTGAAACACAATGTCCTCCTTTTTGTCTCTCGGTGTCCTCCTTTTGACACCCATGTGTCTAGCAGCCCTACGCTACACTTTGCCTTGCTAACAATTGCATTAGTTTCCACCCATACATATATACCACAAACTAGCAAGATGGACACAAAAAGGACATATCAAATGTAGTTTCCATAATTGATATATTTGAATTAACGTAAAACTATGTTGTTATAAATGTTATAGGCCTATATGTAAGTTTAACAGGACGAGTGTAGAATTTTGTACTAAATTTGTATCATTATTTACTACATAAAAAGTAACATTGTTGACGTCAACTTTTCTTGACCTCCCCCCCTCCCTCATGTCAACAATTGTCAAACTTTTTCAGACCCCCCTCCCCCTCTTTTGTTGACGTAATTAATGGACGTCCCCCAAGGTAGGAGAGGTAGGGGACAGCGATGGCAACTAGTGTATGTATAATGTGTGTGTATGGGGGGGGGGGCAATAGGCCTATAATGCTAGAAGGAATAGTGAACACATGATTAAAATATAAGGTTAATTTACAACTGGTGCAAAGATTTCCCCCTAAACTATTTAACAATTAAGATTGTACCAAAAGCTCATTATAGTGAAACGTAAAATTAGAAAAGATTAAATATTTCTATAAAAGGAACAATAGTAGGCCCCAAAATAAAAATAAAAGAAATATTGTGAAAATCCTTAGATTGGAAAAAAATGTGGGAGGCGCTAGGAACCATTTTAAATGACGCACCCCTTTCACCCGGGGGCGACACTTCTAGGAGTGGCAAATAGTCTAAATATAGCACTAAACATAGTTAAAGTAGGCAAGGTGGTCGCTGAAACTTTTGCCCTGGGGCGCTTCATAGACTTGTACATGTGGGCTCTGGGCGCCTTTAATTTTAACCCTGGTCGGTAGGGGCCTAATTAAGCCTGCTAGGTCTAATTATTGTTACTTTTGTAAAAAAAAAATTCAATGAAAGAATGTAACAAATACCGGTAATTGGTAGATTCTAGTGAATAGAAAAGCAAAGCAGAAATCATATTCTTTGGTTGGAACTAGACTACTCAGAGTGAGTACACTAAAAGGATAATAGGCATATCGTCGTGTTCATGTTAATTTTTCATGAGGTAAGATAGAGCCTCTACAAGCCGGATGTCTCCTTGCAAGTACCTCAATATTAAAAAAAAAATCTAAAGTGAAAATTTATTTCACTAAATATTCAAAAGTAGACATATAGATCTAGATCTAGTCCGTGATAACTATTTAAATAATATTATTAGAAATATATAAGTCATGGGATTAAGTAGTTTATTATTTATAGCATTCCCTTCTTTAAATTTCCCTTTTAAAAAAAAAAAAAAAAAAAAAAAAGCGTGTCAGCATGGTGTCAGGTTGAAACATTAAAAGCCAAATATTTTAATGTTGGCGTTGAAAACTTTTTGTCAATGTACACTATTTTTAATGTATTTTTTGTCTATTAAAAAAATAACATTGCTAAAAACAATCTTCATTTTACTACTAATTTATGTTTTTTCATACATTTGCTAAATTTTGCTGGGAAATATTCATGATATAAAAATAATTATTATTAGCTAAAATAATTATTATTAGCTAAAATAATTATTTTAGCTAAAACTAATATTAAAAAAATACTTTGCAACAATTTAGAAAGAAACAATTTTGTTTTATTCATAATTTACAACGCATAAAATATATATAGTTACTACACATACTTAATACCTAGCCTACGCTCAATATTACCACGAAAAAGATAGTAATTAGTCTCTTAAAAAATCTGGCATTCTAACTCCATCTTGAATCACATTAATTATTACGGCGGAAGATAGCGTGCACTCCCGGTAAGTATATTTATTGACCAATTTATAATATCCTATGTAGCTGTAAGTAACTATTTACTATTCATTTTCATTTCGATATGTGTAACGATACTAGGGAAATACCAAAGATGCATGCTACATAGAAATAAAATTAACAATGATTGTGTCGTATGCTCGGCTACGCCGCTATACCATGAGTGCCATGACTTGGTAGACAACGCCATCTTGCTTTGGCGGGACGCTATCTAAAGGCCTACTTACTATCTTATCTTATTACTTGTTAATATTGTAAGAATCTTTCAAAGTATGTGTAGGTTTCAAAATAAATCTATCCTATGATCTCATATGAATATAAACAAAACATCTATTATTGCTTCTCAGTAGAATAAACCTTAGGAAGAACATTTCTGAAAATATGTATGATTTATGTAGGCCTAGACTCTACATATAATTTGGCGGCCATTTTGACTGCCTAAAAAAAAGTCTCAACATTATAATTATAGTTATAGTGATAATTGTGACAATGTTTTATACCCAGTTGTTTACTATTTTAAAATGTATAATCGTAATAACAAGTGGTTGTAAATAATAGAACACACGTTTTTATGCGAGTGCAGTTTGAAGGCTGTATTTTAAATTAGTTAATTAGTCTAAAGTCTAAACTGACTCTAAACTTGACTGAACTGAACAGATTTTTAGTCTAGGCCTATTAACAAGTTAGGCCAGGCCTACTTCTCTAGTAACTAGACTAGCACTAGTCTAGGTAGTATTCTAGTATATAGTCTAGCCACAAATCTGAGGCCTAGGCCTACTTCTAAACTATTCATTAAGACTTGATTTGTGTGGATTTGGCGTGGGTAAAGTGGCTACAGTGAATTCCTCCTCCAACGGACCAAACCCTTCTGATTTTTCACCACCAGTTCTGACATTCAGATAAAACCGTCTTATATAACATGGTCATGCTACTTCGAGTTTTCAAATTCAAGGCTTTTTACAACTCTTTTATTATGGCTTTCCTTTATTATAGGCTAGTCCATATTTCATTACCTTTTTTATTTTCAGCACCCAGGAGGATGACAATCAAGATTTTTCTTGGCAATCTAAGCTCAGAAACCACTTCTGATAAGATTCGTCCATTGTTTGAGAAGTATGGACAAGTTGTGGAATGTGATGTGCTAAAAAACTTTGGATTTGTAGTAAGTTATTATTTATTTTTTAATGTTAGACATAGCCTAATAATCTAATTGTAGCAGTGATAACAATTTAACATTTTGTTTATGGTTTTTCAGCATATGGTGAACAAAAATGAAGCTAATAAAGCCATTGCTCAACTTGATGGTTACAGTGTTGATGGCAACAACATTCGTGTAGAGGTATGTCATATTTTTATTGAAAAACTTTCGCCAACAGGTACACACATTAAAAGCTAACCGAAGCCTTTCATACACATGTATTTGTTTATTGGCGCTGTTAACATTTTAAGCATTTTTGTCTCTTCGTATTTTGACCGATTTCAGAAAGTTCAAAGTTTTAAATTTTAGTTTTTCTGTTACATACTATTTCACGTTGTGATTTTCCGTATTGTGACTTTGTATGCATTGTATGTTTAGAAAGCATGATACGATATGCTTCTCATTTGTGTGCGTCAATGAAACCTGTCGAGGTAGCCAGTACTGCCGGATGGATTTTGTAAAAGGGGATAATTACCAATATGCACGGTGATATTTTGAGAAGAAATATGTTCTGTCCGTAGATGTAGGTATCTGACTAAATGATAGCTCCGAACATAGACAGGTTTCATTGTATTGCGAAAAGTTGTCTGTAAGGACAATACAAATTTGATTTTTTTTAATCTTGCAGCTATCGACCGGAAAGAAAGGTGGCGGCGGCGGTGGCGGAAAATTCGACAAGAAAGGGTTAGAAAATATTATTGCGCAAGATCGTAGAATTTTAAAAATACTTCTGTCCGCTGAATCCAGGCCGTGCCGATGCCGTCTGCGATTGTCATCAATAGAAAACAAATCCAGATCGGTATTATCGAGCAGCCTATCAGCCGTATTGAGTATCGAGACGGTTTGACTGAGTAACCCTTGTAGCTTTGCACAATTTAATAGCCATTACATTTTTTGTGTGATCTTGTTAAAATGTAATCAAGTAGGACTTAGCACCCCTTGTTTGCAGTAGAAATACAGACAAAATTCCTTCTTGAATGTATAGGAGCCAAAGCTTTTATAAACCATAAATAATTTTGGGGGGTTTTAGTTTAAGTTTTTTTTTTTTTTTTAAAAATTGGTAAGTTTTTCTAACTGTAGTACTACTGTATTTCATGGTGCTGATAATTAATTTCGTCATGGCGGACTAAAGTATAATTTTTCTTTCATAATTTAGCTTTTAAATGTCTAGTTAAGGAGTTAAAGTTTTAAAGCTTTTTTGTCCCGTAACAATTTTTTGACAAATTGACTCCTTATTATTATATGGTATTCACTTTTTCAGGTTTGTGGGTAATCGAAATCGCCCATATGGACCTCCACAAGGAAGGGGTGATCCTCGTGATTATGAAAGATACCCATATCCACCTCCTCCACCAGCCCCATATGATCGCTATGATCCCTACTACAGATATTACATGGAAAGAGAGGCATATTATGCACGCATGGCACCTTTACCAGGAGATAGAGGATATCCACCAGCTGCTGCACGAGACAGATATCTTCCAGTTCCTCCACCTCGTGATCGTTTAGCGGAGAGATATCCTGATCCAAGAGACAGACTCATGCCCCCAAGGTCATATCTTGATGACAGAGCACGTGGCATTCCTGATCCTTATATGAGAGATAGAGATCCATTAGCAGCCAGACCACCACCAGAATATTATGACAGGTACATTTTCTTAAGTTTGGAAAACTAGTTTTTTTAAAAAGTATTTTACAATAACTTGCCTCTGTTGTTTCAGAATAAAAAGAAATTCTTAACTACATAAATTACAGTTGTATTCTTTGTAATTGTACCCCCAAACCAGACTCAAAAACATTTTATAAAAATTTTTTTAATTTGTTGCTTTGCGGAGGATATGGACAAATTCACTTGTTAAATTTTCAGGAAACCAATGGGTGCAGGCCGTGGTGTTGAGCCATCTGGAGCTGCTGGTGCTGCATCGGGTAGAGGAGTAGGTGCTCCTGGCGCTTATGGAAATGGAGTTGGTGGAGACTTTTATCGTAGCATGGACCGACCGGGAATGGGAGGTGCTGCTGGGGGAGCAGGAGACTTTTTCAGACAAGGCAGTAATGTTGGTCAACAAAACAGTTATGGACGACCGGGAATGGGTGGATCAGGTGGGAAACCTGGAGACAGTCAGTCAGCTTTTGCTCAAGATCCTATCTTTTTTTAGGCAAGTGTTTTTCGCATCAGTGCTAAGGGGATGATTGGCCACTTCACTTTGTCTTGGCTATTTATGTTTTGTGTGGCAATCAATCATTTATTAATTGGAAAACCAAATTGAAAGCTAGAGGGTAAAAAATAAAAATATATCCTTCAAAGCGTGGCACTGAATTAAATGGGAGGGCTAGATAAAATCTGTCTTGAGCCATGACTTTTGGTCTCATTAATTATGAAGTAGCACTGTTGTACTCAATAATATCACTAAGTTGCATGTAAGTGTGAATAACTAAGCAATTTTGTATCCGTTTTGTTTTCCTTTTTTAACATTACACATTTTAATGTTGTACTAACCTTCAGACTAAAAATCTCTTAGATCTGCCAGTAGAAAGTCTCGTGGAGTAAATTAATGAGTGATTCTCTCAATTCTCTCAAATACATTTATGAGCTATATTACTTTAATTTGAATGTTTTTCCTTTTATAAAAATTAATTTTACTGGGTACAATTAATATGCCACTTTTTATCATCTTGTTTACTGTACCTTAGGAAGCTTGATCATTGCATTTTATGTTCTACATTAGGTTTTTAGTTTTTATTGAGCCTGTTTTTTTAATAGCTTATCAATGACATGTTATTGTTTTATTTTTTCCTAAATGTTTAATCTCAGTATTTTCTGTGTAGTACCACATTCTGTGTCATTAACTTCACTTTGTATTAATTCACTAAAACACTGAGAAATATTCCCTTGCATGAAATGACTTCTTGAGGCCGAGTTTGTCAATGATATACTCTTTTTTTCTGTTCTTTATAGGTAGAGGAGTCAATTACAGCGGAAGATGAGACCCAATTCCCAGAAACAGAAAAATTAAACACCGTTTACAACTGGTAACAAAACAATACAATGGATTTTTACATTTGTTTTGTATTTCATGAAAATCTGAAATAGTTTGGTGGTAGTTCTTGGTTATTGACCCTTAAATTGGAATGTCTTCCTTATGGTGTAAACATCAAGTAAAGTGCAGAAAGGGTTAACTGTTGTTTTAATTGGTATGTGTTAGGGATATATTTTACAAAAACACTCATTTTAAATAGTCCATAATTTTATGTAGATATTATTTGATTTGTTCATCTCATTTTGTAAAAGCATTGTTAAGCCTGTGCTCCATTTCTTTCTTTGTGTGTCTTTACTTTTTGAATGTTTGTGCTATTCATTTTGAAATGTACTCTTTATTGTCAGTCAGTTCTTCACAAAATCATCAATTCTGAATTTTTAAAATCATTAAATGATCACTTTTTATACATTGTTGTAGTTGTTGTTTTACACTGTCATGTCTGTGAACATCTGTGAATGTACTTACTTAATGTTACTAAAAAAAACATTAGAAAATATCTTGTATGCCTGGAGAAAGCAGGTGTGGGCTAAAACTAAAATAAAACAAGATTTTTGAAGCACAAGTTGAGGTGTTGAATAAATAATTTTTAATTAATCAAGACTTGTTATATGAAAATGTAAATCAATTTGAAATTGACATCATTAATATTAAATATATTTAAACAGCTGGAACACATTTGGGATCTCCCTGTGCAATAGTAGCATCACTACCACTCAGCCATGGTCTACTCCATACTGCAACAGTGCAGATTTCTTCCTGAAAACAAGAATCAAAATAGTTTACCATTTAATTCAATTTAAATTGTAATATATACCATTTTACCAGTCAGTACAATTAAATACCAGCATCTGCTACAAAAAGGTTAATGATAATGGCAAGTTTTTAATAAACATTTTGTGAGATCACCACTTATACTAATAACCTTTTCAATACCAGAAAAAATAATGTACTGGTATTCAGATTCAGTTGTACCAGTATAGTACTAAAAGTTCCAGTTATGGACAGAGTTCACACTGTTACCGTACTAGTTTTGTGTTAGGAAAGTTGAGGAAAACTGACTTGATCATTGATGTATGAGGATTGGGTATTTACCTAAGTAACATTAAGTAAAATTAAGCACGGTGAAAAGTAACCATATTAAGATTTAAAAAATAATTATCCTCATGATATAGTTTATTGCTATATATTAATTATGAATTATACAAGAACTAGCTAGCTTTCTAATTCTATGAGTACTGGTACCATAATAGCTATAGACCTCCACACTCTTGTCAATGGTTCCTACTGTTGCGAAAATTAATTTCATTTGTTAATATAGATAGACTGACCAAAGTTTATTTTATTAAAGTATAAGATAGATAAGCTAGCGTGAAAATTTTATTTCTTTTAGGTAATAACTTGGTACTGGTACCGTAGTAACTAATTTAAGTAAAAGAATTAAGTTGTTGAGGCACATTTTCTCAAACATACCGTAATTATTCTAATTACATACCGTAATTATTCTAATTCTATGGGTACCTTAAAACTATAAAACTTTTATATCCACGGATATTAAAAAAAGATTTCAACTACCGGTACTTCCTATACTACTACTACTACTATCGATTATTAATTGCTTGTACTTGTAGGTTCATTAATAATACAACACTACAGTAAAATCAGTAAACACCAAATACCAGCAGACTAGAGATTGGTTAATAATTTTTTTTATTACGGTATCCCTAAAGTACTCAATGTAACTCGTGAAATCAATGGCAAATGAACAAATTTTAATTATGATAGTATAAAATAATCATAGAACTATAAGAACCGGAATGACATAACTATAAAGTAATTCAGGGCTTGTTTTAAAAACTTATCGGGTCAATCATAATACAATCGCGTTACTTACTGTCATTAATTAATGAAAGGGTACAAGGTTAATGAAAGGGTACAGGGTTCTCGTAGTATACAGATAATACCGTAACTGCTACAAACTATTTTACTTTTGCAACTGAATTACTGGCACTACAGTAGCAACGGGGTGCAATTTTATTAAAGGAAATCTCTTTATTGTTTGTCTAAGGCTTCGGACATTCCGTATACCGGTACATTATTTATAAATATTTCAATAGTTGAACTATTTCACTAGTTTTATCGAATCGGATGGTTGCAAATAGAATCTAGTTTAATATGACGAGTAAGGCAAGAGTTATTGGTTTGTGGATTCTACTTTAATTTACTGTAAAGTCAAGTGGAATCTAGCAATCATATATCCACTATAGCCTACAATGAAAGAATTAAATTTATTAGTTCCTGAAATAAGCTTTTTGTAACGTAGGCCTAATCGTGGATACTCACAATCTCAATAGAAGTAGAAGTAGAAGCTAATTTCAGGAAATAAGGGTCTGAATAGGTTCTAAGATACCGGGTATTATAATTATAATACCGAAACCGTATGCAAAAGCAAGGCTGACAGTGGGCCCCTTTTTAACTTGGGGACTTAATGGTGTTTTCAAAATATACTACTTTGTGGGCTCCTTTTAAACTTCTTTGGCACCGGGATAATTTACCAGATTCACTCTCCTCTCATTGGCCCTGGGTCTGCTAAGTGAGGAACGGATCAAAAAAATGGTTAGCCAATTTACGAGTTGCTTCCATGGACATGTTGTGACTTTAACAACGGCATAGGCTACTCAATTACCACTAGATTAGATCTATATTACATCTTGCTGACCAAGGAAATATTAATATTATGTCGAAGTAGATAAATGGAAGATAATGAAAAATAAAAGACTTACGGTTGCTCCGCCATTGACTCGAATCGTGAATCTGTACAAAGCTCCAGACACAACCTGAAAATCAAATGTTCAATGAACCAACTTCCAGTGCCAGGTAGCCATAGGCGTAGCAACGAAAGGGCAAGCGTGAACCTTTTTTTCAAGCCCGAGATTTGTTAAAATAATAATTTTTTCTTATTTATGAACGAAATGTTTATTTATTAGATAAGATAAGATTGCTTTATTGATCCAAATAAATGGAAATTTGACTTGATTACTTGTTCTGTGGATTGGCACTAGGGATGTTAAAACCAGTTTATTTTCAAAACCGGTTTTCGGTTCTATAAAACCGGTTTAAAACCTGATTTCGGTTCCTTCCTTTCCCGCGCAAGTCACTCACGAGCCGGAAAAGCTTAATGTGCGTAGTTTTGTAGGTAGGCTATATTTGAAAAGTTGTTCAAACTTAATTAGTGTTTGCAGGGCATTCAATGGGTTGATTTGTGTGAATACAATATGATTTTGTACACTTTATCATAAAATTCTTTAGAACTAAAAAAAATATGGGCTAATTGATTAATTAAATCCGATAATAGCTTTCATTTTTTTAATAGTGATAATCAAATTTCCGATTATCGTTGACCAAAATCATAATAGGGCCTACTAAGAAGCATATGAAGAGGCATATATGGTAGCTTGTAAAATAATGTCTGTATTGAAAGGTTTCGCGTAGCACCAATCAAAAGAATGTGCATTTAATAGTCCCGTTAACAATAAAGCACAGACGCGGTGCCTAGCCGAATAATTGTTCAGGGTCACAGGGAAGGGCTAGTTTGCGTTTCTCTATTGCGTACATCAAAGAGGCGCAAACATCTAAAAGATGAGCCGACAAGTAAAAAGATTTATGTTAATTGTAACTGTAACTTAACAATTGGTTTGATGTTGTTTTTATCGCAAGCCATTGACTAGTTGGTATTTGGAAACTCAAGAAAAACAATATCTAGGACTAAATAGTGTTAGCAAGGCATTTCAAGAATGGTTTAGTGCGAGTCTAACATTATTTATTAAAAATATTTCCATCAGAACCAAATAAAAGGGTCTTCTACTTGAAGTAATGATTACCTTCCAACTTACAACCAACAAACCGAAATCCGGTTTTAAAAATCAAAACCGGTTTTAAGTTTCAAAACCGGAATCCGGTATTCCGGTTTTCGTTTAACATCCCTAATTGGCACGAAAAACAAGCTGACCTAGCATTTATGCCACAGCTCTGAATATGGTGCAGTGTATGATTTGTTAAAATAATAATTTTTTCTTATTTATTAACGAAATGTTTATTTATTGTTAGGCCTACTTGTTCTGTGGATTGGCAAAAAAAAAAAACAAGCTGACCTAGCATTTATGCCACAGCTCTGAATATGGTGCAGTGTATGGCCACTGTTAGATAATAGGCATATAGGCTTAATATTAAATTAATACTATAAGCTACCAGTTCATATTCTTACACTACTTACACTTAACAGTGAAGTTATTAAGTAGAATCATTTAGTTTACCTGTGAGGTGGAGTCGACAAGCTGGACTGCCGTTCTCAAATTGTTGTCCCCGAGTTTGCTGTAGTAGGCATTGATGGCTTGGACAGCGAACACGACGTTGGGGTTATTCAGCGTGGTGTCGAAATGCGACTGGCCGCCAACTAGTTGTGCACTGATGTATGGAACAACGGCGACGAGCAAGAGAACGGCGATCTGAAGAAATGTGCACATTTAATTTAGTTGTTGAACTAGCTGAATTAGCCGGTGTTGCATGGGATTAATAGTCTAATTAGCCGGCAATGATATAACAAATATAAAAAAAAAGACCCTAAAGAGAATCGAATCAAGGTCACAAGGGTGATAAGCGTCTCTACTACGGATTACAAGTGCAGTAATAAAAACAACAACTCGAAAATAAAAAAAAATATTATAAGGTCACGTCTCTTTATATTCACCAATCCTCACCAAATTCATACACAGGACCCACTATATAGCCCCCATATATGTATAGGCTATATAATTGAAATCAACTACACACATTTTGCCCAATAAATACTGAAAATAAAACATTTAGTCTTGTTTAAAAGGCTTAAAGGAGCCCACATTTTAATTATAAAAAAAAACTGTGCTACTATCTCTATTTATATATTACTTTTATTTGTAATCAATCAAAAAGACTCGTCTTGAGGACAAAGAAAAAAAAGTATTTGTAATTAGTTCCTCGGACAGAGAACTGAGTCAATTTTCTCCTTTGAAATTTAGACTCTCTAACTCTAAATGCACACATTATGCAGCAGTCTTTTTGTTTTATATGCTAGAAAGGGGCCCAATATCCAAGCACTGCATAAAAACCTAGCTATATGATATCAATATGAAGATATGAGTCGTCTCGCATTCTTATATCGATATTATATAAGGGTTGACGGCAGCTGTTCTGAAAAACAATTATGAAAAAATATTTTACAACTCGCGCATGCTTGGCTCTAAAAACAAAATTATTTGATTGTATATAATAAATGATTCATTCCGATTTGTTGTGTAGCAGTAGTCGATTCGTGTTATTTAATCTAGGCTAATGTAGTATGTAGACTCTATAGTTGGTGAGAGGCATACACTCTCTAGGGGCAGGCTTAGAATCAAATGACATTCCTTAGAATCAAATGACATTCCCGCCATTTGTAAGTGTCGTTTCTCTTCAAAACAGGTTGTCTGACCTCAGTGTTTTTGACAGGTGGCCTGTTATCAGCGGCTGTTGCATGTGAGCGTGCACATCCGGCATGTGGGCTAACGTAGTCCTACACTTATCCGGCAAAAACATCTAGTATTACATGTAGTATTACATGTAGTATTACATCTAGTATTACATCTAGTATTACATCTAGTATTACATCTAGTATTACATCTAGTATTACATCTAGTATTACATCTAGTATTTCATCTAGTATTACATCTAGTATTACATCTAGTATTACATCTAGTATTACATCTAGTATTACATCTAGTATTACATCTAGTTTTACATCTAGTATTACATCTAGCATTACATCTAGTATTACATCTAGTATTACATCTAGTATTACATCTAGTATTGCATCTAGTATTACATCTCGTATTACATCTAGTATTACATCCAACTAATATTGCCTAAAAATAAAACTGGACGAGCCTTCCGGCGCTTATGTTCAGGGTGTAACGATATTAAGGGGTGGATCAGGAGGGGCCGGGGGGGGGGGGAGGCAAACCAAGATCCTGTCCGGGCGCCGCGTATCTAGGGCATATTCTCCGCAGTCACACGCACCCACAGATACCTAATCTGTGCACGCATCACTCTGCTTCTCCCCACCTGCGGACTTCTTCTCGGATCATTATCATGGTGGCCCGCTCGTATACCTGCACTGTCGCGCAGTAGCACAAATCCCAGACTATGGCACCAGAGTTGGGTTGAGCAGGGCTGCTGCGCACACTTGCTTCCTCACCACCGAGACTCGGGGCTTTTCGGTGGTGCAATGAGACATCGGTCGCTCAGCAGGGGCTGTCCTCTATGCTCTATGCAAGCGTATCGGTAGTTTCCACACTTCGCCGACGATGAGGCCCATGGGTACAGAAGTGTCCAGTATTAGGCCTACTAGTAACCAACACATTACTCCATACGGGCATTCAATAAATGTAATTATATTGACCCCTGCAATAAGTCGACTCGGTTTTACAACTAGGCCTACACGATCTCGACTTTTGCAGAGGTTTATACGGTGTAATACCTAATTGTGAAGGGGGGAAAAGCATTGGTAGGCCTATATTATTTTTTTTAAACCATGCCCACGTTTCATGGGTCGGTGCAACAATTTAAACTCATATATGCTCGCAAATTTTTCTGAAAAAAAAAACAACAAAAACAACAACAACCAACCCGCCATAATTTAATAATTTTGGTAAAAAAAAAAAGATTTTTGGAAATTCTGGGGAGGACACAGGTGCAGGTTCTTGAACATTATTCCAACGATGGAAGTTTTAAACTGATATTATAAGCTTGAGACTATAGTCTAGACCAGGGGTAGCCAACCTTTAGATAATAGTGTGCCGAAGTAAGAAGTCTAATTAATTCATGATTCAGCATGCCAACAGCCTAAAAGTCATCCTGATCTAGCACTTAGTGTCTTGTAGAAGAGACGCGAAGTGCCTTTTTTGTGGGGTCTTTCGCGTGCCATTGAAAATAGTCCTGCGTGCCAATTATGGCACGCGTTTTGTAGGTTGCCCAACCCTGGTCTAAACAAGATATGGCAAAAAGATGCAACTTTTCAACTCATTAAGTCTCGGACTATGTAAAGTATGATTGTTTAACTTTCAGTACTTACTTTAATCATTTTGTATGAACTGGTCTACTTCAAGATAAATTAATGCGATGTGGGTGCAACTGCTTTTTATTATAGTCTGCTATCAGTTTTTATGGACACGTGACAACAATGACCTACAGACAGGTAGAAAACAAAAACCTCCTGTTTTTTTTTTGTGTTTTTTTTTTAAATATTGAAAATGACGTTGTGGTAATGTGGACAGGACGATCGATAAGATTAAACACCATTATACGTAAAAAAAAAAAAAAACATCTTGTACGAGGCTACACCAGGTTTTCCCGTGTCTCATTGTTCACATTAGCACGCAGTTATTGTTTTTCTTTTCTTTTTGATTGTCCACCATACAAGATAAATCATAGACTATAATATACATGGACCGCTTGCTTTAGTTTTTTATGCTATTATCTTCTTTTTTTTTTTGCAATTCCCGATGCTAAATATAGTAATTGTTCCGTTTTATTAAATCGCATTTTTTTCGACTTTAAATGAATACTTGTAGGCCTATTAATATATCATTGACTATAATAAGATGGACCGCCTGCTCTTTTTTTAAAGCTTATGTTCTTTTTCCGTGCGCACACAACACTGATCTATAAATCTTTCCGCTCTGTTCTACTTTCGATTTTAATTTTTCATTGAGAAAATATAAGAAAGTATATCAATAACTTTATTTCCTGTATAGCAATTACGTTATTTAGAATCGGGAATTCCGATCATCAGTGTTTCAAGCACTGATCTATAAAAAGAATGGATTGCGCCTTCTTAATAAATTGGTTTGAGCAAAGTGAAGAAAAGCACTGATCTATAGAAGAAAGGAAAAACTAAAAATTTCCCCTGCACTTACAGACATAAACAAAATTGTGTCTAAAACTTACTGTGCCACAGATCTATAAATAGATCGGAACGGAATCTATGTTGCTGCTATTTTACACAATATGCAAATGGATTGTTGATGTCAAGCTTCTGACTTCTTATTAATAATATAAAACTAACAATAATACGATCAAAAGAAAACAAATACCAAACAATAAAAAAAGTTAATAATAAAAAAAGTCGACAGCAATATTTCGCAGTACGAAAAAACCCGGTCCCGAACACACACTAAATTTGAAAGCATTTCAATGGGACATCATTTGGAAACTGCGCCCATTGTATAACCTTAACATACGGTGATTAGTAATAGGTCTAAGTTTATTTTAAAAAATAAATTAACGAATTAAGCATTATTGTTAAAAAAACAACAACTTTATTTTGGAGGACGTTTCCAATTTATACATTTAACTTTTACCCCGATTAGCGAAACGGCTTCGGAGAATATAGAGCAGACACATACATCTAAATAAATAAACAAACTCACGGTAATTATATATATTGATCAGTGACAGTATAAACAAAATGGCGGAAATTTCCTCAAGAATGTTACTTCCGAGCCTAATCCATTCTTTTTAGATATCAGTGGTTTCAAGTCATCATATAGCAGAATAACTAAAGCAAGCGGTCCATGTATATTATGTGTAAACTGGTGACCAGTTTACGGTGTATTTTTGTGTTTTTTGCTATATATCCTTTGTTAACAACTAAATTCTGTAACAAAACTTTCCAGTTTTGGCTTAATAATTTGTTTTACGATGTTTGTTAGAATATATAATTGTTAGTAATTAGTAGGAAATGAACTGTGGTTTTTAAATATATATAGTTTAATTTAGTTAGATTGTTTATATATTTAGAGGTCTTCGTTTTACTTATAATATGAAGCACAGTTTTTAACATTTATTTGTTTACAATTTTTTTTTTAAGCGCCTAGCCAACTTGAAACAGGTCTGGAGATCTACATACATCTCTGTCAAAACTAAAGTAAGGATCTTTAACACAAACATTAAAACGGTCCTACTTTATGGGTCCGAAACATGGCGAACGACAGAGAAAACTAAAAATAGACTCCAGACCTTTGTTAACAGATGCCTAAGAAATATACTCAAAATAAAATGGTTCGACAAGGTAGAAAACTCCAAGCTGTGGGAGAGGTGTGGACAAAGAACAGTAGAACAACAAATCATGGAAAGGAAGTGGAGATGGATTGGACACACCCTCAGGAAAGATAACAACAACAGAGCTAGACAGGCCTTAGAGTGGAATCCCCAGGGTAAACGGCATAGAGGAAGACCCAAGCGAACATGGAGACGAAGCATACTGGATGAAACTGAAAGAACTGGAAAGAGCTGGGAAGAATTGAAGCGACTAGCAAGAGACCGTGAAGAGTGGCGTGCTTTGACAGAGGCCCTATGTTCCACAAGGAACCCAAAGGACAGATGATGATGATGATGAGTCAGCTTGTATGACGCTGATTGGCCGTTTCATCTTATCCTTTCGTATCGGATTGGTCAGTAATAGTTGTTGATTCGCCCTAGAGGGCTATTTAACCCCCTTCCGGGCAGCAGTAAAGCCTTCTTATTGTGTGTGGTCCAGTAAGGCATCTCTCTAAGTCCCGTAAGTTTTGAGTTTATTATATAGTTCTATTACTTTCGTTGTTAAAATATGTATGATAAACTGTTGATTGTTATCTTAACTTTAACGATTTGTCAGGATGGTTAAATATTATGTTTGATTGGTAAGATAATGTATAGATTTTAATGGTACATCGATAACCTCTGAACATACAAGGAAGCGGCCATTTTGAATAGTTTGTTCCGTTACTTTGTGTAAATTATATTTATATTATTGTTAACCTAGTGTTTGCTTTTTTTCTTATTTTGTATTTATTCTTATAAATTAGGTCGGTATAAAACCGCCTATGTTGGTCTTAAGTTAGATGTTATAAATTGCTAGATCTGTTTTTATAATATTTTCTCGGTTAGATACTAGACTAGATGTAGATAGTTGTGTTAAGTGTTGATATGAGGATTTTGAGTTATGATTTTTTTAGGCTGTCTTTATGTGAATCGATAATTAGTAGAGATGATGATTTATTTAGTTAGTAATGACGTTGGTAGACGATGGATTTATTTAGTTATTGTTGATATTGATAGTTAGGGCTTATTATAATATGAATAAACTTGTTTTATGTTGACTTTTCAAAGATTATATGTTCACTTGATAGATTCATTGTTGTAGTGTGCGTTGTTTATGTTTGTTTATTGTGCTGTTTATGTTTATTTGTTGTTCTGTGTTTAGTTTAGTAATTTAACTTAGTATAGTCTAGCTTATAGTGCTCTTTAGTGAAATAGTCTTTAATATTGGTTCATCCAGGTAACTAATCCTACCTGCCTACCCCAATATAAGTACGCACAGATAGAACCCGTCCTCCCTTGTATATAATGTATATAATATGTAAATATAGTATGTAGATAGGTAATGGTGTTATATAATTCAATAACACATACCAACTTCTTTAAAACCTTGACAATACCCCCCCCCCCCTTTTTTTTTACATAATATAGTCTATGGATAAATGAAGCGATTGCAGACTAATGAATTAATTGCTTGATTTATTTGCTAGGTAGAGAGTTTAGACAGTGCAAATTGCAAAAACAACTGACGAAACTTTCTTACGTAGCCTCGAGGCTAATGGTTATTCATATAGCGCTTGTATCCATGCTATTAAATTTAGCATGCTCAGTGTGATCTTGGAATAAAAAAAATGTATTGGCAGATGTATTAGTATGTAAGGCACACAACCTGTAGCCAAAGAGAAAGGTCTCCCAACTCTTTAAAAAAAAACTCTTTTTCTCAGATTCTCTATAAGGCGCCACAGTATCAAATGAGCGCATTCCCAAATACTTCTTTTTGTGTCCAGCCATACTGGGAATTTTAACTGTGACTGTGACGAGGAGCGCAGTTGCATTGATGGCACGTGTTTTGATATCAGTTCTTGAAGATAGGAAGGAGCAGTGTCATTCATTTATACATCCGTATGTAAGGTACATAATTTTGTGATCTATGCTCTTCATTACAGTGAGCCAGTGGAGGTCCCCTAGAAATGGAGAGATATGATCCTACCTCTTTACCCACGAAACAGTGCGTGGCGTGCTGCAGCGTTCTGCACCATGTAGCTGGTTCTGGGGCAGACCCCACAGGCAACTGTTGCAGTAATTTAAGTAATAAAACCTTGACTGGATTAGAGTGACTGGTATGATATTGTCCGTTATTCTTTTGCGTTGAGGTTGTAGCTGACCTAGAAAAGGTCACCGTTTGTGATATGTGAAGCTGGAGGACTCGAGGGGAGGGAGGAAGTTTAAACAATGTGACGTTACATCAAAATATGTGTATTATTATTTCCACTTACACAAGCTTCACTGAATTGTCTATAGTCAATAGTAATTATTTTTTTACTAATATTTATGCCCATCAATATGACGGAGAAACGAATGACTGTAATTTGTTTAGCCTTGTATATGTTTTAATATCTATATTCTATATTCTTGTATGTTGAATATCTTGTATATGCTTGTTCGTAAGAGTGTAATGACAGGTAATTTATCTATCTATTTATCTAACTATCTATATCTAGTTATCTGTCTATCTGTCTATCTTTCTATCTATCTTTCTATCTGTCTGCCTGTCTGTATGACTTTCTTTCTATCTATCTGTCTGTCTATCTTTCTGTCTGTTTTCTATTTATCTGTCTACTTATGCGAAAAAACAAGTGCAAGTGAAAGAAAATAAAAACATTTTCCAGCATTGAGATAAAACCAATCCATTACCTTGTGAATGTACTCACCTGTTATATCCTTATCTCTACATTATATTATTTGTCCTTTCTATCTCAGGCATTATAGCCTAATCTGTGCCACTGTCTCCACAAATGGTTCACGTTATCCACCAATTAGGACTTAGTTTAAGGCCCTATTTTTATTGGCTGAATTGTTAAAATTAAAATGTCGGGCGCCTGATGTTGCACTCGACAATAAGAACAAACAATTTTTTGTTTACATCAATATATAAGATACATCATACAATACATTTCAAACTTACACCAAGACTGTTCCCAGAAGGAAATAACTCACAAAGTGGAAACTTTATTCAGATTTGATTAAGGCCAGAGGTTGCGCAACTGGCGACACACAGGCCAATGATCCCTCTAAGCAAGTGGTTCCTAACCTTTTTTAATGCCGCGACACCTTAATACAGCTTCTCATGTTGTGGTGACCCCCAACCATAAAATTATTTTCGTCGATACCTTATAACTGTGTTCTGTTACTGTTATATCACTCTTCACATGTGTGACTGCCCCGCTTACGAACATCATGGCGCCAGTTTTGTCACATGCACTACACCTGTATTTGTACCAGGAGTTTTTGATTGGCTTTGTCATCAATGATGTCATCACGCCGGGTACTCGTTTGTATGTGTATCTGCGTGTTTGCGGGCCAGTCTGCGTGTGTGCGGGCCAGTCTGCGTGTGTGCGGGCCAGTCTGCGTGTTTGCGGGCCAGTCTGCGTGTTTGCGGGCCAGTCTGCGTGTTTGTGGGCCAGTCTGCGTGTGTGCGGGCCAGTCTGCGTGTGTGCGGGCCAGTCTGCGTGTGTGCGGGCCAGTCTGCGTGTGTGCGGGCCAGTCTGCGTGTGTGCGGGTCAGTCTGCGTGTGTGCGGGCCAATCTGCGTGTGTGTGTTTTCTGATGATCTTAGGTGATCCCTGTGAAATGGTCATTCGATCCCCAAAGGTGTCGCGACCCACAGGTTTGGGAATCGCTGCTCTGAGCTGTGCGTGAGCGAACAACTCACCGAGCGCGATTTTGACGAATCTTGCCATATCAAATTCCAGTGAAAAGTATTTAGTTTTGATTGGGTCAGTATTTTTTTTTTAGTTTATCATTACATGTTATTTTATTTATTTAATAAATGTGCGATCTCTGTATTTTCTGTGTAGTACCAGGCTTCAACTTCACTTGGGTATTGTATTAATTCACTAAAACAACAAAAAAATTCCCTTGCACGAAATGACTTCTTGAGGCTGAGTTTATCTATGTCATACTTTTTTTCTGTTCTTAATAGGTAGAGGAGTCAATTACACCGGAAGATGAGACCCAATTCCCAGAAACAGAAAAATAAACACAATTTACAACTGGTAACAAAACAATACAATGGATTTTTACATTTGTTTTGTATTTCATGAACATCTGAAATAGTTTGGCGGTAGTTCTTGATTATTGACCCTTAAATTGGAATGTCTTCCTTATGGTGTAAACATCAAGTAAAGTGCAGAAAGGGTTAACTGTTGTTTTAATTGGTATTTGTTAGGGATATATTTAAAAAAACAACTCATTTTAAATAGCCCATAATTTTATGTAGGATATCATTTGACTTCGTTCATTTCATTTTGTAAAAGCATTTTTAAGCCTGAGCTCCATTTCTTTCTTTGTGTGTCTTTACTTTTTGAATGTTTGTGCTATTCATTTTGAAATGTACTCTTTATTGTCAGTCAGTTCTTCACAAAATCATCAATTCTGAATTTTTAAAATCATTAAATGATTACTTTTTATACATTGTTGTAGTTGTTGTTTTACACTGTCATGTCAGTGAACATCTGTAAATGTACTTAATGTTACTAAAAAAAACATGACATTAAAAAATATCTTGTATGCCTGGAGAAAGCAGGTGTGGGGCTAAAATTAAACAGATTTTTGAAGCACAAGTTGAGGTGTTGAATAAATAGTTTTTAATCAAGAATTGTAAAATGTAAATCAATTTGAAATTGACATCATTAATATTTAAACAGCTGGAACACAATTGGGATCTCCCTGTGCAATAGTAGCATCACTACCACTCAGCCATGGTCTACTCCATACTGCAACAGTGCAGTTTTCTTCCTGGAATTGGATTCACAATAAATCACCATTTAATTCAATTTAATATATATACCATACGGTACAAATAAATATCTGCTAGATGGGCTAATAGTAAGGAACTATATACGGAATCGTACATTTTTTTAATAAACATTTGGTGAGATCACCACTCAAAACCTTTTCATTTCCAGAAAAATCAAATAATGTACTGGTATTCAGATTCAGTGCTACCGGTACAGTAGTAAAAGTACCAGTTATGGACAGGGTTCACACTCTTGCAGCTATGAAAATTAAGGGAAACTGACTTGAAATATATCATTATCCTCATTTTATAGTTGATTCCTTTATAAATTATATTAATTATGAATTATACAAGAGCTAGCTTTATACGAGTACCATAATGAGCTGTGTGCTGAAAACCCCACTCTTGAAATTAATTTTATTTGTCTAACTGGGGAACATTGACATCATTTCTTCTAAGTTCAGGAAGACTGATCAACGTTTATTCTATACATTTTGTTAAAATTTAAGTATATGCTAGCGTGAAAATTTAATTTCTTTTACTTTTAGGTCAATATTAATAACTTGGTACTGGAACCATATTAACCAATTTTAGTAAAATGATTAAGTTGTTGAGTCCCATCCTGGTACTTTAGTAACTAATTTAAGTAAAAGGATAAGGTTGTTGAGTCCCATAATTTCATTTTTTTAAAACTAAAACATACTTATTTTAATTCTATCTATGGGTACCGGTGCATTAAAAGCACTGATATTGTTTTAAAGACTTCGACTACCGGTAGGCTACTTACTTTCTATACTACTATTACCGGCACTATAGATCTATACACTGCAAATTCCCAACAGGTTAACATTAACACAATACTACCGTAAACACCAAATACCAGCAGACTAGAGATAGGTCTATGAATTTTTTAGTACCAGTATCCCTTCAGTAAGGTTTGGTAATCAATGGCAGGATTAAATTAAGAACAAATTATGACAAAAATATAAGAACCGGTAATGACATAACTATCAAAGTAATTCAGGGCTCATTTTAAAAACTAATCGCGCCAATCAAAATACAACCGTGTTACTTACTGTCATTAATGAAAGGGTACAGGGTTCTCGTAGTATATAGTAACTGCTATAAACTATTTTACTTTTGCAACTGAAATACTGGCACTACAGTAGCAACGGGGTGCAATTTTATTAAACGAAATCTCTTTATTGTTTGTCTAAACTAGCGTTTATAGAGGCGGCGGGTTTCGGAAAATCGCACGCGCGAGTCGACCCGAGCGAACTCGTGCGAGGAATGTTACTATTTTTGCTTTGCAGTTAGTTGTTCATAGAGGACGCGGGTCTCTCGAGGCGACAAATTTGCCGACCGGCGCGGGTAATTACCAGAACTAGTTTTTAGTTCTTGTTGCGGACTGTGTTGGCTGTGCACTTGTGCTGGCTGTGTGTTTACAGATATCTACGTCCATTTGTTGATAAAAGACGGCTCAAGATGGATGTTGACCAACTTATCGCTGCAGTTTTCAAAAGACCGTTAATATGGGACAAAATAATGAAACAATATGCCAACAGGAATCTCGTAGACAACGCATGGAAGGAAATCAGCAAAGAGATTAACAGTGTCTGTCTATCTATCTGTTTGTCTGCCTGTCTGTCTGCCTGTTTGATTGTCTGTCTGCCTGTCTGTCTTTCAGTCTACCTGTCTGCTTGTCGGACTGTAAAATTTATGTCCGCGTGCTTGTCTGTCTGTTTCCCACCCACACATGCTTATTGTCTGTTGGTATAAAGTAATGGATAACACTTGAAGAATGTTTTGAAAATGTCTCTTGTCGACTTGGCATCATTTCTTGGCCTGCCACTTCTTTCCCAGACAATTGCACAATTCTCACACGAAACTTCTGTGTAGTTGTGATTAATTCCTTCCCTGTCAAAGATGACATTGTGCAAAACACAGATGCATTTTATAATGCGTGTGTTTCAATTGGTTTGGTCAAAAGACGCCACTTGGAAGTCAAAATTCCAAAGGCACATTCAACTGTCTTTCTGCTTCTGGACAACCGTTTTTTGAAACAATCTTCATCGGGGGGTAGGTTTTGTCCTCCATAAGGTTTCAGCAAACAGTGCATCAAGGGGTAAGCTTCATCTGCGACGATCACAAAAGGCGCCACATCATTGAGTCGGGCATGATTGTTGGTTCCGGAATTTGCAGTGTTCCACTCATAATAGCTTGATAAAGACTAGAAGCTTGGAATGTCCCTTCATCGCTCTGCTTTCCGTAGCCTCCCACATCGATAACGATAAATCGGTAATTTGCATCCACAAGTGCTTGGAGAACAATGGAGAAAAAATGCTGTCTAACAATAAAAAGTCATCAATAAAAGAAGCCATTTTGTCTGTTTGCTATTGCAAGGAGAGACTGGATTGCATGTGAAGGGTTTGTTGTCTCGTCATAGTCTAAATGTCTAAATATAGCACTAAACAAAGCTGTTACAGTATGCAAGGGTGCCTCGCTAAACTTTTGGTCTGGGGCGCCACAAAGGCTTGTGAAGGCTCTGTAATGGCACCGGGATAATTTACCGGATTCACCCTCCTCTCATTGGCCCCGTGTCTGCTAAGTGAGGAACCGAACAAACGTGCAAGAAAGGGTTAGTCATTTTACGAGTTCCTTCCATGGACATTTTGTGACTTTAACCACGGCATACACAATTACCTCTAGACTATATTCTATATTACGTCTTGCCGACAAAGGAAATATTAATATTATGGCGAAGTAGATAATAGGAAAATAATGGAACAAAAATAGACTTACGATTGCTCCGCCATTGACTCGAATTGTGAATCTGTACATAACTCCAGACACAATCTGAAAATCAAAAGTTCAATGAACCAAGTCCAAATGTCACACAGGCTCAGTTCAGCCATGGTCTTTGCCACGGAAGGACAAGAGTGAACCTCCCCCACACCCCCCTAAACGTTTTTTTTCCCATCGAGGATTATAGTTATAACTATTTATATTTTCTTATTTTTTTTTCTTATTTATTAACGAAATGTTCATTTTGTTACTTCGTTCAGTGGATGGGCAATAAAACAAGCCAGCCTAGCATTTATGCAACAGCTCTGAATATGGTGCAGTGTAAGGCCAAAGTTATATAATATAGGCATAATATTACAATAATACTAGGCTATACCGTTCTTAGTCTTACAGTGAAGTTATTAAGGAGAATCATTTAGTTTACCTGTGAGGTGGAGTCGACAAGCTGGACTGCCGTTCTCAAATTGTTGTCCCCGAGTTTGCTGTAGTAGGCATTGATGGCTTGGACAGCGAACACGACGTTGGGGTCACTCAGCGTGGTGTCGTAGTGCGAATGGCCGCCAGCTAGTTGTGAATGGCCGCCAGCTAGTTGTGCCCTGATGTATGGTACAACAGCGACGAACAAGAGTACGGCGATCTGAAGAAATGTGCACATAATTATTTAATTACTAATACAGATGTAGAAGTAGCTGAATTATCCACTGTTGCACGAGGTTAATAGTTAATAGTCTAACTAATAGTTAATAGTCTAATTATCCGGCCATGCTATTACAAATATATATTAAATAAACAAAACTAAAGAGAATCGAATCAAGGTCATGAGGGTGATATTCGTCTTTACTACGGGTTACAAATGCAGGAATAAAAAAAGGATAAATATAAGATTAAAAAAAATAAGGTCATGTGCCTGTATATTAGTATATTCACCAATCCAGACCAATTTCATACACACAACACACTATATAGCCCCCCCCCTCCATATATATATATATATATATATAATTGAAACCAACTAAACATTTTCCCCAAAATATAATGCAAATAATACATTTAGTTTAAAAATATTAAGAAGCCCACATTTTATTTATATGTTAAAAACTGTATTACAATGTCTATTTCTATATGAATTTTATTCGTAATCAATCAAAGGACTCGTTTTGAGGAGCCGTTTAAAGAAAACAAATAAGTATTTGTGATTATTTCCTCGGACAGAGAACTGAGTCAATTTTCTCCCTTTAAATTTAGACTCTTTAAATGCATAGGCCTACATTATACAGCAGTGTTTTTGTTTTATGTGTTAGAAATCAAAGGGCCCCACTATACGATAACTGCATACAAACCTTGCTATAGGATATCAATATAAAGATATGAGACGCATGCTTGGCTCTACAAAAAAATTATGTAATTTTATAAAATAAAATTAAATGATTCATTCCCATTTGTTGTGTAGCAGTTGTAAAGCGTTAGATCCAGGGATATGATGATTGTTTCTTAATTATAGATTCTAGCTGTTTGTAGCAGTAACCTTATTTCATAGACAAAGTCAACTCCTTTCGTTCCAAGTAACAAAACTCTTTAATCGAAAACCAACAAGTACATAAAACAGAAGAACAATCGATCAGCATCACGACTTAAAGAGTAAGCTCTAAAAACTAACACATGTGACACACACACACTAGGTCAAATCACTGACCCAACCAATGATAGTTAAGGTCAGCTATCACAATGGGAAATTAGGACATAGTACGTAACACAATAGTCGATTCACTGTTATTTTTATATAAAGTAGACTCTATGGGTGGTGAGAGTCATTATAAGGCATTACACTCTCTCGGGGCAGGCTTAGATTTAGACGATATTCCCGCCATTTATAAGTGTTGTTTCTTTTCAAGACAGGTTGTCTGACCTCAGCATCTAAGCTTAGTATTACATCTAGTATTACATCTAGTATTAATCTAGTATTACATCTAGTATTACATCGAGAATTATATCTAGTATTACATCTAGTATTACATCTAGCATTACATCTAGCATTACATCTAGCATTACATCTAGCATTACATCTAGCATTACATCTAGCATTACATCTAGCATTACATCTAGCATTACATCTAGCATTACATCTAGTATTACATCTAGCATTACATCTAGCATTACATCTAGCATTACATCTAGCATTACATCTAGCATTACATCTAGCATTACATCTAGCATTACCTCTAGCATTACATCTAGTATTACATCTAGTATTGCCTAAAATAAATTGTTTTTACGTCCAGGGTGTAACATATCATAACGGATCAGGCAGGGGGGGGGGGGGGCGTCGCGTAACATAGGGTACAGTCTCCACAGTCACATGAACAACTCTACTTCTCCCCACCTGCGGAATTCTTCTGGGATCATTACCATGGTGGCTCGCTCATATACCTTCACTGTAACCCGGCAACACTTAGCACAGATCCCAGACTATAGGTTTGGACATCCAGGCACAAGGTTGGGGTTTAGGAGGACTGCTGCGGACATTTGCTTCCTCCACAGTGACTCCCCACCGAGACTCGCGGCTTCTCGGCGGTGCAATGAGACCTCGGACGCGCAGGAGGGGCTGTCCCATATGCGTTAGCCCACCAGCGTGCTCTTGATGCAAAGCGTATCGGTGGTTTCCACACTTCGCCGACGATGAGGCCCATGGGTACAGAAGTGTCCAGTATTAGGCCTACTAGTAACTAACACATTACTTCATACGGGCATTCAATAAATGTAATTATATTGACCCCTGCAATATGTCGACTCGGTTTTACACCTAAGCCTACACGTTCTTGACTTTTACAAAGGTTTGTACGGTGTAATACCTATTTGTGAAAGAGAAGGGGGGGGGGGAAGGCATTAATCATTGGTATATTTTTTTTTAAACCATACACACGTTTCATGGGTCGCCATAATAACTCACCCACGCTCGCAAATTTTTCTGTAACGATGAACTCGAGTTCATGTAAGGTCAAAACTATTCCCTTTTCATTAATGAAAAATAGACAATTCTCAAAAGCTTCAAAATAGACTCCTGCTTTAGTTGCATTGAAGCATCAATAGCCATTACAGTATAATAGAAACTGTGAGAATATATTAGGCACCGGTACGTAAACATTTAACTC
This sequence comes from Anisus vortex, assembly GCA_949126835.1. NCBI lineage: Eukaryota > Metazoa > Mollusca > Gastropoda > Planorbidae > Anisus > Anisus vortex. The sequence goes on along the minus strand of OX421495.1, from coordinate 21,555,350 downwards.
CGCCATAGCCGGTCCCAAGCCCGGATGAGAAAGGAGGAGGGTTGGGCGAGGGGCTAGCAACCCCTTCCCGTCAAACTACTACCGCTACAAAAACACAAACAAGGATCCTAACAGACAACTCGGTACTGGGAGAGGATGGACCTCCAGTTGGAGGTACGATGATGTCGGGCAGTGAAAGCCAGCTACTGGAAGCTGCCAGGCAGACGGCCATCATCTCGACCAGGACCACACTAACTATCGGAACATGGAACGTCCGCACCATGTTTGAAGCTGGTAAAGCAGCACAAGTGGCGGTGGAGATGAGGAATTACAAGATTAGCATCCTCGGCATCAGCGAAGCCAGATGGACCGATTCCGGCCAGAAGAGGCTCACCACGGGAGAGCTACTCCTTTATTCAGGGCACGAGGATGAAAATGGACCACACACTCAGGGGGTGGCTATCATTCTCTCAAAGGCTGCCCAAGGAGCACTAATTGGTTGGGAGGCACATGGTCCAAGAGTCATCACTGCGTCTTTCAGAACAAAGAGGAAAAAGATCAACATGAATTTCGTTCAGTGCTATGCCCCTACTAACGATAGTGAAGACTGTACGAAAGATGAATTTTACGGTAGGCTGCAGAGCATCATTCAGAGGTTTCCTAGCAGAGACATAACCATGTTGATTGGAGACCTTAACGCTAAAATAGGAGATGACAACACTGGTTACGAAGAGGTTATGGGTCGAGAGGGGCTGGGAGAGATGAGTGACAATGGAGAGAGGTTTGTAGATCTGTGTGCTGCAAACAGCCTTGTCATCGGCGGTAGCATCTTCCCCCATAGAAAGATACACAAAGTCACCTGGCTCTCACCAGACCTCCACACCGGAAACCAGATAGACCATATATGCATTTCCAAGAAGTTCCGGAGGTCCCTGCAAGATGTACGTGTTAGAAGAGGAGCGGACGTGGCTTCAGACCACCACCTTCTTGTTGCACGTGTCAAGCTTAAACTTAAAAGGAATTGGGCAGTAGAATTAAACCAGCGAAAGAAGTTCAACACAATACTTCTCAGAGACCCAACCAAACGCCAGGAATTCAAGCTGGCACTTGCAAACAAATTCCAAGTCCTGCAAGAAAAAATTGATGAAGAGGAATCAACAATAGACAAGGAGTGGAGGATAGTGGAAACAACAATAAAGACAGTTTGTCAAGAAGTATTGGGCCCACAGAAACGCAACCACAAGGAATGGATCTCCACGGTCTCTTTGAAGAAAATAGAACAGAGAAGAGAAATGAAGGCAGTACTAAATAGCAGCCGGACACGTGCAGAGAAGGCCACGGCACATGAACAATACACACAAGCAAACAAGAGTGTAAAGAAGAGCATCAAAGCCGACAAAAAGAATTATGCAGATGCTCTAGCTGCAGAAGCGGAGGAAGCAGCCAGAAATGGAAATATGAAAGACTTGTATACCATCACCAAGAAGTTATCTGGAAAGTTTAGTAAACCTGAAAGACCGGTGAAAGATAAAGAAGGAAAGCAGATAATCGATGACGAAGGACAAAAGAGAAGATGGGTGGAATACTTTGAAGAGCTACTCAACAGGCCAGCTCCACCAGACCCACCTGATATCCAGCCGGCAGACATAGACCTCCCGATAGACTGCAATGCACCTACAAAGGAAGAAATACGCCAAGCCATCAAGAAGCTTAAAAGCGGAAAAGCACCTGGACCAGATGATATCCCTGCGGAGGCACTGAAAGCGGACGTGGAGACTACAGTAGAGCTCTTACACCCCCTCTTCCAAAAGATCTGGGAAGAGGAGCAAGTCCTAACAGAGTGGAAAGAGGGACTACTCATTAAACTCCCTAAGAAAGGAAACTTGAGCACCTGCTCTAACTATAGAGGAATTACCCTACTATCAATCCCAGAAAAGGTGTTCAACAGGATTCTGCTTGGCAGAATGCAGGCTGCTGTTGATACGAAGCTGCGAGATCAGCAAGCTGGTTTCCGCAAGGATAGATCCTGCACTGACCAAATAGCTACACTGCGCATCATCCTGGAGCAGTCGCTCGAGTGGAATTCCCCCCTATAAGTCAACTTTATTGACTATGAAAAGGCTTTTGACAGCGTAGACAGGGAATCACTTTGGAAGCTGCTAAGACACTATGGGGTCCCTACAAAAATTACCTCTATAATTAAGAACTCTTATGAAGGATTGAAATGCAGAGTGATCGACAGAGGCCACCCAACAGAGGCATTCCAAGTACGGACGGGAGTGAGACAAGGCTGTTTACTGTCGCCATTTCTGTTTCTGCTAGCGATAGACTGGGTAATGAAGACATCAACATCGGATAAGCGTAATGGCATCCAGTGGACGTTATGGTCACAACTAGACGATCTAGATTTCGCGGATGACCTGGCACTACTCGCACATACTCAGCAACAGATGCAGGAAAAGACCAACATTGTGACGGAAAACTCCACTCGCCTTGGCCTCAACATCCACAAAGGGAAGACCAAGTTCCTTAAGGTCAACGCAGAAAACACATCGCCTATCACTCTCAATGGTGAAGCGCTAGAGGAAACTGAAGAATTCACCTATCTAGGCAGCATCGTCAATAAGAAGGGTGGATCCGATGCCGATGTAAGGGCAAGAGTTGGCAAGGCCAGGACAGCCTTCCTCCAACTTAAGAATATCTGGAGCTCAAGAGAAATATCCCTGAAAACAAAGTTCAAGATCTTCAACTCAAACGTGAAGTCTGTCTTACTCTATGGTGCAGAGACTTGGAGGACCACAGCTACTAACACCAAGAAGATCCAGACTTTCATAAACTCATGTCTCAGGAGGATTATGCATATACGCTGGCCAGACATGATCAGTAACGATGAGCTCTGGAGTCGCACAGGGCAACAGGCAGCCGATCTGGAGATCATGCAAAAAAGATGGAGATGGTTGGGGCACACACTCCGAAAACCAGCATCCAACATCACCAGACAGTCCCTATCATGGAACCCCCAAGGAAAGAGGAAGAGAAGCCGACCCCGTAACAGCTGGCGCCGAGACCTGGATGCAGACGTCAAGAGAACAGGCCATTCATGGGGACAGTTGGAAAGACTCGCTCGGGACCGGGATGGCTGGAGAGCCCTTGTTGGTGGCCTATGCCCCGAGAGGGGTAGTAGGCGTAAGTAAGTAAGTAAGTAACGTAAACATTTTACAAACGAGGAGTAGCGACGTTTAAAAATAATTTTGGTAAAAAAAAGGATTTCTGGAAATTCTGAGGAGGACACATATATTATCAGCTTGAGGCTATAGTCTAGACCAGGGGAAGGCAACCTTTAGATAACAGTGTGCTGAAGTAAGAAGTCTTATTCATTCAGCCTGCCAACAGCCTAAAAGTCATCCTGCTCTAGCAGGGTCTTGATGGGTCTTCCGCGTGCCAATGAAAATAGTCCTGCGTGCCAAGTGCGTGCCTTATGTTGCCGATCCCTGGTCTAGACAAGCTATGGCAAAAAGATGCAATGTTTGAACTCATTAAGACTCGGACAATATAAAGTAAGATTGTTTAACGTTCAGTACTTACCTTAATCATTTTGTATGAGCTGGTCTACTTCCAAAATAAATTAATGCGATGTGCGTTGCAACTGCTTTTTATTATAGTCTGCTATCAGTCTGTTATGGTCACGTGACAACCATGACCTACAGACAGGTAGAAAACAACAACGTCCTGTTATTTTGTGTGTGTTATGTTATTTTTTTAATATTGGAAATGACGTTGTGGTAATGTGGATAGGACGCTCGATAAGATTAAACACCAATGTACGTAAATGAAAAATAACAAAAACATCTTGTACGAGGCCACACCAGGTTTTCCCGTATCTCATTGTTCACATTATCACACAGTTATTGTTTTTCTTTTCTTTTTGATTGTCCACAATACAAGATAAATGAAGCGACTGCAGACTAATGAATTAATTGCTTTATTTATTTGCTAGGTAGATAGTTGAGACAGTGCATATACACAAACAACTGAAAAAACGTTCTTATGTAGCCTCGAGGGAGCCGTTATTAAAAAATGATAATAATGGTTATTTATATAGCGCTTGTATCCGTGTTATTAAATTTGGCATGCACAGGGCGCTGTTGAAATAAAAATGGCAGTGGTAGTTGTATTAGTATGTAAGGCATCACAGCCACTAGCCAAAGAGAAATGTCTTCAAGCTTTTTTTAAAAGACTCTCTTATCTCAGATTCTCTCAGTGTCTGAGGCAAGCTGTTGTACATATAAGGCGCCACAGATTCAAATGAGCGCACTCCAAGGTACTTCTTTTTTTGTGGCCAGCCATACTGGGAAATTTAAGGAGCGACTGTGACAAGGAGCGCAGTTCCATTGATGGCGCGCGCTTTGATATCCGTTCTTGAAGGTAGAAAGTAGCAGTACCATTTTTTTATACATCCGTGCGCAAGGGACATAATTTTGTGATTAATGCTCTTCATCACAGGGAGCCAGTGGAGGTCCCATAGAAATGGAAAGACATGATCCTGCCTCTTTACTCCCGAAACGTGCAGCAGCGTTCTACATCATCTGGAGTCTCTGAAACTGGCTCTGGTGCAAGCCCCACAGGCAACTATTGCAGTAATTCAACCTTGACTGGACTAGAGAGGATGCTACGGTATTGGCCGTTCTTCTATCGAGTTGAGGTCGCAGCTATATACTTGTTCGTAAAAGTGTAATCACTGGTAAATTGAATTTTATTGGCACGATGGACTATGATGACTTTAGAAATGTCGGTAAGTTTGATTTTGTGACAAGTAAAGTGCTGGTGATAGAGTTTAATAGTGCAAACATTTTGTTATCAAACTATAGGACTACAATTTACTAGATATTATCGTCCTTCATTTACCAAGATTAATCAGTTCTTGTCTGTATCGCGATAAGTGAATTTCCGCGTTGCCAAATGCGAATCTATGGCCCGCAATATACGTCACATATCCCTCAGAGCTGGTTATGCTTAGGGACAACTTTCAGAAGCGAGAAAGATCCTATAGTTTACCAGGACTCGAATCCTGGCATCTATTTATATATCTGTCTGTCTGTCCTTCTATCTGTTTTCTATTTATCTGTCTACGAAAAAACAAGAGCAAGTGATCGAAGATATAGACTAGGGCCTACACATTTTACAGCAAATGGTTCACTTTATCCACCAATTAGGACCTAGTTTAAGGCCCTATTATTATTGGCTGAATTGTTAAAATTAAAGTGTCGTGAGCCTGGTGTTGCACTCGACAATAAGAACAAACAGTGTTTGTTTACATCAATCTAGAAAATATATCCTACAATACATTTCAAACTTACACCAAGACTGTTCCCAGAAGATAGACAATTAGAAATAACTCACAAAGTAGAAACTTTATTCAGACTTGATTAAGGCCAGAGGTTGCGCAACTGGCGAGACACGCAGGCCAATGATCCATCTAAGCAAGTGGTTCCAAACTTTTTTAATGCCTCGACCCCTTAGTACAGCTTCTCACGTTGTGGCGGCCCCCAACCATAAAATTGTTTTTGTCGCACATTATCACAGTACTGTTATTTGCTACTGTTATCACATTTTAGCTACACATGTGTGACTGGCCCGCATACGAACATTATGGCGCCAGTTCTGTTCCACTGTCAGTGAGACTCTTTCAAAAGAATCATCTTTCAGCCAGGAAATACAATGGCTCAATAGCTGACTCCTAAATAATAGGCCTACTTTTTTCTTGTATGATAAATGATATGATAGTGTGCGTGAATGTCTATTGTGTTTGAGTACAAATGGTTCTTTTATATTGTTTTAGGTATGCTGAAAGACGGAATTTATGTAATCAAGTCAATTTTCCATTTATTTGGATCAATAAAGCAATCTTATCTTATCTTATCTTATCTTATTTGTACGAGGAGTTTTTGATTGGCTTGGTGCAATGATGTCATCACGTCGGGTACGCGTTTGTGCATGTATCTGCGTGTGTGCGGACCAGCCTGGAGACGGATGGATGAGCGGTGTCTAGGTTCCTAAGACCATCAAAAATAGGTTTTCCGATGGTCTTTAGGCGCCCCCTCGCCCCCTCGTGAAATAGTCATTCGCGAACCACAGGTTTGGGAACCGCTGCTCTAAGCTGTGCGCGAGCTAACAATTCACCGACCGCGATCTTGGCGTATCTTCCCATATCATATTCCAGTGACGAAAGATTTCTCACATCCCTGATTTAGCCTTGTGTACACACGATCAGGGTAATAAAAAAAGGGGGCGGGGATTTAAAAAGTTAATTGACTCCAAAGAGCCCAATAATTTTCTTCTAGAAATCCAAAATCTGATTTTGTATAAAAAAAAACAACAACTTCTAACTTAGAATAGCATAGTTAGGATTAATAATAATAGAAACGATCATTATGTAAAATGTAAAATTAAATTCATTTAATTTATGCTTAGACTATCTAGGCCAGGGGTCTGCAACCTACAAGAAATTAAGTGTAAAAGCAGGTTGACTTTTAGACTCTTGGCACGCTGAATGAATTAGAAATCATACTTTGGCACACTGTTATCAAAAGGTTGCCGACCCCTGATTTAGGCTATTTGTCGTAAATTCTATCTTTATCAGTGAAATTTTTAAACTTTGGCACGAGACTTATACAACCGATATTATCATATATCGGTGGCCGAGAGGCAGCACGTTCGTCTGGCGTATGAAAGGTCCAGGCTTTGAATCCTGGTGAAGGCCCAAGATTTGTTCCCTAGTCTGGATGGTGTCCCTGAGTCTACCCAGCTCTGATGGGTACTTTAGTTGGGGTAAAGTAACGGCGGCTGTGCATTGTGCTGGCCACACAATCCCATATTGTGCCGTGGCACAGAAACTTGTGAACGCTGCATCGCCGGTTCTATGATTCAATCTGGTCGCACGGGATATATTTCTATATATTTCACTATATATTTCTTAAAGTGGGTCCCAGACAGATGATTCATAATCTATTAGGTTATAGAGGTCCATGTCTAACTAATGTTAGCTAGCATTTTAAATTTTATATTCTTGTTACTTTCGACTTTAGACTGACTCATTTTTAAAATAAATCCTTTTTATAAAACTAAAACCCAATGTCAGTTTGATTTTTTATTATAGTTAATAGTTACTTCATCAACATATTGAATTCTATGAATTCTATTTATTAATATTACCCATTCTTTTCCATATGAATACCATGCCATAATTAATGATGATTGATGATTATGCCATATTACCTTTTACTTTAAAATCTGTCTACGACTTTGTGCAGTATGTCCTTAATGACGATTTCCGTTTCCTTCCGTTCAATTATTGTGCCAAAATGAAAAAAAATACAAATTACAAATTACATCATTTATTTAGCGCTATTCATAAAAAAATAGTCTTCGAATGCGCTTTTTATTTACCCTTAGTTATTAAATTAAATCAAATAAGTATGTTTAAAAATTTTCTTACAAAAATATTAATATCGTCTGCTTGTTTCATGAGGTCTATGCACAATTAATTAGAGACAGAAAATCGATCAAGTGATGCTTTGTAAACTAAAAAAGAAATGGCTGATTTTACATTGATCTTATCGGCACCTATGCTTATTAAAAATTATTTTTTTCACATATCCTTGAATATTGTGATATTATAAATGCTGCGCATGGACGCAACAATGATTATAGACATACAATTATTAAAGGACAACATCTATTTGTTGATCTTTCAAAGGAAATCGATGAAAAGACAGGCCCCCCTATTTTAGATTTTGTACATGATAATTTAGCGGTAGAATTTGCGAACCCAACAGCAGCGCAGTAAGCCATTGTTAATGTTTACAAGTGTATCTACTCAGCATCACGTGACCAGGAAACCATTCTGCATAGACGTCATTGTGTTTTGGAAGAGTTGCTACAACGTTGTAGGAGCGAGTTGCGGTATTTTTTATATTTTACGTTTGGTACCTTGAGTTGTTGGTGAATTTTGTTGGAAGGCAGTTCCGTTTTTTTTTTCTGATGTGTGTAGGGCAACCATGGATCTGATGTACTTTGGAAATTGACCATGAAGGCTTTTATAGAGCATAGTCAGAACTTTGAATTTTATCTAAGTGTTATATGTAGCCAGTGCAATCTCTTTAGACACGTTTTTGAGTTTCCTTAATTAATCAGAACAATTTGTGCAGACATGTTTTAGACCCTTTATAGTTTTTTTCAAGTCACACTCTGGCAGTGGCCTTAGCCAGGTTTGAGTTCTCCTCCAGCCGCATATACCACTTCGAAGGAAGTGTGACGAAGCGATTGCTTATTTGCTAGGTAATCAATTAGTGTGTGACCTTAGTAGTATAGGCGCTTTGTTAATTCTTCTTTATCGTCTTAATGGCCGATTATACCCCATCTCCAATTTGCATGGGAGGAGTGGGGAGGGGCGGCATGCCCGTTTAAATCGCCGTGTTTACCTAAAAGCCCTTGTACGGCTACCCCGATACTCTCACCCCTGATGACTTACGACTGTGCGCGTCTGAAAGTACTCCAGAGTTTTCGAGACGCTCCAACGATACTTAAACACTATTATTTCGCATGCTATCTGTTTATGTGGGGCATTTCTTCTACTATTTAGGACATTTAGTAAGTGGACTTTCATGATTAACACACATTTGTTAGATTTTGAGATTCCCCGCTATTAGCGGATGTTCTTTTATGTAATAAAATCGTTGTGATCGAGTAATAATCGTTGTGAGACCATTACTAGTATAAAAGCCACATATCTTTGTGAGTAATGAGAATTAAAACAAGATACTTTGTGTGATACGAGTTGAGCAATATCATTAAAAGAAACTTGTTCGTGCTAATAAACGGAATAATCTTCTTATATAAACAGTGTATTTTCTGAAGGTTTTTTCCTAGTGAGCACTTGTGTATGCTAGAACATATAGGTGAAAAGCTGCTGTCCGTCAAATACAAATATCGCGCATGGAATTCAATAGTGCTGAAGAATAGCTCGGCCATCACGCCTTTAGATAAACAAGCCAATAGTGTTGTGCGGGTGTAATGACAGTGCCATTACACGGAGCCTGTTCGCGCTCCGATTGGGCGTGTGACATCTTGCACCCTGTTGGCCATGCCATCCACTATCACAACATTACAGGCAGTGATAACTGCGGTGAGAAAACCAACCAGTGTCTCAATTTCACTATTATTTTTCACTATTACCTAATACAACTGAAATGACGCACAGTTACATCTTTTAGGAAAGACGTGCTCATGTGAATCTGTTGGGTATTACATAGTTGTGGCAATAATTGCATGAATTCTTAATCTGTGTCCCCTTCGTCCTCCATGTTGAAGTGATCCGATTTTCTGTAGAGTCAGGGCTCCACTTCCTGGCGTTATTTTTAATAAAAGTTCTGCCACTTTTTTCGTATGTTTGATGACTCATTTGTACGATTTCAAATTTTTCAATTTTTTGGTCCCCTCCAGACTCTTCGGACCATTTATTACTTATAATTTTTACTTATTTTTTTGTTCTTCATCATAGTTAATGATGTTAATAATGTAGCTTCGACGGGACGTGGTCGTCCAATAGGGCTGAACCTTGGGCAGCAGACTTGTTGCGACTTAAAATTTTTTATTTTAATACATTCTATCAAATTTTCAGCATCATAGCCCTTGGAATAGTCACTAATACCTTCGACCAATTTGCGAATCGAAGAAAATTTTACGTAAAACATGGCTGCCTTTCTCTATCAAAAGAGACGGAAGTAAATACACTTTTCGGCTTTGGTCCGAAAAAAAAGGAGGCGCAAAATTTTAGCGTGGAAATTCATAAGGTTTGATATTACTTTTATTTATTTTAATCTATCAAAATATAAATTTAATATTAACTTAGTTTACAAAGAAAGAGAGTATAATAAAAACTTGGTTTATATGGGTTAGTTTATTTAAATTGCAGATTACTGTTTCTGCGCTGTTTTATTTTTAAAACTAAATTTTTTTAGAAAAATTACTATTGCTAAATTTGGTGGATAATTGAGTTTCAACTATTTATAATTAGATACAAATTAAAATGTAAAAAAAAATATTTTAATATGAAATTTGGGCACGAGTTCTGAGTTTGCATTCTATTACTCCATGTACCCTATAATGTTCCCACCCCACCCAGGGCCGAATTTAGACTTGATAGGGCCCTAAGCTATTTGGCATATGGGGCCCTTTATAACCTTATGTCAGTGCCAAATATGATTTTCGGATACCTAGAGGGTTAAACTGAAATACAATTAAGAAATATATACCTATAGATAGTGAAATAATAAATCAAAGCTTGATTTAATGTTTCTGCTATTTGATAACTTGAAAAGCTTAGTTTTCGAATTTCCGATCGCACTAAAGCTACAAACGCAGTGGGCAGAAACACCAACACGTCTTCTCAGTGAATACGGCTTTCGTTGTGAGTCGGTGTTGGTGACACTATTTAAACCTTGTAACCGCACGCAGTGAGTTCAACACGACTTCGGACTTCAACAACACGCCTTCGCACCAACTTTTTTGACGAGAGTGCACAACTGGCTTGCTACTTGCTACATCTCATGCCTTCGTTTTTTTCACGGTTGCCAGTAGTCGCATCGACATTGAATGTGTGACGTCATATGGCTGGAGTAGGGAAATTTTCACTGTCAATTTTCTCATCGAAAAAGCATCGCAGACAATATCTGATTTCATTTTTGAATTCAGCGACTAAAAATCAAGGGGAGATTCGAGCAGAATTTGAATTTGTGAAATATTTAGCGAGATTAAAAAATAATAATAATACGGTAATAATATTGCACACTGCCGGGTTTCGTCTGGCGCCGCGACCACCAAGAGCAGTACATTTAAATGTTTTCTTTTAGGACTTGAAAAGACAATCAAGAAGCTATTTCTTTTTTCCATAATGTCAATGATTATATACACCACATTGGATCTTTGATCAATAAAAAGTTACAGTACTTTATAATAATCAGTACGTTTTCTTGTTGCTTCTGTTTTTGCTTTGTTCTGACTTGTTTGTTTTGTACATTAATTGTTGTTTTATGATTGTCTGTTTGTTTGTTTGTTTGTTGTGATCAAGGACTTGTATGAGTATTGGAGCTCTTAAAGTTTAAGTGGTCCGTAAAACCTGTACAGCCATGGCAGCCCAGCTTTGTACCCTGGGGACTGGAGGACCTTAAATGTACCTCAAGATTCTGCTGAGTGCAGATGATGATGACTTATCTCAATGTAATCAAAAGTCGTTCTCTTGGGGACAACGGTTTTCGGAAGTTTTTGTGCGCTCGGTGATGCTTGGGATCACTAGCTCTAAAATTGTCCGAACAGTTGAGGGTCTCATCCTGATGTACGCGATACATTTTTCCTCGTCGTTCAAAACCTCGTATAAAAGATGATGGTATTCCCCAAACCTTTCTCTCTTTCAAAATATGTGATGAACCCAGTACCGTTGCCCTATAATACCTTTTCCCGAGCCAATAAAATAGAACAAGCTGCAAAGCTGCAATGCACAGCGCCTCCATTTTGGAACGACCTGTGTGTTACATGATCTCTAGGCTCTCGCTGGCTAAAAGTTGAACGCAAGTCGTATCGCGCACTGCGTTTGTGCCAATCCCAGTTCAATCGTACAATTGGCGTTCGGCTTAAGATACGTGCCGAAGGTGTGTTGGTGTTTGTGCCCACTGCGTTTGCAGCCTTAGACATCTAAACTTCCGGTTTAGTAATTCGCTATGATTTTCTCAATGAAAAATTAATTAAGATTAAAATCGAAAGTTGTATACAGTGCAAACCTATAATAATAATAATGCTTGTATAGCACATATCCCGCTGATCACAGTTCTATGCGCTTACGACAGTTACAGAGTGTAAACAATGATGAACAGACGAAAATGTATATATGTACAGGTGAATACGGCTACTGGAATAGGTGGGTCTTCAGCCGGCTCCTGAATGTGTCGAAGCTAGGGCTCTGGCGAATGTGTAGTGGGAGGTGATTTCAGGCGGACGGACCCGCGTAGGAGAATGCACGTTGGCCAGCTTCGCACGACGGATTCGAAGAGTCAGCGCGCCAGAAGCAGAGTGAATTGGACGGGATTGGATGTAGAGCTCAAGACAGGAGCGAAGGTCGTCCGGGGCATTGTCATTCAGACACTTGTAGCAGAGAGAAGCCAGCTTATAGTAGATACGGCTATTGATGATTGATGGGTAACTAGTGCAGAGATCGAAGCAGAGAATTAATATTATTTGACTTCTGCTTCTTGAGGACAAGTCGAGCAGCACAGTTTTGGATACGTAGCAGGCCATGAAGGGAGGAGGATGAGAGACCAGCTAAGAGCGAATTGCAATAATCCAAGCGAGAGAAGAGATATGCCAAGCTTCATACAAGCTTCCTGGGTGAGATAGCGACGGATGGCGGCAATACGACGCAGGTGGAAGAAGCAGATTTAGGTGAGGAAGGAGATGCGGGGCTGCATGGACAGAGTGGAGTTGATATAGATCGTAGGAGCATAGAAGTAATTTATGACAGTCTTGATGGTTGCGTACGGCAAAAAAAAGAACACATATAAGCTCTAAAAATAGAACAAGCGGCCTGTCTTTGAATAAATCTTTCACTTAAAAATCATTTTTTTCATAACAAACTTTAAAAGAAACAAAAGTTCTTTTAAAAGTCACAATTTACAAAGGCTTATTATCTAATCTCTTGACACATGTTATAAGGATTCAGGTAATTATATTTTCTTTCTTGCTTTAGCCAGAGCAAAGTCACTAATGACATTATCAAATAAACTGCGTACTTTCTATGTACATGAGACTTTGGGAACATATTTTATCTTGAGTCAATCATTTTTTATCCTCTTCAGCTGAGAAAAAGGTCTTTCTCCGGAGCAATTTGTAACCATCATCCAAAAAAACAATCTCAAAATTGCTTCTACATCAGGGAATGTTTATTGGACACGATCGTTAAATATTACCCTATACAGATCCTGATGTGTCAGACTATCATGTTTAGCCGAACCATAAGCTTGACTATGTCTAAAACATTGATGAAAATGCTTGATTTCTCCAACAAAATTCATGTGCACATCTTCAAGATATGTTTGGCATAAAGTCTAACTCCTTCACGAATTTCTTCTTCTGTAGCTTCTAATTTTGTTAAGAATTAAAACTTTTTTCCAGCATCATTGTATACAGAGGTCCTCTGTGTCAGACTTGGTTCTATGCATCAATGTATAAATGTTTTGATTCTGAACTTGTCTCATGACTCAAGGTCCTCTAAAGCTATCATCTTCATCATCACTGATATGCCTTCTTCTATATCTGATTTAAAAAAAATTAACATCAGGCAATTTTTCCTTTGCTTTTTCTTCAAAATGATCGAACATATCATTGGAACCTTTAACAAAATCCGAAAGTGAAGCATACAATATCCTACATACATCTAAACTAACTTGGGGGTCTTGCAGTGTGTCAGGATGTGTTTACGATTAGGACATCAACCTGGCAGAAGTTGGGCGATGAGAGGGGTGCGGAGTCGTAGGTGAGTGGGGTAGTAGTGGCAGGTCGTCGTGGGGTATGAATTACCGTGACTGGAATCGCCCTGGAATAATTATTATTTCTCTCTCTGGCTCGTTAGATATTATGACGGACACAACAGATAGTTCTAAGTAGGCAAATAAATCGCTGGTTAAGTTCAGGTGTTTATTATTATTTCAAGTCTTCACTCAATGGCAAGATACATATACGAATTTGCACAGGCTTCAGTTAACACTCAACACATGGTACTGCTAGGTTATCCAAACATTAGGCAAACGTAGCTGTGTTCATGAAAATACTTATACTGGCACAATATCTATCTATACACATGCAGGCGGTATATCCTATGGAACGAACTGAATAAGTGGAGGCTAGAATCGAACAACCTTCTCCCTCTAACGCTTGAGCCGAAGTGCCCTAAAACTAGTTAAGCGCGCTTTCCTGGATTTTAGTCACGTGATCAGTGGTCAATTTGATTGGATAGCTACATTAGTTTAGAATTACATATGTTCTGGTTGGCTGGTTTGAAATATACTTGCATAGAAGATTGACTATTGGGGGGAAAATTAGGGGTGGGTGTAGGTGAACAATTGATACCGCCGACTTTGCGGGGTGGGGCCCAGGGGCGGAGGGGGGGGGTTTGTAGACGTATACGGAGATACAAAGGATAAGATAATGACTTATCTCCCTTGATGTACCTGTGTCTATTGATCGAGCTCAGCCCGAGGTGCTTACGTATGTGCGAGACGCTTCGCTCCAGATGTCACTACTTCGAGTGGATCAAGGGCTTGACCACGGGCGCTGAGTAGGGAACGAAGAGGGGAGATAATGAAAAAGGGGTAGAAGTGGGTGGGGGGTGTCTACAGGTGGGTGGGGTTTTACGTGTATGCTGAGTTTAGCAAAATAAATTAGTAGTACTATCAAAATACAACATGAATCATAATTTACAGCATAATAGAATATATATATACATACATTAAAGAATACACACACATACAATCACACATACAAATAGTGTAATACCAATTGGCTGAATCAAGTAGCAAACTCTGAATTCGGGAATGAAAGAGTGTAGAGAGGGTTAAAGAACAGGTGAAGAATGGGTGGTTGGGGTGTTCCTATTGCGTGAGAGCGGGAGAGGGTAATAGCTCCAGGCTACTTTTCTACTCCCTAATCTAACTCTACGCTAACCTATGTTTCTAGTTCTACACTACTTCTGCGCTATAATCTATCTATGAGTGTTAAGTGTCGCGATTTAAGTCCAGAATCGTGACACAGTGATTGACTAGTCTTGTGAAATCCATCGAGCAAGTAACTCCACAAATATAACATTACCATAAATTCAAACTCCTCCATTTTATTCAAAATGATCATGGCTTGATTGCTTGTTTCACCTTTCTCTGTAGTATCAATATGCAGCCGATGCAATGCAGAAATTATTCCATCATAACTATTAAGTATTGCACTTGTGGTCATTGAATGTACCAACCATCTAGTCTTTGACAAAGAACTTTTAAATCATCATTGAAGAATAACAACAGTATTGCCCATCTATGCCTAGGGCGTAGATGATGAAAATGAATTATATATTTCTTGAACAATTCCAAAAAGGTTTACTGCATCTAAACAACAGTCATCTACTGTTCTACCAACAAGATTCAGGGAATGACCAGCACATGGAATATACATAGCATACTTGTAAATCTTCAATATTATTTCTTGCACACCCTTGTATTTGCCAGACATATTGACAGGATTATCATATGACTGGACTCGACACTACAATCTATTTTGCACTGATTTGTAAGGTACTTGTGCACCATCTTAGCCATACTTTCCCTTGTTTGGCAACCCATCTCTAGGAAATTTAGAAAACGTCCAATTGGGAGCCCATCATCTGGTGAAACATACCTCACAATAACAGTGAGCTGATCAATATGGGACCGGTCTGGAGTGGAATCTACAGATAAACTGAAGTACCCTGAAGCTCTTAAATCAACCAAGATTGAGTTTCTTACTTCGTGTGCCATAATTTAAATAAATTCATCACATATTGTTTTAAAAAGATAAGATGTGACACCTAATCCTCTATTCCCATTTTTTTTATATGACTTGCTATAAAGGATCAAATGTTTCTATAACTTCAAGTAATCCAAGGAAATTGCCATTGTGAGGCCACGCTCTGCCATAGTAAGATTAATTATGACTGCCACAACTCGTTCAAGAACATTTTTCCAGCACTGCTGTTTATTTTTTTTATATATATATATATATAATTAAAGTATATATGACAATGGCTCACTCGAACAATTTTGTTTGGGGGCCCCAAGACAGCTTGTTTAGCTTATAGGTAAATGCGACCCTGACCTCACCCCACACCTTACATTATTAGCTCCCCTAGTACGATTCGCCACCATCATGGCTCTATTTGCCATCTCTACATTTGACTATATTTGCCCCACCCCTTCCATCGATGTTGGTCACAAAATTAAAAAAAAAGTTCCAAAGTACATTAGGCCTATCTGAAGTCTGAAGTAATTGCAAGTATTGCAAGTAAAAACGGGAAGATTAACGGTTAAAAATATAACTGATTCCACGTAATCCAGATTGGGAATAACCGTACTGGTATTTTAGTTTTGATTTTCAAATTGTAAGTTACTACTGACGGTCCAAACTCCGAACTTACAGCTAAATTAATTCTGATATAGTCATGTTCTGAACACGGCAGAGTTTTTAGAAGTATTTCATTCTTCATGTTCGTCTTTTATGTCTGTTAGAACCCATTCTGTAGGTAAGATAGTTTAATAAAACTTTAACTGTATTTACAAACATATATTTTTTAATTACACTACTAGATCTACATAGGCCTATATTTATAACATTATAACTGCTTTAAAAATGTAATTTTCCAACTCTATTTGATTTAAAACACTAACGGACACACGCTAAACAATAAGGTTTTACTAAAAATGTATTACCTTTGTTGGCATAATATATAGGTTAGGCTATGTACAATTTTAACTACCGAAAGTTTCATAAAAATGTTTCCCAGCTCACCATATTTGTACAATGTCTTTACATTTTATGACGTCGATATGACGTCCGTGGCCACCGTAAGGGACAATTTCTATATTTTATTGATTCTGTTTGTTGTTTTAATGTGTCATGTTTTAGTTTCAATTTGATTCCTTCTGCAAGGTCACTAACGTATTCTCGACACAAATAACCTTTTCATTATCGTTTCATGTGATAACGCATTAGCACATAATGGCGAATGTTACTAATAATGGAACCTTTCTAACAATTATGTACTTTGGTTATGTAGATAAAAGTAGGCGTGAATTAACATGCACAGTCCTTGTCATGTGTATAGTTTGCGTCGGTCCAATCGGGTAAAAAGGAGTTCACGGTTAAAAATCATCTCAAATATTTCCATTCAATCATATTTAGATTCTATTTATTTAGAGGCCCTACTTGTATGCAATTAGTAAAACAATATGTCTTTAATTAGTAAAACAATATGTCTATAATTAGTAAAACAATATGTCTATAATTAGTAAAACAATATGTCTATAATTAGTAAAACAATATGTCTATAATTAGTAAAACAATATGTCTATAATTAGTAAAACAATATGTCTATAATTAGTAAAACAATATGTCTATAATTAGTAAAACAATATGTCTATAATTAGTAAAACAATATGTCTATAATTAGTAAAACAATATGTCTATAATTAGTAAAACAATATGTCTATAATTAGTAAAACAATATGTCTATAATTAGTAAAACAATATGTCTATAATTAGTAAAACAATATGTCTATAATTAGTAAAACAATATGTCGATAATTAGTAAAACAATATGTCTATAATTAGTAAAACAATATGTCTATAATTAGTAAAACAATATGTCTATAATTAGTAAAACATACTACCCTAGCAGATGGGGCATGGTGGCCGAGCTGCAGACTAGAATTTTTAACCGCGACTTGAGGGTGCCTCTGAGTCTACCCAGCTCTGGTATATAGCTGAAACTAGTTGGGGTAAAGTAAATGCGGCTGGGCATTGTGTTGGCCACACATCCCATCGTATGCAGTGGCCACAGAAACTGGTGAACGTTGCTTCACCAGCCCTATGATCCGTTAGATCCAAAGTGTAATTACCCAAGCAGGATTAAAAAAGTTACGTTTTAACAATTTAATGCCGGGTTATTTTATGATTTTAATGCCCCTGTAACCGAAAATTCTTGAATTTCGAAGTTATTATCGCTTTCACAAAGATTTTTTTTTTCTCATTTACGCTACTTAATTAGGAATTTGTTATTTTTACTTTTCACGATTCAAATTTAGCTATGTTTATTGATCAGCGTTATAAATTCCATACAACCCATTCCATACCTGAATGAAATAAATGAATAAATATGGATTTGTCTTTGCTTATGTAATAAGAATTTTTTGTTTTTGTTGCTATGCCTTTCTGATAATTTTAAGTGTATTATTTTGATGAATAATATACAACAGTGAGTGCCATTTTTCTTTGTACGACTGTCTATGCAATGTAATGTGGACTACTAGTATAGAAGTATGTATTCTAAATGACATTGTGCAATTTTTTAAAATAATAATTGAATGCTTACAATTTAAAATTTACTTTTATTCAATTAACGTGTTTTATTTTTTTATATTTTTTTTTGGGTTGTTGGCTAAGAGATAAGAACACAACATCACAACGTTTTCTTGTTAAAAGTATATTTATCTTATCTAATTAATTTTATATTTCTTTTTTGTTTTCAGAAAATAAAAATTATAATTAAACATATTCAGAGTCTACCGAGTTCCAGAAGTTTTAGAAAATGAGCCAGTTGGCTGCATCAAAACAAGAGAAACAGGCTTCCAAAAAAGCAAGACAACAAGAAAAACGCCGTTTAGCCAAAGTTAACAAGGAAAGACAACAACGCCAGCTTTTAGAGGAACTGGAAAAAGAATTTAACACTGAGCCAAAAATCAGATTGATCAATAACGGCCCCGATGACACAGATTTGTTCCATGCAGTTACCAGCGGAAGTATCGGTGAGATCGAGAAAGTACTCAAAGAAAAAGATGCATACTCTCAAGAAGCTCTTAACAAATCTTTAATGCTAGCTACCAACAATGGACAGAAGCTTTCGCTGACACTACTTTTGAAATATGGAGCTGACACAAATTGGACCGATGAAAACGGTAACACTTCACTGATGGTCTGTGCTGAAAAAGGCTATTTAGACATGGCTAAAATATTACTGGCTAATAAAGCTGATGCAAATAAGATCAACACTTCTGGAAATACAGCTTTGATTCTTTCCGTAAAGGCATCGGGTGCAGCAGATATGGCCAGACTTCTTGTTTCAAGTTCTAGTGTCAACGTGAAAAACCTCGAAGGTCAGACTGCCCTATCGAGAGCAGTGGACATTGGTGACCTCGACACGATTCATATCTTAATTTTAAATGGAGCAAATCTGAACGACGTCACTAATGGTGAAACGGTCCAGGAATTGGCTGCTGAAAAAGGAATACTTCAGTATGTAAAGGTGTTTTCTGATTGTAAAATTTCTAAACAACCACCATTAATAGCAGCCTTGAAGTACAAAGATCTCTCGTTGTTAGAAACTATCCTAACGTACGACTCAAACTCTATTAACCAAAGAACGTCTAAAGGATGTACGGCACTGGAGGTTTTCTTTGATTTGATCATTAATGAAAAAAAGACTATAACTTCTGTAGATAAATCTATTGTAAAACTTTTGATTGCAAGAGGTGCCAGTTTAAACAAAAAAGACTCCAATAGATCTAGAGTAAGAAGACTGCAAAATGAGAATTACACCATTTTGGTTAAAGCAGTGCAAATAGGAGATTTGGATATAGTTAGGTGGCTATGCATCAAGGGATCAAAAGTAAATGAAACTGTTGGCTATGATCAATTAACTTCCTTGATGATGGCTTCCAAATGTGGATTTACAGAAATCACACTATTTTTAATGTCAAAAGGGGCAGACATTGAGGTTAAAGGAAAGGAAGGTTCTGCCTTAGACATCGCCGTCAAATGTGGACATTTAGACTGTGCTAAAATGTTGCTTGCGGAGAAGGCTAAAAAAGGACTCGTTGACGCTTACAAAATTGCAATAGGATACAAACAGTTATGTTTGTTGGAACATCTTGATGAAAAATTTACGTTTGATACAAAAGAGACGCGCCTAATGGAATGGGCTATACAGTCTGGTAGCAAAGAGATTTTTCAATATCTCATTAACAAAGGTATGGATGTTAATGAAAGCATTTCCCAACAACATTACTTTATGGATGTTAATGAAAGCATTTCCCAACAACATTACTATTCATCTAAGTATGCACAATTTCTCTGCCCTTTACACATCGCAGTGAAAAATGAAAAGCCTGAATTTATTAAAGTTCTTCTACAATCAAAAGCTGACATTAACATAAAAGATTCAAATGGAAACACGGCTCTATTTTACGCATGCGAGAAAAAAAACTCGGGAATGTTAACATTACTTTTAGAATCAGGTTCAGATGTTAATGTTACAAATAACATTGGAAAAACCCCATTGTTTGATGCTATTAAAAGTGATGAAGAAATTAATGTTACACTGCTTCTGAATTCAGGGGCCTCTGTTGATATTTGTGATACTTCAGGAAAGACGCCCATATTAAAAGCCATTCAAAGCCATAGCTTAGAGATAGTGTCTTTGCTAATCGACTGGAATGCAGATACTAGCAAAATAACAGAAAATGGTGGCACGTATATAACAGAACTATTCGAATCATTTTATTATAGTATTAATTCGGAAACAATGCTGCAAATTTTACAGCTTTTATTGAAAGGGACAATTGACATCAACAAACAAGATGATGATGGGGACACGGCTTTAATAATAGCATGTAAACGTGAGTGTACTTTGACTAAAGCTGTAGAAATCCTTTTGGAACACGGCGCTGATGTAAACTTAGCCAATCATGAAAATGAAACTGCCCTCTCTTTAGCACTAAATAGATCTAGTAGTGATTTTAGTAATGTTAAAATGTTGCTACAAAAGAAGGCGAAATTTTATCCTCTTTCCATATGTCAACAAGGCGTACATTTGTTTGTAAGCAGAAATGTACCGGAAATGATCCGATTGGCACTTGGTAATGGTGTTTTTCCTTTTGTTGTAAAGTACAGCAACTCCAGTGTCATCTTTTATAGAAGTTATAGTTATGACACAGACCTTTCACCATTATCTCTGGCCTTGTTCGAAAAACATTTGGACATAGCTAAATATCTGATTCAAGTCAGATTCTTAACAAAACACGATGTCAGTGATCTACTAAATAAAGACATCTTTCAGAAAACCATTATGTCAACCGAACAGGGCAACATCTTCAACAACCTCTTGTCATTGTACACGTTGAGCTTTGTTCAGATTTCAGAAATGCTTGGAGCTACTCTCGACAGAGAGGAAAAGGTCAATAAATTACCTCTACCAGCAAAAATAAAACAACAACTTTTGTTTCGATCTCTAAATGTGCCATTAGTGCTTTAAATTAATACAGAAATATTTTTTTCTAAACTTTAAATTCACTAAAGGAACTTTAATTCATATCTAGAATCTAGATTAAATTAATTGTAAGTGTTATGTCCTTTGCAGTTAGTTCATGTTTATGATTATTTAAACAATTTTATTTTAGCTCAGTGCAATTTTTATTATCAATGTCTCTAGAAACCACATGTTTTCATATAATTAATTTAACCAATGAAAGTGTTATTCTTAAAAGTAAAAAAAAGGGTGTTATGCTTTGGGAATATGCTAAAAAAAAAAACATGCAAAAGACTATAAAATCAAACAATATGCTTAGTGATAAGTGCCTACATTATGTAGTTGAACTATTCTGCATGTTTGACAATTTATATCAGGTAAGACAAAATATAATTTTATTTCGTTTGAGACATTTGATCCTACAACAATGTCTGTGGCAAAAAAATAATTGAAACGTAACCGATGTTAAATGACCACAGCAGTGAAGAACTAACTAATGAAATATCTCCAATCTTTAAAATACTTTTTCAGGCCTCTCTAAACCAGGGCAAAGTGCCCAAAGATTGGAAATTAGCCAATGTAACCCCCCTTTTCAAAAAAGGAGATAAATCAGACCCCGGAAATTATAGACCTGTTTCTCTAACAAGCATAACATGTAAATTACTTGAACATATAATATATAGTAGTATAGTAAATCATCTAGACAAACTAAATGCACTGTGCCCACACCAACATGGCTTCAGGAAAAATAGATCATGTGAGACTCAATTGATAGGCTTAATAGATGACTTGTCTAAGGGATTAGATAATAACAACCAAATTGATGCTATATTACTAGATTTTTCAAAAGCATTTGATAAAGTTCATCATTCTAGTCTTCTTAAAAAACTTAAATACTTTGGCATCTCTGGTCCCTTACATCAGTGGATTCAGGACTTTCTTATAGGCAGAGAACAAACAGTGATAATAAATGGCTCTAAGTCATCACCAATAACAGTAAACTCAGGAGTTCCACAAGGAACTGTTCTAGGGCCCCTACTATTTCTAATTTACATTAATGATCTGCCAAATTGCATCAACACAGGCACAAAAGTAAGATTATTTGCCGATGATTGCATAATTTATAGAATAATAAAGACAGGAAAAGATAGTGAACTTTTACAAAAAGACCTAGATGAACTACAAAAATGGGAATCAAACTGGAGTATGTCTTTTCACCCAGAAAAATGCCAACTAATAAGGGTATCCAAGAAAAAGAAACAAATAATAACAAACTACTTCATTCATGGTAAAGATTTAACTCAAACTAGCAATGCTAAGTATCTAGGAGTAATAATAAATGATAAGTTATCTTGGAACCCTCACATTGATGAAGTAATTAAAAAATCAAACAAAACATTAGGATTCATAAAAAGGAACTTTTACAAATGTAATAAGAATATAAAACTAAAATGCTATCTCACATTAGTTAGGCCTATACTAGAATATGCAGGATCTGTATGGGACCCATCAACTAAAGAAAACATTAAAAAATTTGAACAAATTCAAAAAAGAGCTGCAAGGTTTATAACTAGTGAATATTCCCAATTGACAAGAGTAACACCATTAGTCAAATCACTAAACCTAGAAACACTAGAGGACAGAAGGGCAAAGAGTAAAGTAGTAATAATACATAAGGCATTAAACTCTAATTTAGAAATACAACCCAATAACAATCTGTTGCAAAGCTCAGATAAACATAAAGACAAAAACACCTTCCTTGTCCCTTATGCGAGAACAAATGTATATAAGTACTCTTTCTTCCCGAGTGGCATTCGGGCATGGAATGGGTTGCCTGAACAAACCAGGAAAACCAATAACCTAACATCATTTAAAACATTAATAAAAATGCAAGACTAGACTCGGACCACGGATGAGCGTAGGACGCAATAATCTTCTTTATAGAAGGAGCGTCTGTAATGTATAAGATAAGATAAGATAAGAATGTTGTAATTGAAAACTGAAAGAATTAACGAGAAATTAAGTATAAAACTTACATTTCTGTAATGCTACTTGTAAGACACTTATAGCCACAAAAAGACAATGTTTACAATTACATTTCTTTAATTGACATTTTAAGTTTGTATTGTAAAATGTAATAGTAACTTCTTGTTATTGATTGATTTTAAAACTTTTATTGAAAGAAACAATTGACATCAACAAACAAGATGATGTTGGGGACACGTCTTATATCCTTATAATGTAATTTTTTGTGTGTGTATATATTCCGTTTAAATTTGAAAATATGAGTCCAATTATTGAAAACATTGTTTTTCAAACTTGTTATTTATCGTAACCCTTTTAAAAAAATGTATTTAAACTTCATAACTAACTATTATTTATATTGCATATACTTACCTATTCATTTATATTGCTTTTACTTACCTATAAGTGACATATAGCGGGTATGAATTTCCTAACTATTTAATTAAAATTTTTGCAACCCGGTAATTCGAGGTTTCGGGACCCAATTTGGCATTTAAGAAACGATGATGTAAACAATGAAAATAAAAACGAATTTCTTCTTCTTCCCGCC
Source organism: Anisus vortex (assembly GCA_949126835.1). Taxonomy (NCBI): domain Eukaryota; kingdom Metazoa; phylum Mollusca; class Gastropoda; family Planorbidae; genus Anisus; species Anisus vortex. The sequence goes on along the minus strand of OX421495.1, from coordinate 21,531,648 downwards.
AAATAAAATAATGTTATGCTAAATTTAATAACATAACCGTTGCAAATAAATATAGGTTTATATGTTTTGTGTATTTATTTTAATATTTATAAATGTATGAAGATTTTATGTTGTTCTCAATTGTAGTTACGTTAGCTGTACATACAAATGTTTTTGAACATACTTCGTCATTGTTTCGACTAGAATCTAATGTGTCAGTGATTTAGTGTTTTTTAAACTTAATTCTTGATATCACATGTATATTTTGTCTCCTATACACTTTTTTTCAAGAGAGCAAAAATTATATTTTGAAATCCTTGGCCTAATTTCATTTTTTCGTTCGAATATTTCACATAGTGAGACAATTTTTCTTTTTTTCCGTTCACCATTATACCCCCCCCCTTCACACACACACTTAACAAGTTCTGACCCCCTCCCTTGCCTTCCCCAGTTTCCCCTAATTTGCACCGTTTGACTCCCCCCCACCCCCCTTCACTACCCTAACTTGAAATTCACTGTTGTAAGATACTGCTTTTGTAACAGTAGACAATTGCGTTTTACGATTATTCGTTGTTTTTTGGGTTTAATATTTCGATACAAGATTTCCATGATAGTTAAGTTTACATTGTTGGTTTCACGACTTGTTCCGACATTACATTCCATGGCCCATGGCCACTGATGACAACAAGAATTTGTGAATTTGGATTTGCAAATGAAAGCAAAAAATGTTTTTTTTTTTATATTATTGTTATTTTTTAAATTTAAATACATTATTGTGTTGTAGTTCTAATATAGAAGTTATTGGTTTATGTATTAAAACAAGTTTTGTTATTTAAATTGCTTGTCTAGAGTGTTTCTAAATTAAGCGACACCAATAAAAGGGTGACATTTGTTAGATGTGAAGATCCAAACAATTGGGCATTATATTTGATTACAAAGTGGTAGGCATTTAAATAACATTACTGTTAATCAATGTAAGAAATAAGCACAATGTAATCATATCGCATGCAGTGCAGCCCTCCGGAAGTAATTTAACTTACAACTAATCTTACGACCTCTTTTAAAACCTGGTTTGAGCGATACGTCTCCGTGATTACAATTAAACCATCAAACAACTTTTTACGCAAATTACAAAATTCATTCAATTACGTTTATCTAATGTTGTAATACATAATATCCTTTATGGTCCCTATACTGGCAATGTTATTCAAACAATGGATATTTTTGATACAAACTTTGAGAAATGAATTCCCGAGTTTTAGTAAGGATCTTTTAGTCGACATTAGCGCTACAAATAATATTGACACGAAGGAATAATTAACACGTGAATATAATATATTAAAAACTTTTTTCATAAATTTCTATTGTACAATATTCTTTGTCATATTTCTTTTTGTTTACCCATGGTTCAATTTTAATTGAAATATACCGTTATAATGGGGTAACTTTGTACCACTTTTTTCATACTAAATAATATTTTTACACAGTCTTTAATTATTTTGATGATGTTAATAGCTCTAACTAGGGGGAACAACAACATAAAAAGGAATAAATAAGTAAAAGACAATTATTATGGAGATTTAAGTTTTATTTTAATATTTTGTGGGGTGGTCAAAGTTACCCCGTCATGGGGTTACATTGGACCAAAAATATAAATTCAATACCGGGTATAAAAATTTTTTTTGACCAAAAATATAAAAAATTAAATTACAAGCCATTCAACATTAAATAACAAACTACACGGCAAACTGAAAATGAAATATTACTATATATTATATATTATTTAAAATGAGCATTTTTCTAAGTTATTTTTAGACTGTGTGCTTTTGTAGGGGGATTAGCAGTATCCATTTGTCAGCTGAACCGTAATTGCCGATGTTTTCACCGGTCAAGTTTTGAATGGTGTAAAATAAATTTGAGAAATAGTCATTAATAACTTGTCGAGATGAAGGAGCTTTTTTTTGTTAAGTGTTTGTCAATATTCTCTTTCTGATTTCGTTCTTGTAGCGATAAAGAAAGAAGTCCAACCAGCCATAACCAGGCCAGTTGTTTTTAAACATATATATAAAGAGACCTCCCTTGTTTGTCAAAGTATGTCTTGACAACTTTTATTATGTCCGAGTCATCATTAGTATGTCTTCGTAGCAGGAGCCAAACTTTCTTGCCCCTGGTTTTGGTTTGTAAGTGCGGGGCATTTTTATTCTGAAAAGATAGGGTCAAAATTAAAGTTTACAGATACAATTTTGTTATTAAATGGATAAAATCTTATAGCATATTAAGATATTTAAAATAATTTTGTTTTTACTTATATTGACATTTAATAATTAAATTTAAAACAATGTAAATTCACATTATCAGATGTCATATTTTCAATTTGTTTGGGTTCATACTTAATGGTCCAAAGTTACCCCGAAATAGGCCGAAATAGGGGAGAATTTCGGGGTAACTTTGGCCACCACCCTATTTTCCTTCTTAGGTTAAATAAAAACTTCACATAAAGTCTTAACCATTCCATTTCTTAATTTAAAAATGTAAACATTGATATACTTACTATATAGGATAAATGTGTATACTCCTTATTTTGACGTATACAAATCTAACATGCATCTTCTTTATAGAAGGAGCGTCTGTAATGTATAAGATAAGATAAGATAAGATGCAAATGGTGGTCATCTTGAAACGATTCGCATTTAGCAAATAACGGAGCAATGTAGCAACAAATGATCATTAAATATTTCTTTTCCATTTAAGTTTCAAGTTAGAAAGTTTGGTCTAGTTAATAGAATTACAAATTATTAAAAAAAAACAAATAAAAACTTTTTTCTTCCCGGTACAAAGTTACCCTGATGGTCCAAAGTTACCCCGATGGTCCAAAGTTACCCCGATGGTCCAAAGTTACCCCGATGGTCCAAAGTTACCCCGATGGTCCAAAGTTACCCCGATGGTACAAAGTTACCCCGATGGTCCAAAGTTACCCCGATGGTCCAAAGTTACCCCGATGGTCCAAAGTTACCCCGATGGTCCAAAGTTACCCCGATGGTCCAAAGTTACCCCGATGGTCCAAAGTTACCCCGATGGTCCAAAGTTACCCCGATGGTCCAAAGTTACCCCGATGGTCCAAAGTTACCCCGATGGTCCAAAGTTACCCCGATGGTCCAAAGTTACCCCGATGGTCCAAAGTTACCCCGTTTGACGGTTCAAAATTGTGAATAACCATACTGGTATTTTATTTTTGATTTTTCAAATTGTAAGTTACTATTGACGGCCCGAAGTCCTATCTTAAAGCTAAATTCTGATATCGTCATGTTCTGAGCACAGCAGAATTTTCATAGGTTGTTTATTCTTCATATTCGTCTTTTTTTTAAAAATTTGGATCCAATTCCTGTAGGTACGACATTTCTATAAAACTGTAACTGTTTTTATAAACATTAGATTTCTTTTATTAAGTTAAGCATCATATATTTATAAACTGTATGATTTTATGACGCTTTAACAATGTACTTTTCTTGCTGTATTTGATTTAAAACACTAAGGAATGGGTTTAACGGACATACGCTAGACAATAAGGTGTTTCTTTGAAAAAATTACTATTGTAATATATATTGTGTGAGGCTTTTGATGATTTCATGTAATTTTGTAATTAGGCTGCATCATTTTCAGTTTTGAAACCCTTTAGATCTAAATACCGAATGTTTTGTTTCATTTCCTAAAAATATTAATTGCTAACTCGGCATATTTTTTTTACAATGTCAAAATATGCTATGACGTCGATATGACCTTCGTGACACTTAAACGTAAAGGGCAATTTCATAAGGTAGGCCTATATTGATTCTGTTTGGTGTTCAGATAGATCTAGGTCGTGCTTTAGTTTCAATTTGTTTTCTTTTGCAATACAAGTGACGTATTTTCGACACAAAATAACCTTTTCTTTATCTTTTAATATGATAACGCATTTGGATATAATGGCGAATGTTACTAAAAATAGAATCTTTCTAACAAATAATATTTTGTACTTTGTTCCCGGTGGATTAAATGTAGGCGTAAAAAGACATGCGCAGTCCTTGTGTGCTGATTGTGTAGGCCTAATCGGGTATAAAAGAGGTCACGGGTAAAAATCTTTCCATTCTATCGTATCTAGACTCTAAGACTATTCTAGACTATTCATTTATAATCGCTTTTTATTATTGCGTGAACTCGCCTCCCACCAACTGAAGCTTAACAAGTGAAAACAACATGAGTGGAAAACACCAACACCAACTAAATATCTGACAGAGAGGCTAAAAAGAATAATCGACAAATCATGCTTGTTGCTATTTTGTACAGAATAATTTTAATTTTTTAATTTAATAGGTGAAGCTGTATACAGTTATTTGTTAACAAAGACAACTAGATAATAATAATTGTACTATGACTTACCAATAACCTTATGATAATTGAGACAGTTCACATAAGTTAATAATAAAAAAATTATGATAAAACAATATTAGGCCTATATATGTATCCACTTTTTATAATGGATATAATTTATATTTAAAATTTTACCAAACATGATCGTAGCGTAAAACCTAACGACTCTACTTTTCCTTGTTGTAAAAGATTGATTTCGAATAAGGATCGACTTACCAGGATTCAAACCCGGGACATTCAGTACGATAGACGGAGGTAGTTGAATATATAAACAAATGCTAAAACCATGACGTCCCTTTTGGCTGATTTATTGTATTTATGCCATGTTAGGCCACACTTACACTTGACATGCTCTTGAAATTGGACTTGTCAGGAAACCCACTTTAAACTGACCACGGCTGGAACGGCCACATTACAACTGTGAGCAGTTAATATTCAGAGTTAATACAGTGCTTAGTACAATTATTGTTGTCATATGAATGAGAAATTGCTTATGCGACAAGTAAAGTGTTTTTATATCTATGTTCATATGGATATGTGGCTTCCCCCTCCCTTTAACTAACATTTAGGGAAAACAATTTAAGCAGTTAAAAAGAAATGTATTCAAGTCGCGAAGATTTTGGTAAATATTTGTCTTGGAATAAATCCTGAGTTCGCACCGGTCTAGTCCTTCTTTTTGCTCTAAGTTTATCACTAAGTTTATGTACTAACTTTTATGTGTCGATGTTGTAAGGAATTTTGTTATGGGTTTAAATCATTATATTATTACTGAGGGCTGACTTATTTTTTTACAGGGATATATTTATATAAGTATATACTTTACTGTTTTCTCATGTAATCACACTCAGATATAAAGAATTCACTTGAAACTTCTGAACAGGCATACATAATAGTTTATTATCTTCTTGCCTTGTTCTAGTTTTATGCTCTAAAACTTAAGTCAAAGCTACTACTCTGCATGATGAAAAACTGTAGAGCTGACTGAACTTAGCCAAAAAAACAAACAAAAACAAACAACAACAACAAAAAGACAGGTTCTCTGTTCGGCCGATAATGGTCAGTTACCACTAACTAATCAAGGATCGCCCCTGCATCTAAAATCGAAATAAAGGACATTGGACTACTGACAGCTCGTGCAGTAGTCCACAGTGGCGTAGCCAGGTTTTGACGCTAGGGGGAGCGAACTTTTAGGAAAAAGGTCCCACTTTTAGAAATTTTTCCAGATTAATAGAATAACTAAGAATTCGTACGTATCAAGTGTGTTATGAGAAAATCTTGTGCCTCAGGATACACACACTGTATAATAGTGCAGTATTTTTTTTTTAACCATCCATGATTTTTACTAGCAACTATTAGTGATGGGAATTTCTGCAAAATTGAGTGCATCTACTGCTCATTCGCGGGATGAGTATCTAGTGTTGAAAAATATATACATAATCATTGCGAATGCTTATATAGGACTGAATTCTTCTTCGTTTTAATTTGGAAAGACGAGATAAATCGCCAATATAGACATTTATAAAGAGATTTAAAAAAAAAGAGTTTCAGCATTTTTATTTACTGTATCTATGTGTCAATTACAAAATACGTTACGTTATAGGAACGCTCTATTCTTTTCTAATCTTTTCCTCTCAGCTATTAAAACACCACGCCCGATGGTACTATCCTTAGTAAACGGAATTTCTTTAAAACAAGTTATTTCTTTTCTTTTCTTCTTTCTTTTAAATTATGTGGGTATATTTTTTTTTTTGCGAAGTTCATGTAACCATGTTTTCGATCACTACACGTATACGGCCGAGAAGGAGAAAGCCAGCGCGCTTTAAGTCACATTATTACTTTTCGGTGAGTACACCATACTAGAAAGTCTCTTTAAAAACCCAGACGAGCCGAAGCTCTTTACTCCGGGGCGTAACGCATTAGAAGTGAGTATATCTCTGTCTGGGCTCAAGCCACCCCACAGCACGCCGAAGGCGTGGCTTGCCATGTAAAAGGGAAGGTTTCCGCAGGCCAGCGACCGTTCGCTTCGGTTCCCCTAAGGATCATTATCGTGGTGGCTCGCCCGTATATCTGCATTGTCACCCGGTAGCACAAATCCTATACTATAGGCACAGGCATCCAGGCACCGGGTGGGTCGTGAGACGGGTTGCAGCGTCCATTGCTTCCTCCCCACCGAGACCCCGTGGCCTCTCGGCAGTGCAATGAATCTCGGACACGCTGCGGGGGCTGTCCCCCATGCGTTAGCCCGCCGGTGTTTTCTAAAAGAAAAGTACTGGCGGTTTACACACTACGTCGCTTTGAGGTCCATGGGTACAGTAGTGCGGTGAGTACACCAGACTTGAACCACACCTTTTTTTGAGAATGCGAGTGAGTGTACTCTTTTTTATGCTCGGAGAACAAACTCTGCTGTGTCCACGCACCACTGATACATCACCGTAAAAGTTAGGCACAAACGGTTGGCCGTTCCTGTCTACTCTAAGTTACTGCTTATGACCTGGTATCCACTAGAAATGGGGTCGGCAACCTAAGGCACGAGTGCCGTACTTGGCACGCAGAGCGATTTTCAATGGCACGCGAGAGATCTCCAAGAGGTGTTTTATTATTGATGAAAGCATGAACCACTATATGTTTCAGTAATATTTATATTAAGTGAAATCAATTTCACAATATTTAACTATATGTACTTCCCTTTTCAAAGGCATATATTAAGATAGATTGTTTGGCTTTTTCAGAAGCACATCCAAGCTCTCAAAGCGGAGTTTCAAGACTTTCAAATTGATTTTTTCATACCTAATCAAGCATAACTGACTTAATCTTACTACGAACTTCTTTGCTGTAGATACTTTTTTTAAAATTATTGGCGATTTGAAAACGTAGCCAGTTGAATTTTAAACCTTTAATGAAATGGGCATCGAAATGTGCCAAATTGTTTAAGAGATAAACTCCTCAAGGTTGAATGGACAAATAATTAATGCATGAAATGTTTACTTACAACTATTTAACGTAAATTAATTTTATACCTCTAATAATTAAATATTGTAATGAATACCACAACGCTAGTTTATGTAAAGAAATAATAATTAGTCAGTAATATTTGTTCTATTACAAAACATTAATTGATTGGCATCACTATTGAATCAAATTTAGAATCTTTATTTTAATTAAAGGGAGATAATTAGCTACTTTTATTTCCACTAATATTTCTAATATTATGTTTTTTTAATTTTTATTTTATAAAAGACTAAATGCTCAACAAATTATAACTATATAATGACCAAACTGTCAAAAAGTAGTTGAAAATTGTATAAATATTATATGACTAATATAATATATGCACATTTTTTGAACATTACATTAACTACCCAGTTTGTATGATTACTTAGTATCAATTCCGCTTAACGTCGATCATGAACAATTCAATTCTGTACGAATAAATTAAACTGAGAATAAAATATTATAATCAATAATATCAGATGATAGATATGTATCTGGACAACTAAATGATAACCTTTGCAAAATAGTTACCATAAATGTGAAAGTTTGGTAATATAATTTTGTAATTGGTAAAAATGTTAATAAAAAGGATGATAATCACATACACATTATTTTTTTAAATTAAATATAAAACGCTTTAACGATTTTCTCTAAAGAGTTGCTTTGCTTTTGGCCTTTGTCTAGCTACGGATTTAAATTACCTACTTGTCTTATAAGAAAACAAGTATAATAGATCAGGTTGACTTTTAGGCTGTTGGCACGCTGAATGATTTAGAAATCCTAGCTTGGCACACCATTAGTAAAAGGTTGCCGACCCCTGCTAGAGTGTGACCTTCACTTCGTATCAAATTAAATTAATTTAAAATTAACTAGATCTAACAGGTTCATTAATCATATTGTAACAAATTAAATTGTTGAAATGCAATTTAAAGAAAATTCATATTTTTAGAAACAGTATAAATTGTGCTACATGCTCCCCCCTCCGGCTACGCTACTGGTAGTCCACACCCACTCATTAACTAACATAATTGGTAACAATGTGTCGATATTTAGTAAAACATATAACCTAAACAGGATTAGAAAATTTTTAACAGACTTTGTCCCAATTTAATGCAAGGATAATTTATGATTTTATTGCCCCTGTAAAAGTCTGGAAATTCACACTTTTTTTCTTTGCTACATAGATTTTCTGATCTTCCTTACGCTCCTTCCAGGTCGGAATTTTTTTTAGCCCGTCCCATGATTTAAACATAGCTATGCATTTTGACCAGCGTTTTAAATTTTAAGCAAGAAAGAAAGAAAGAAAGAAAGATCATTTAAAGATCATTTAAAGAGGAATTTGTTTTTGCTTATAGAGCAACAATTATTTTTGTCCTTTCTGATAATTTCAGGTTTATATTTCGATATATAACAGGAATCTGTGAGAGCCATTTTACTTTGTATAACTGTCTATGCAATGTTGTGTGGGATTCTATTCTAGATATGTGTGTTCTAACTGACTGTTAGCAATTTCCTTTTTATCAATTGAATGCTTTTAATTTTAAATTTATTTCTATGCAACAAACATGCTATATTTTGGTTATTGGAATAGAAATTTTTGAGTTGTGGGCAACTTGTGGGCTGAGGGTTTAAATAAACACAGTTTCACAACTTTCTGTTTAAAACAAATATTTTTCTTTCAGTGAATATTATATTTTGCTTTTTTTTTTACTTTTCAGAATCTAAATATTATTAAACATATTCAGAGTAAACCGACTTGCAAAAGTTTTAGAAAATGAGCCTGTTGACTGCATCAAAACAAGAAAAACGCCGTTTAGCCAAAGTTAACAAGGAAAGACAACAACGCCAGCTTTTGGAAGAACTGGAAAGAGAATTTAACACTGAGCCAAAAAATAGATTGAACAAAAACGGCCCTGATGACACAGATTTGATCAATGCAGTTACCAGCGGAAGTATCAGTGAGATCGAGAAAGTACTCAAAGAAAAAGATGCCTACTCTCAAGAAGCAGTTGATAAATCTTTAATGATAGCTGCAAACAATGGACAGAAGCTTTCGCTGATTCTCCTTTTGAAATATGGAGCTGACACAAATTGGACCGATGAAAACGGTAACACTTCACTAATGGTCTGTGCCGAAAAAGGCTATTTAGACATGGCTAAAATTTTACTGGCTAATAAAGCAGATGCAAATAAGATCAACACTTCTGGAAATACAGCTTTGATTCTGTCAGTAAAGGCATCGGGTGCAGCAGATATGGCCAGACTTCTTGTTTCAAGTTCTAGTGTCAATGTGAAAAACCATGAAAGTCAGACTGCCCTATCGAGAGCAGTGGACATTGGTGACCTCGATACGATCCATATCTTAATTTCAAATGGAGCAAATCTGAACGACGTCACTAATGGTGAAACCGTTCAGGAATGGGCTGCTGAAAACGGAATACTTCAGTATGTAAAGGTGTTTTCTGATTGTAAAGTTTCTAAACAACCACCATTAATAGCAGCCTTGAAGTATAAAGATATCTCGTTATTAGAAACCATTCTAACGTATCACTCAAACATTTTTAACCAAAGAACTTCTACAGGCTGTACTTTACTGGAGGCTTTCTTTGATTTGATCCTTAATGAAAAAACAGATTTAACTTCTGTAGATAAATCTATTGTAAAACTTTTTGATTAAAAGAGGTGTCAATTTAAACAAAAAAACAACTCCAAAAGATCTAGAGTAAGAAGACAACAAAATGACAATTACACCATTTTGGTTAAAGCTGTGCAAATTGGAGATTCGGATATAGTTAGGTGGCTATGCATAAAGGGATCAAATGTAAATGAATCTGTTGGCTATGATCAATTCACTCTATTTATGATGGCTTCCAAATGTGGATTTACAGAAATCACCATTTTTTTTTACTGTCAAAAGGTGCAGACATTGAGGTTAAAGGTAATGAAGGTACTGCTTTAGACATTGCCATCAATTGTGGACATTTAGACTGTGCTAAAATTTTTATTGAGGAGAAAGCTAAAAGGACACCTTTTGAAGCTTACAAAATTGCAATAGGATACAAACATTTTTGTTTTTTTGGAACATCTTGATGAAAAAAATTTACGTTTAATGCAAAGGAGACGCGCCCCATGGAGTGGGCTATAGAGTCTGGCAGCATAGATATTTTGCAATATCTCATTAACAAAGGTATGGATGTTAATGAAAGCATTGCCCAACAACATTACTATTATCCTAAGTTCGCACAATTTCTCTGCCCTTTACATATTGCAGTGATGAATGAAAAGCCCGACTTTATTAAAGTTCTTCTGCAATCTAAAGCTGACATTAACATAAAAGATTAAAATGGAAACACTGCTCTATTTTACGTATGCGAGAAAAAAAACTCGGAAATGTTAACATTACTTTTAGAATCAGGTTCAGATGTTAATGTTACAAATAACATTGAAAAAAAAACATTGTTTGATGCTATTGAAAGTAATGAAAAAATTAATGTTAAACTGCTTCTGAATTCAGGGCCTCTGTTGATATTTGTGATACTTCAGGAAAGACGCCCATATTAAAAGCCATTCAAAGCCATCGTTTAGAGATAGTGTCTTTGCTAATCGACTGGAATGCAGATACTAGCAAAATAACAGAAAATGGTGGCACGTATATAACTAAACTATTCAAATCATTTTATTATCATTCTAATTGGGAAACAATGCTACAAATTTTACAGCTTTTATTGAAAGGGACAATTGACATCAACAAAAAAGATGATGATGGGGACAAGCCTTTAATAATAGCATGTAAACGTGAGTATTCTACGACTGAAGCCGTAGAAATTCTTTTGGAACACGGCGCTGATGTAAACTTAGCCAATCATAAAAATAAAACTGCCCTCTCTTTATCACTAAATAGATCTAGTAGTGATTTTAGTAATGCTAAAATGTTGCTACAAAAGAAGGCGAAATTTTATCCTCTTTCCATATTTCAACAAGGTGTACATTTGTTTGTAAGCAGAAATTATCCGGAAATGATCTGATTGGCACTTGGTAATGGAGTTTTTCCTTTTGTTGTCAAGTACAGCAACTCCAGTGGGGACATCTTGTATAAAAGTTATAAGTATAGTTCAGACCTTTCGTCATTATCTCTTGCCTTGTACGAAAAACGTTTGGACTTAGCTAAATATCTGATTCAAGTCAGATTCTTAACAAAACACGATGTCAGTGATCTATTAAATAAAGACATCTTTCAGAAGACCCTTATGCCAACTGAACAGGGCAACATCTTCAACAACCTCTTGTCATTGTACACGTTGAGTTTGGTCCAAATTTCAGAAATGCTTGGAGCTACTCTCGACAGAGAGGAAAAGGTCAATAAATTACCTCTACCACCAAAAATAAAACAACAACTTTTGTTTAGATCTTTGAATGTGCCATTAGTGCTTTAAATGAATACAGGAATATTTTTTTCTAAACACTAAAGGAACTATAATCCATATCTAGACTCTAGACTAAATTTATTGTAACTGTTATGTCCTTCGCAATTAAGATTTGTGAGTATTAAACATTTTGATTTTAGCCCAGTAAAATCTTTGTATTATCAATGTCGGAAGAAACCATGTGTTTTAATATAATTAATTTTACCTATGAAAGTGTTATTTTTAATAGTAAAAACAAGCGTGTTATGCTTTGAGAGTATACTAAAAAATAACAAACAAATGATTATATAATCAAACAATTTGTTTAGTGAAAAGTGCCTACATTTTGTAGTTGAACTATTCTGCATGTTTGACAATTTATATAAGGTAAGAAAAAGTATCATTTTATTTCGATTGAGACATAAGGACCCTAGAACATTGTCGGCGGCAAAACAAGAAATGAAATGTAACCAACGTTATATGACCACACAAGTCGAGTTTTAATGTTGTCATTTAAAATTGAAATAATTAACTGGAAAGCAAGAAGAAAACATTCATTTCTGTAATGCTATTTCTGAAACACTGTTAGCCATAAATAGACAATGTTTATTATTACATTTTAAAAAAAATCCACATTCAAAGGCTGTATTGTAAAATTTAATAGACATAGTAACTTCTTGTTATTGATTGATTTTAATAGCCTTATAATGTATTTTGTTTTGTTTTGTAGATTCGGTTTAAATTTGAAAATATGATGACCTATGACCTACATGATAGGCATATACTTGACTATAGTTTTCACTTTTGGATCCAATCCTTTAAGACATTGTTTTTCAAACTTTTAATAATCCTAATCCTTTTAAAAATGTATTTACACCTCGTGACTTACTACTATTTATATAACCTATACTTATCTATACCTATTTATTTATGTTGCATATACTTACCTATTCTATTTATACTGCATATACTTACCTATTTATTTATATTGCCTATACTTACCTATTTATTTATATTGCCTATACTTACCTATTTATTTATATTGCCTATACTTACCTATTTATTTATATTGCCTATACTTACCTATTTATTTATATTGCCTATACTTACCTATTTATTTATATTGCCTATACTTACCTATTTATTTATATTGCCTATACTTACCTATTTATTTATATTGCCTATACTTACCTATTTATTTATATTGCCTATACTTACATATAAGTGACATATAGCGGGTATGAATTTCCTAACTATTTAATTTTAATTTTTGCAACCCGGTCATTTTGTTTTCGTTGCCCGGTACCGGAACTCGACCTGGCATTTAGGAAACGATGATGTAAACAATGAAAATAAAAACGAATTTCTTCTTCCCGCCATATTCAAATAATGTTATGCTAAATTTAATAACATAACCGTTGTGACATATTTTCTAATATTGTAATAGTTGTGTGAGCGTTGTAATAAAGCCAACTTTGTCAGATATTGCAATTTCCTTTAATCGATTTCCCACAATTCGGATAGCCTGTTAGGTCATATATTTATTAGCAATTTTTACTGTACTCTCAAGTCAATTATTCATAAATATTAATTATTTGTTTCTGAAAATTAAATAATTCTAAAGACATTTTTAAGAGTTTAAAAAAGATTATAAAACATTTTATATTTACGTTAGTATAACTTTAAACATGTCTATTAAATGTTTAGTGTATTTATTTTAATATTAATAAATTTAAGACAATTTCATGTTGTTCTCAATAGTAATTTTATTTGAACATAGAAATGTGTTTGAACATGCTTCGTCATTGTTTCCACTAGCAAGTTTTGTAGTCTTTTTTTAAACTAAATTCTTGATATCACATGTATACTTTTTTTAAGAGAGTGAAAATTATACTTCCAAATTCTTGGCATAATCGCATTTTTACGATTGATATATCCAATATTGATAATTACACAAAAATATTCATTTGTTTTTCATATTTCAGATATTCAGACTATTTTTTTTTTCTGTACACGATATCCTCACAGTGCATTATATCCCGACTCGCACTATTATCCTTACCCCCACTCTTTTTTGTTCTGACCCCACTCCCTTGACATCCTCACCTTCCCAAAATTTAAACTGTTTGATCCCCCTCTCCCAACATGAAATCCACTATTGTAGGATACTGCATTAAAACAGTAGACATTATTGCGTTTTACGCTTTTTCGTTGTTTGGATTTAGTCTTAATATTTTGATACAAGATTTCATGGAGTTAAGTTTAAGTGGTCGGTTTCTCGACTTGTTCCGACAATACTTTCCATGTCCAATCGCCACTGATAGAATCAAAAATTTATGATTTCGGATTTGCAAATGAATTGTTTTTATATTATTGTTATTTTTAAAATTTCAACACATTATTGTGTTGTATGCTAAGATAGAAGTTAATGCTTGATGTATTTTATCTAGTTTTGTTTTTTAAATTGCTTGTCTGAAGTTTTTCTAAATTAGCGACACTAATAAAAGGGTGACATTTGTTAGACTTGAAGATTAGGCAAGATTATTTCATTGATCCAAACAAATGGGCATTTCATTTGATTACAAAGTGGTAAGCGTTTAAAATAACATTACTATTAATCAATGTTATAAGAAATAAGCACAATGTAATCAGATCGCGTGCAGTTCAGCTCTCCAGAAGTAATTTAACTTGCATCTAATCCTACAACTTCTTTTAAAACCTGGTTCGAGCGATACGTCTCCATGATTACATTTAAACCATCAAACATTCTTACACATTTAAGGAAAATATATAATTCATTCAATTACATTTATCTAAAGTTTTAATATATATTCTTTATTGTCTCTTTATTGTTTATTTTTAAAATAATGGATATTTTGATACACACATTGAGAACTAAGTTCCCGAGTTTTAGAAGCAAGCCTTTAGCTGACATTAGTACTACAAATGATATTAACTCAAAGGAATGATTAGCAACTAGCATTGAATATATATTACAAATTATTTCATACATTTCTATTGTACAATATCTTTGTCATACAATTTTTTTTACCCCTGGTTGTATTTAAATGGAAATATAATCATTATATAAAATAGATAGTAAAGAACATTGTTTTGTTAACGTTTTCTATATCCGGTAAGAGCGCCCTACCCTTGCTCCTAGTAGGATACGCTACCGTTTTGTACCAAACTATGATGTAAAAACAATTAGATTAAATGTCAGCCTATTTTTGTCTACTTACTGTAAAAAAAAAAACTAGTTTTTATTTGTGGTCAATATACAGGTATTTCTGATCAGGGGCGAAGCCACAGGGGGGGCTGAGGGGGGCTAAGGCCCCCCCCCCCCTGGAATTAAAAAAAATAAAATTTTCAACTGATTTTTTTAAAATATGCACTAAATTTGCTAAAAATTTTCGTAAATCTTTGTCACACGAAAATTTAGCCCCCCCTGGTATTTGGTAAATATTTGTTTAGCCCCCCCCCTGGAAAACATTTCTGGCTTCGCCCCTGTTTCTGATATAATTGTGTCATATTTCTTTAAAAAATATATTAATTTGATTCAAAGATCAATAGTGGTACAATATTTAAATAATGATAGTTTTGAACCAGGCAGGCCTATACAAAGTTTTTTTTCCATTTGTAAATAAATAAATGGTTGTTAATATTAAACCGTATGCTATTTTTAGTAATTAAATACTTTAAAAAATGTTTTAGAATTAAATGTGTGTTGTTTTTAATGTAAAATTTAATATGTTTTTGTACTTAAATAATATTCGTTCATTGATTCCTTACATACATACATACATATATATATGTAAAAAAATAGGTGCCGGTACTCAGTGATGGATTGCCGAACTTTTAAAGCAGTTTCGCATTTTATATTTTAATTCTTATTGCGCGCAATAATAAAATAATTCAATTTTAACAAATTAATAATTTAATAAATTAATAATAAACAAGAAAAGTAATATTTTTTTCCCCAAATTGAAAATGGTACCGGTACGCCTTACCTGTGCGTACGGTCACAAAAAAAGCACTATTATATATATATATAACCTTGAGGTATGTTAGCTTGAGAATAAATAGAAACTAACATTTTAGATACACATAAGACATATAGGAAGCTCTAATAAAGTCGAACTTTGATGTATGTTCATGAGTTGAATAGATAATTCATCTTCTGTAAGAGTTGTTAGTGTATATTAATTTTATATTTATTCAGCCGGAACACAAACAAACTGGATCTCCTTTAATTATATCAGACTGATCACCTAGTTGATCCAAGACTCAAGTCTTACAGTTTACAATCTGAAAACATATTTTTCAAAAATATTCACATTAATTCTTTATACAAAAGTTAGCATAAAAAAGGCAAATGTTCTAAAGCACAGGTTTTCAACCTTATTCGGCTCACCGCCGTATTTTTTTTTCCTCTCACCGACCCCCGTCCCCCCCCCCCCCACAGTTTATTTTAGCGCCCTTCCCCTCAACCCCTCTGGACGTTAAAGCGTCAATAGAGTTACCGCAATGTTTTTTTTAGGCCGACTAGATATTTGAGTGAGCTTATTTATTATCTTTTTTAAAAAAAAATGAAAAGAAAAAATATTGTCAGAATTAAAGACCAAGTGAAGAGCTTTTTATCAAAATAGAGTTAACATTTGATTTTGATAGTAAATAGTGTATTCAGTATCTGAATGTTAAAAAAAAACATTTATACAAAATATCAAAGATACATTTTAAGTAATTAGTTCAATATTTGCACTTAAATGTGTGTGTTTTTCGGATGATTACTCCAAATCTCGTAGCCATTTGAGATGTTTTTATTTCCGGCAATATAGGAAAGTGACGTAACATAAAGGATTCCGACTAGGAAAAATTAATATTGTCACGTGTTTTGAATCTATTGCCACATGTTTTGAATATTTTCCCGGTTCTTATTTTTAACAAAATGGTTAAATATAGATTTATAGCGTCTATTTTTATTTATTTATTTCCCTTGTGATACGTCACTGCTGTATGAGGCTATTCCAAATCTCGTTCCTTTGAGAAAAACCTCTTCACTTGGTCTTTAATAGATGAAAAAATGACCTAAACAAGAGGCTTAAATAAATAAATATTCATGTGAATCGTTTGTCTGGTGTGTTGCTAGTAGTCTATATATATTTGTTTCAATTTTAGTTGCAAAATACTTAGGTCTCCACGCTTAACTATTTGCAGCTTGTTTTTCTTTTTTGACAACCAAATGGTAATAGCATAAAAACCACTTTCCACAAAAGAGGGTGATAAGAATGCAATACAAAAGTGTTGCCAAAATTATTCACAGACCCAGGGTAACAGATTGCTTTTCAAAAAGTCGAGCAGCGCATCCAAGTCTCATACATTATATACAAACAGTCATCTTCTGCTAACAAACGCACCCCTGGGTGCAGTAGCATCGCTTGTAGTCCTCGTCAATGAACAATGAACACAATTTATTTTGCCACATAGTATCTACAATAAAGGCATAGATCTAGTCAAAGTCATAAGAAGAAAATTATAAAATTGGCAAACAATAAAAAATTATATCAATACAAAAATAGTAATAGGCCTACCGATATTATTAATAATAAAACTAATAATAAATAAATTTAATGTATCAATGCAAAGCTGTCTAAAAAAATCATTGAATGCATTTACTATTCGTGAACTGCTGTAATATTGTACTGAGCAATACATAGGATCATCAAGACTTTTGTAACTAAATGTTGTCACACAATAGACAGCCAATACAGCTGTAACAGACTACTTTATTTAACCACAACATCAATCCACGATACGCCATACCATCGCCGCTTGAAGAATTTCTTTTACACTAAAAAGTCTTCAAGTACAAGTAGTCTACTAGATTTTTATGTTTATTTATTTTTTTTCGAAATGGGCTAATTTTCTCTTTTTTTTTTCGTCAATAAACGTAAGCTAAAAGTAAAGCTTGATTGTCTGATAGTGTGGACTCATCCGTTTTTAAAGAAAATTGTGTTGTCTTTAGGTAATCTCACAATGTACTCCAAATCAGGCGTCGTCATCCAAAGCTACGCGTTCCAAACTTGAAACGCAGAGCCATTTTGCATGTCACGCGAGAGACCCCCAAGAGGTGTTTTTTATTGATAAAAAAAACAACAATATTTTCCGGATCTGAATGAGGAAAACTGATGGTTGAAGTCGATGTTTCTGACACATTTCAGTGAGTTGAACTTGCATTTACAAGGACCACTGGAATATATTTGCATTTAAACTGGACATATCTTGCCGTGAAATAAAATTGAAAACGTTTAATTACATGCACATCTCTATGTTAAAGAGTATTTTAAGATAGATAATTGGGCTTTTTCAGAAATGCATCGAAAAAACTCAAAGTGAATTTTTCTAATCAAAGGCAAGACTTTCAAATTGATGGACTCATTTTATCATACCACACCAAGCCTAACTGGTTTGATATTACTAAAACCTTCTTAGATGTAGATCTTTTTTTTAAGTGGAGGAATATTGGCGATTTAAAAATGGAGCAAAATGAATTTTAAATATTAAAAAAATGTTCCCATGTGACCATTTGCGGAAAAAATCTGAAAGGAAGCTGCTTAGGAAGGTCATCTGCTATTCTCAACTGCTTGGCATTCGCTCTTTTAGTTTTATCGCATATCAAAGCTGTTTTAAGCATACAAAGAGGTCACCTACACTTGACTGATGAGCGTAGGACGCAATAGTCTTCTTTAAAGACGGAGAGTCTGTAATATATAAGATAAGACCGCTCATTAATTGATACAGACAAATTACATTTAAACGTTTTTATGCTCATCTTCTTTAATTAAATTTTAATATAATTCATTCTAAAACAAATTTCTTTATATAATTTTTAATTTAGAAATGTAAGAGACTATTTAATAGCGCTTGTTGTTGTTGGCTTCCATTAGTCTCGCGAGACGACGAAATTTAGTGTGCCCTTGGGGAATGTGCGCTCCTGGCCTTGCAGCTTCTGCTGTGGCTGTACAAGCCCACACGCGAGGGACAGTCTTTGTAGCACGTCTGGCACAAGAAGGCAGAATTGGTCATGGGCTGGTCTCTTCCCTTCCTTCTGGTGTGCTTCTCATCAGCGAGCCTTTGCAGGTTTCTCTCTCCTGCTTTCAGCCCGGAGGTCAGCGCGTGTTTCCAGCTGGACATGTCTTTGGCTAGTTCCTCCCAGCTGTTTGTGTCCATGGCCAGGGGCTTTCATGTCTCTCTTGCAGACATCCTTAAATCGGAGGTGGGGCCGGCCCGCAGTCCTTTTTCCCTGGCCAGTTTCGAGTATAGAATGTCTTTGGGTATTCTGCCACCCCCCATCCTACATACATGTCCTAGCCATAATGAGGGCGAAGTCGCTAGCGGTCTTTGCAAAGCGGTCCATTAGGCTTTGCAGTTCTGCCTCTGTGTGTGTGGCTAATGCAGGTCATCTGCGAAAAGCATGTTCCTAATGACGGTCTCCCGTATATTCCTCTTAGACTTAAGCATGGCCAGGTTGAATAGTTTACCATCAGAACGGGTGCGTAGATAAACCCTCTCGGTTGAAGTTCCAAAGACATGTCTCAACAAGCAGGCAAAAAAGATGCCAAAGAGTGTTGGGGCAAGGACACAGCCCTGTTTGACTCCGCTGAGGATGTCAAATGCGGCTGAAGTTGACTTGTCATACTGCACTGTGACTTTCATTCCATCATGGAATGACTGTATTATCATCAGCAGTGGGCAGCCAACCTTTGCCAAGACTGTAAAGAGTCCATCTCTGTTTACCAGTTCGAAAGCCTTTGTCAGATCAAAGAAAGCCAGACAGAAGGGCATGTGTTGCTCTCGGCACTTTTCTTGGAGTTGTCTTAGTGAGAAGATCATATCGATTGTGGACCTTTCTGCTCGGAATCCACACTGTGATTCGGGATACACTCTCTCAACAAGCCTTTGCAGTTTCTTTAGAACAACACGTGCAAAGACCTTTCCCACAATGCTGAGTTTTTACAGTCACTTCTATCTCCCTTATTTTTTACAGGGTAATTGTGTTAGCATTTCTCATGTCCTCGGGTGCTGCTCCTTCTTCCCAGCACTGGCAGAGGAGACCGTGCCAAAGTGCGAGACCATATGACCCTATGGCCATATCATCATCAATCATCAATATATATAATCACAGTGAGTTTGTTTGTTTATTTATATATTTATATATAGGCCTATATATATATATGTTTGTCCTCTTTAGGCGCCTAAGCTGTTTGACTAACAGGGCCAAAAGTTAATTGTATAAATTGGAAACGTCCCCCAATAGAGAATTTTATTTTATGACTTATAATCATGAATTTGTTAATTTAAAAAATCCAAAATGTTAGATCCAACTATGCAAATAAATAAAGCCGTACATGAATTGAATTGAATTGTTGAATTTCCGGCTCATCAACATCGAAGGTTATATAGGGCCTTTTTGATAACGTTGTTGTCATTTTTCTCTTGTATCCATTTTATTGTTCTTATATCTTTAGATTTTGTTGTACAGTTGTATGTTTTTAATATAGTTTATTATATGGGTACATAGCAAATGGCCATTTCCGTTCATTTACTATGTTGAACGCGAGAATTACTATGTTGAACGCCAGGGTCTTATCGGGTTTTCCCCATTCTGCTGCTGTTTTGTTTATGTGGCCGAGACCTTTTTAAAAGTTGCGCACCGCAATTTGGCTTGGAGAGTTTGAATGGTGTACTTTAAAAAAATACTGCCGTTTGACGTAATGTCTATCAAATCATTTCTTTCTTCATTATAGATGTTTGCATTATCCTTTTGAGTAAAAGTAACCAAATGTTTTAGTTATTTAATGTATTCACGTCGCTATTGAGATCGTCCTTTAATAGGCGACTTTATACACTCTATACATTATATGATACGCTTCATAAAGGACACGTTATAAATGATTACTTTTAAATACTAAGCTTGACAGCAACAATTTTTATATTTGCCAGGGTCAGGGCGACCGGACACAATATTAAATAACGAAAACTAAATACCGAAAGAAACATTATCAATGCTATTTTATGGTTACAATAAACAAGAATAAAAATGAAATACCGACAAAAATTGTTCTTTCTTTAGTTTTTATTGTATTAAAATATTATTATCTACTTTTTTTTTAATATTTACTTTTCTATTGTTTGGTAGGCCTATTTGTTTTGTTTTTTCTTTTTGATAGTATATTATTGTTAATTTAATGTTATTAATAGGCTAACAAGTCAAGTCAACACAAGTGTTTGATACTTTTTAATACCAGACACTTGACAGTCACACTTTGTATGCATATGCCAGGGTCAGGGCGACCAGAAACAATTGAAAATAAGAAAAACTAAATACCGAAAGAAACGTTTTCAGTTCTCACTACAGTTTTTATTGTAATACTGTTTTAGGGCGATAGGGATCGGTCAGCAATTGTGAACTAACCACATAACCATCCTGCCACATACCATACTTGTCAAATACTGACCCCTACTTCATCGAAAAGTCCTATTTCTTATTAGTATAATAATATGTAGACCTACTGTTGGGGGATATAAGATATTTAGGAGCACTTGCGTTTACATCAAATTTCATCCAAAAACTCATCGACTCAAATAGCTGAGGTGTTTAAATTATATCAGGTACGCTTGTACCGCCCACTTGCCATTCACCGCCCCCCAATCGCCCACCGGAAGCTTCTCATCGCCCCACGGAGGGCGATAACTTACCCGTTGAGAACCTATGATCGAAAGAATAATAAGGAACAACACTTTAACTATTGGGAATCGCTAGGATTGAAAGGTGGGTAGTGGGGGGGGGGGTAGTGGGGTCGAGGGGTGGAGCAAAAGGTATAAGGAAAGGTACAAATACTGCCGAGGAGGGGGGAGGTCAAATAAAGTATTAAATCAATTATTGCCTAATCGAAGGAGAGGAAAAATTCCGCAGGCAAAAAATTTTTTATTCTGCATAATTTTACATATCACTATATTACAAATGAAAATGGTATCTTATTATCAATTGTTATAAATAAATATACATAAAAAATAGATTATATCTAATTCAAGATTTGACAGTTTTCAATTGTATCCAACTAAATTACTAATTATTCCAAGAATTAAGTTAAAAAACGTAACACAACACTGACACGCTAGTCTAAACAATTACGAAGCATGTTGAAAAACATTTCTATAGAATGCCAAAGTTATCACAATTATTATTTAGAGCAGTATACTTGATTTACTTAATTTAATCCTGTATATCCCCATAGGAGCATAGGGCCGCAACTACACTTTTCCATCGGTCTCTGTCTTGGGAGGCTCCCTTCTTTGTGTCGATGTGAGGCTAACAGCCTTTGTCTCACCTATGACCAATCTCCTCCAAGCTTGCCTGGGTCTGCCTACTTTCATTTTGCCCTGGGGATTCAAGTCAAGTGCCTGACTTGCCCCAATGTCTTCTGTTCTTCTTAAAGTGTGACCAATCCACTTCCATCTACGGCTCTTGCTGCTGTTGTCGATTGGGTTTTGTCTGGTCTTTTCCCATGGGTTGACTCATGAAATTGTTTCCGGGCATCGAATTTTCAGCATGCGCCTCAGGCATCTTTTTACAAATGTCTGGAGTCTGCTTGCATTTGCTTTGGTAACTCTCCAGGTCTCAGAGTCATATAGCAGGACTGCCTTAACATTTGTATTAAATATTGTTACTTTGTTCTTTAAGGACAGCGTTCTTGAGTTCCATACAATTGACATACAATTGGCATTAATTAATGTTATAATAAATGCTTAGAATATTTAGTAAACACATATTTTAAATGTATAATAAATGTGAATACAAAGGCGTATCATATTTTCGAACTCTGTATAACTGATTAGATCTATAGACTAGTAATTTTACGTTAAAAATAACTCTGTTTTATGAAAGAGTTTGGTGATGCCGCCCATTGTGTACCTTATACCCTTAACCATAACCATGTGTGCATTATTTAGATATTAAATTGTTTTGCCTTCATTATCTTAAACATTTCATCGTGTTTTTGTATCAGCGGAAAATCTTGATATGTTATCAGCTCATTATAAATACATGGAGTGTTCATTAGCCTTTAGCGACGGTTAGAATTTTGCTAAAAAAAGAAACAGCTCCAAAGTACAGTAGATCTATCTGTTAGGCCTACTAAGTCTTATGTAAAAACGGCAAGGTAAACGGTTAAAAATAAATCTGTCCACGTGTTCAAAATTAGGAATAACCGTACTGCTAATTTTGTTTTGATTGTTCATATTGACGGTCCAAAGTTCGAACTTATAGCCAAATTATGATATCCTCATGTTCTGAACACAGCAAAATTTTTTGTTTATTCTCAATGTTCATCTTAAAAAAAAATTTGGATCCCAATCCAGTAGGTACGATATTTCTATAAAACTATAACTGTTATCACAAACATTGGATTCTTTTATTAAGATAAACATAAAATATAATTATAACATTTATGATGCTTTAATCAATGTAATTTTCCTCCTGTATTTTATTTAAAACACTAAGGATTGGGTTTAACAGACATATAGGACAATTAGGTAATACTTAAAAAAATACTATTGTGATATATATTGTGTTAGGCCTTAGATGAATTCATGTAATTTTGTGATTAGGCTGTATCATTTTCAGTTTTGAAACCCTTTAGATTTAATTCTTAATTACACATGTATTTTTTTTTTTAATTTCACAAAAAAATTTGCTAACTCGGCATATTTTTTTACAATGTCTTAATATACTATAACATCGATATAATCCCCGTGACATTTATACTTAAAGGGCAATTTCACAAGGTTTATTGATTCTGTTTAGGGATGTTAAACGCAAACTGGAATTCCAGATTTCAATTTAAAACCGAAAACTCTTTTTCAAACTGAAAACCGGTTTTCAAACTTTAAAACCGATTTTCAATTTATTTGTTTAAAACCGGATTTATGGAACCGAAAGCCGGTTTTGAAAAAAAAATCCCTAATTCTGTTTGGTTTTTAAATAGATCTAGGTCGTGTGTTAGTTTCCATTTGTTTTCTTCTGCAATACAAATGTCGTATTATCGACACAAAACAATGTTTTCATTATCTTTTAATGTGATAACAATTTTGGATATAATGGCGAATGTTACTAAAAATAGAATCTTTCTAACAAATAATATTTTGTACTTTGATCCCGGTGGATTAAATGTAGGCGTAAAAAGACATGCGCAGTCCTTGAGTGCTGATTGTGTAGGCCTAATCGGGTATAACGGGAGGTCACGGGTAAAATCTCAAATATTTCCATTCTATCGTATCTAGACTCTAGACTATTCTAGACTTCTTCTTCTTCTTCTCCTTTAAGTGCCAGGTCTGGAACAGACATCGGCGGTCATGACTCTCCATTCTTTCCTGTTTTTAGCTTTTTGCAGAAAGTTATTATTACTTATGTTGTTGTTCGTGGCCCATTCGTTCAGGCTTTCTGCATATGTTAGCCTTTGTCTTCCTCTGTCTCTCTTACCAGATATTTTCCCACACAAAGCCAGCATTTCTATACCATTTTTCCTATAGATGTGTCCTAGAAATTTCATCTGTCTATTCCTAATGGTGTTAATGAGTTCTCTTGAGGTACATGCTGTTTTCAACACCTCTGCATTAGATTTCTTTTCAGTCCATGATATTCTCATCATCCTTCTTAGAAACCACATTTCTACTGCCTCCAATCTTTTCCTTGTTTCATTATCAATAGTCCAACATTCACATCCATATAGAAGAACAGACCAAACATACCCCTTCAGTATGCGCATTTTGGTACATATTCTGATATTCCTGTTTTTCATGATACTGCTTAAACTCATGAAGCTGTTTTTAGCTATTGCGATTCTTCTCTTTATTTCTTTGTTGCATTTGCCTTCCTGTGTTATTGTATAGCCTAGATACTGAAAAGAACTGATTTGCTTGATGTTTTCACCTTCACTGGATAAAGAGCATCTTGGAGTTTGTGTTTTCTTAGAGATTACCATTACTTCGGTCTTACTGAGATTGAGTGTTAATCCTTTAAGTCGGCTCTCTTCTACCACCTTATTTAGAATAGTTTGCAGGGCACTTTCTGATTCTGCTATTAGTACTGTGTCGTCTGCATATCTCAGATTATTTATATTCTTTCCTCCAACTTTAATACCATCTAGGTGTTCGATATTCCGGAGTATTATTTCACTGTAGATGTTGAAGAGGTCTGGTGATAAAACACATCCCTGCCTGACTTCTCTCTTTATTGGTTTGAATGCACTTAACTCCCCTTCATATCTTATGGCAGCTTCTTGCTCCCAGTATAGATTTCTTATTATTCTAGACTATTCATTCATAATCGCTATTTGTTATTGCATGCAATCGTCTACCACCTACTGCGGCTTAAAAAGTGAAAACAACAACTACATTTCTGTCAAAGAGGTTAAAAAGAATAATTGTCATCATGCTTGTTGCAGTTTTGTACATAATAATTTTAATAATTATAATATAATAAGTGAAGCTGTATACAGTTATTTGTTAACAAAGACAACTAGATACTAACAATTAGACCATGACTTACACAACAACCTTACGATAATTACGACAGTTCACACAATTTAATAAACAAAATTCTGAAAATACAATAGTAGTATATAAATTATATGTATCCACTTTTTGAAGGGATAGAATTATATTCAAAATTTTACCAAACAGGATCGTAGCGTAAAAACTAACGACTCTACTTTTCCTTGTTTTAAAAGATTGATTTCATATAATAAAAACTAATAGTGCTTGGATAGCGCATATCCCGTTGACAGTTCTATGCGCTGAATACAGTTACAAATTACAAACAAAGAAGAACAGACGAAAATGTATATATGTATAGGTAAATACTGCTACTGGAATAGGCGAGTCTTTAGCCGGCTCCTGAAGGTGTCCAAGCTACGGCTCTGGCGAAGGTGTAGTGGGAGTGATTTCAGGCGGACGGGCCCGCGAAGGAGAATGCACGTTGGCCAGCGGATACTTAACATCGCACGAGGGATCCGAAGAGCAAGCGTCAGAAGCCGAGCCAAGTGGACGGGATTGGGTGTATAGCTTTAGACAGGAGCGAAGGTAATCCAGAGTCATTCAGAGAGAAGCCAGCTTTTTAGGAGATCCGGTTGTTGATGGGTAGCCAGTACAATGATCGGAGCAGAGGAGTGATATTATTTGACTTCTTCTTCTTGAGAACTAGTCGGGCAGAGTAGTTTTGGATACGTTGGAGGTCATGAAAGGAGGAGGCTGAGAGACCAGCCAAGATCGAATTGCAATAATCCAAGCGGGAGAAGAGGAGAGAGATGAAAAGTTTCACACAAGCATCCTTTGTGAGATAGCGACGGATGGCGGCAATACGACGCAGGTGGAAGAAGCAGATTTTGGTGAGGAAGGAGATGTGGGGCTGCATGGACAGAGTGGAGTGCAGATAGACGACGGTATTGTCTTATTTGACATAAGCAATAGGTTACATTTTCTATATTGAGTAAAACATACAACCCAAAAGTATTATAATATTTTTTAATTAACAGTTTAAAATTGTAGCTTTCACTCCAATTCTTTTGGCGGTTGACTAGGGTTTGATTTTTAAGGCCAGCGGGAACTCACTTCGTTCTGAGAGTGATAAACAGTCTGCAGCAGTTTTTCCAAGTTTGGTTAGTCTGTCCTGATACCATTCAAAAGTTCTCAATAATAATATTAATTCAAAAACCAACTCCTTGACTTTTTTTAATAAATGAAGAAACTTTATTATAACTTGCAAATCAAACGATGTTAGTGAAACAAATGCACATGGCGATGATAGGTGTACAAGCGTAGCGTCCTACTGTCAGAGGTGCCTAAGCGGAAAAAGAGAAAGAAATAGTCCGCGTCTCTATCTTTTATAGTACCTAAGAAGCCCGCGAAATTGCATATCCCTCCGCGTTAGCTCTAACTGGTTTACGCTGGTTTCAAGAGTGATGCATTTATAGCCTAAATAGATTTTAGTCAACGAAGAAAAATAAACAGTCGTGTCCCGACAATTAAAGTATTTTAAAATATAAACTCTGTCGAGGGATTAATAAAAGGGTGTTTTAAACTATGTATGCACTGTAACCTAATACCTCCCTTCCACAAAAAGAAAAGAAAATTTGTCATCTGTGATGGGGAATTTTCTTTTAGCCATCACGTTTCCTAACAATAATAGTACGACTGTCAGTATAGATGTCCAAAAAACAGTTTAAGTAATAGAACAATTTAAGTGCGCATTAGGCACATTTCACAATAAAAATGTAGTGCTCATTAGGCACGAACAGTACAATTGTTTATAAGGAACAAAATAGGTGCTCATTTGGCACATTTAACAATAAAAAATTAGTGCACATTAGGCACAAACAATACAAGTATTTATATAACAACAAGGAACAAAGTAAGTGCTCATTAGGCACACAATAAAGTAAAAACAATCAAGAACAAGAACACATATACGTCAGTCCACGAAAGAGTGATGTCTTCTTTCGTTAATTCTACTGATTCGTATAACGAGTATATACTGATGTGTTGTTAACTAGGATGTTGTATGTTACCTTATCCATAAGTTACTTATATCGACCTTAGTTACTACCTAAGTTCAAACGTGTTTCCTTATAGTTTGTTTTACCATTGATCTATTCCTTAACAACCATGTTATTTGGTATAATTTAGTAATCCTTTGCTACAGATATCAGATAATAACTAGTCATAGATTCTTACCCAGCCTAAGTATTAACTTTACCTACATGAGGTTACTCAGGTTTTAATAATCTTAATGACAACCAAATATTTTAATAATATTCCAAATACTTTAATAATATTTTAGTTCTTTTTATCTTATCTATTCTATTTATAGATAATTTTAAAGAATGA
Organism: Anisus vortex; assembly: GCA_949126835.1. Lineage (NCBI taxonomy): Eukaryota > Metazoa > Mollusca > Gastropoda > Planorbidae > Anisus > Anisus vortex. The sequence goes on along the minus strand of OX421495.1, from coordinate 21,503,923 downwards.
ATGATGTAGTGTGAGAGTTTATTTCTCTAATATTAAAGTATTATTTTAACCCATAGATTTATTGATTAAAAATGATTGTAACCGTAATATTACTACTGAATCAGTTTACGTCAATAATCATTTATTTAACATTAATAGTTATTTTTAACCAAGTAAGACGTTAGCTATTCGCTCTTTATAGTACAAGTTTAGTGTTTTTATTTACAACGGAATTAGTTATTCCTAAAATAGTAAAATACCAGTGTCCGTAGAGACATTTATTCAACAACTCTAGTTACATGTACAGCTCATTTAACCTTAAATTTTTCAAGAAAAAACCACAGTGACCGTAGTTAGTCAAATGTTATTTTAACTTAACCTTTACCTTTTAAGAGTATAATTTCTTAAGAGTATAACCTTTGAGTTGATGCTTCCAGAGTATTTACCTCTGTAACTAAATCTTAGCTTTCATTTCATGTTTTAAATCCAGTTATTAAGTCTTTCCATTGCTTACAAGATTTTTAATTCAATGTTTAACTCTTATTTAAAAGTTTAGTCATAGCATTTATCTCTTTAATAGAAAACATTTGACTTAATTCTTAATTACCTTTTTACAAGAAAAGAGTATTTTCCATTTATTTTAGTAAGTGCAACCAATTTAAACCTTAAGCTACCCGTTTAAAGTTCAACTTTAGAGTTCCAACCAGGTTTGTTAGATATTACTCCTCAAGCACATTACCATTATCACTCTCTTTTTAAAATTTTATGTTAAAATTTTAAGTTCTTTTGATTTAAAGGTTTTCAAGTTTAAGGATGCTCTATTATTTTTCTAAAGATGTGTACGCATTGACCTTTTTTAGTACGAGTTACCTCTTTTTACTTACTTTATTTTAAGTTGCAATTTCTGTCTGTCTGCAATCATGCGTCGTGGGAGCAAAACTTTGTTTCAATTTTTCGACCACTTCCCGTGGTCCGATCGAGCTGAAATTTGGACAGCAGATTCGGGGCGCCTAACAATACATCCTATCAAATTTTCAGTTAAAACAACTTAATAATACTACACTTTTGACAATATTCATTTCTTAAAAGGAACGTATAAGAAATATTTTGATTTCGCGTTAAAAATGCCTGGGAAACTTTTTATAATTTTTAGGCGCAAAGCTAGAAAAAAAAATTATGCGCTAAGATTATTTTTAGAACAATTCATACGGAGTAAGGAGATATTTTTGAGATTTGCGACACAGATATTTTTCTGTACGTTTCATTTCCAGTAGCCAATCAATTATTTAATTACATGATGGTAAACTTAGTTTGCAAATAAAGGGAGTATAATGAAAACTTCGTTTTTATGGTTTTCTTGTTACTCCCTTTATTTTAAGTTGCAATGTCTGCAATCGTCAATCGTGGTGCAAAAATTGGCTTCGATTTTTCGACCACTTTCCGTGGTCCGATCGAGCTGAAATTTGGACAGCAGATTCGGGGCGCCTAACAATACATCCTATCAAATTTTCAGTTAAAACAACTTAATAATACTACACTTTTGACAATATTCATTTCTTAAAAGGAACGTATAAGAAATATTTTGATTTCGCGTTAAAAATGCCTGGGAAACTTTTTATAATTTTTAGGCGCAAAGCTAGAAAAAAAAATTATGCGCTAAGATTATTTTTAGAACAATTCATACGGAGTAAGGAGATATTTTTGAGATTTGCGACACAGATATTTTTCTGTACGTTTCATTTCCAGTAGCCAATCAATTATTTAATTACATGATGGTAAACTTAGTTTGCAAATAAAGGGAGTATAATGAAAACTTCGTTTTTATGGTTTTCTTGTTACTCCCTTTATTTTAAGTTGCAATGTCTGCAATCGTCAATCGTGGTGCAAAAATTGGCTTCGATTTTTCGACCACTTTCCGTGGTCCGATCGAGCTGAAATTTGGACAGCAGATTTGGGGCGCCTAACAATACATCCTATCAAATTTTCAGTTAAAACGACTTAATAATACTACACTTATGACAATATTCATTTCTTAAAAGGAATGTATAAGAAATATTTTGATTTCGCGTTAAAAATGCCTGTGAAACTTTTTATACTTTTTCGGCGCAAAGCTAGAAAAAAAAATTATGCGCTACGATTATTTTTAGAACAATTCATACGGAGTAAGGAGATATTTCTGAGATTTGCGACACAGATATTTTTTCTGTACGTTTCATTTGCAGTAGTCAATCAATTATTTAATTACATGATGGTAAACTTAGTTTGCAAATAAAGGGAGTATAATGAAAACTTCGTTTTTATTACTCCCTTTATTTTAAGTTGCAATGTCTGCAATCGTCAATCGTGGTGCAAAAATTGGCTTCGATTTTTTTCGACCACTTCCCGTGGTCCGATCGAGCTGAAATTTGGACAGCAGATTTGGGGCGCCTAACAATACATCCTATCAAATTTTCAGTTAAAACGACTTAATAATACTACACTTATGACAATATTCATTTCTTAAAAGGAAAGTATAAGAAATATTTTGATTTCGCGTTAAAAATGCCTGTGTAACTTTTTATACTTTTTACTGCCTTTATTTTAAGTTGCAATGTCTGCAATCGTGGTGCAAAAATTAACTTCGATTTTTCGACCACTTCCCGTGGTCCGATCGAGCTGAAATTTGGACAGCAGATTTGTGGCGCTTAACAATACATTCTATCAAATTTTTAGTTAAAACGACTTAATAATACTACACTTATGACAATATTCATTTCTTAAAAGGAAAGTATAAGAAATATTTTAATTTCGCGTTAAAAATGCCTGTGCAACTTTTTATAGTTTTTCGGCGCAAAGCTAGAAAAAAAAATAATTATGCGCTACGATTATTTTTGGAACAATTCATACTGAGTAAGGAGATATTTTTGAGATTTGCAACACAGATATTTTTTCTGTAAAAAACCTACGTTTCATTTGCAGTAGTCAATCAATTATTTAATTACATGATGGTAAACTTAGTTTGCAAATAAAGGGAGTATAATAAAAACTTCGTTTTTATGGTTTTCTTGTTAATTTTTAAGTGTATACATTGAACCTTTTTAGTGCAAGACGTTTCTTTACTATTTATCTTAGTATAAGTGCCATTGTGTAAACGTTGACCTTTTTGGAGTTTTTACCAAACAAAATATAAACCTATCAAGTTTTAGTATTGTTGATTAACTTACCATGTTTTTTTTATCACTTACCGAAAGAAAACACCTCACAGTAGTCATAGTTGTCAGTTGTCGTAAGTACAGACAATACAGACAAACATATAAAACGCCATAAGGGAAAAAATCATAATAACCAATAATCAAATGCAATCAAAAATGTACATTATTCATTGAATTAATGCGTGTTAGTTTTTGTGTTGCAAATTGTTATGATACTTTTTTCTTGTACATTAGCAAAGTATAATTGTGCAGTGTATAAAAGTACATCTCAATAAATTGTATTATATACATGGGGTTTTGGGGAAAACACAATTGTTTTTAAGATATATTTTCTTTTTAATACAACATGCAAAAAGAATAAAAATCATATCAAGAAGGCATCTACAGTCGGCTGAGGGTGTCGGCAAGAACATTTTCAACCCCCTTTACGTGTTGGATTGTCAAATTGTATGACTGTAAGAATAATTGCCACCTAAGCAGTCGTTGGTTCTGCTTTACCCTGGCCAGGAAAGTTAGTGGGTTATGATCAGTATTGACTATTATGGGAAAACTGGACCCATTCAAGTAAAAGTCAAAGTGTTTCAATGAGATCAAAATTCCTAAAAGTTCCTTTTCAACCGTACTATAGACCCGTTCATGCTTATTAAACTTCTGTGAGTGATAACAGATGGGGTGTTCTAAATTATCTTCACCTATCTGACAGATAACAGATCCCATACCTGTGTCACACGCGTCTACGTATATTCGGAATTGCTTATTAAAGTCAGGGGTCACTAACACTGGTGCGCTAGCCAAGACAGTTTTTAGTGCCTCAAATGCCGAATTACACTGTTCGGACCATACATATTTTGTGTTCTTTTTAAGAAGTTCAGTTAGCGGAGCCGCGATAACCGAAAAATTTTCACAGAACTTCCTATAGAACCCTGCCATTCCTAAAAACCTCCTAATCTGTTTCTGGTTCTGGGATATCGGTACCTCCAGGATAGCCTTAACCTTTGCGTCAATAGGCTTCACCTGCCCTCCTCCCACTATATGACCCAAAAACTCAATGGTAGCATGGCCAAACTGACATTTTGCAAGATTAATGGTTAGGTTCGCATTATCTAGCCTTGTAAAAAGTTCTCTCAACTGTGCAATGTGGCTAACAAAATCCCTACTATATACTATGATGTCATCTAGATATGCGTCGCAGTCCTTGACCTCCCTAGTAATAGTATTAATCAACTTCTGGAAAGCTGCTGGAGCAGTTTTCAAGCCGAATGGCATAACCTTATATTTGTATAGGCCATCGGGTGTTTTAAAAGATGAGATATCCTGTGCCCTGGCAGTTAAAGGAATCTGGAAATATGCGGATAACAGATCAATCTTAGTGACAAAGTTTGAGTTACCCACCCTGTCGATCAAATCATCTATACGCGGTATTGGGTACGAGTCTGATCTGACAATGGAGTTTAACTTTCTATAGTCCGTGCAGAAACGGAGGGTACCGTCTGCTTTGGGAACTAACAGAACAGGGGACGCCCATTCGCTGTCGCTATGTTCGATCATGTGATTGTCTAGCATAAACTTTACCTCCTCGCGAATTACCTTTAGTTGCTGCGGGTTTACTCGATATGGATGTTGCCTTATTGCTTCTTCAGAACCTACATTAATGTCATGCTTAAATAAGTGTGTCCTGCGTGGTACATCACTTAAGAGAGTAGAGAAGTCATTCAGTAAAGCGCGTATTTCATTAGCTTGATCAACTGACAAGTGATCTACTTTACTCACGAAGTCCCGTAGAGTGTTACTGTTCTTTAACTTACTCTCGGCGAAGTCTTCGTCTAACGCGGGTTTTTCTCCCGTTATTTGTATCACCGGCGCCATGGGTGAAATTTCAGTGCATATTTGCTTTTCATTTTCTCTACTATGGTACTGTTTCAACATGTTTACATGTACCAATCGCTTGGTTTTCCGGCGGTCAGGTGTTCTAATCAGATAGTTAACCTCCCCAATTCTCGAGTCTATGGCATATGGACCACTGAATTTAGCACTAAGGGGTTGACCGGGAATAGGTAAGAAAACCAAAACTTTTTCCCCTGGTTGGAAAATTCTGTCCCTAGATTTCCTATCATACCAGGTTTTCATTTGGCTCTGTGCCTTTTGTAAATGCCTTTTTGATACCTCATAGGCATCATATAATCTATTCTTAAAATTTAAGACATAGGTGAGCAGGTCAGTTTGCTAATTTTGTTTCAACAAAGATTCCTGCAACATTTTGAGTGGACCCCTTACCGTGTGTCCGAATATGAGTTCAAATGGACTAAAGCCTAGTGAATCCTGTACGGCTTCCCGTGCAGCGAATAACAAAAGAGGCACACCGGTATTCCAGTCTTTCTCATTCTCTGTGCAGTACGTACGCAGCATTGTTTTTAGCGTTTGGTGGAACCTTTCGAGAGCGCCTTGGGACTCTGGGTGGTAGGCAGTTGCTTTTCGATGCTCAACACCAAGACTACTGATAATTTGCTCAAACAGTTTCGACGTGAAGTTTGTTCCCTGGTCTGACTGAATAGACCGAGGTAGCCCGTATCTTGTAAAGAACTCGACGAGTGCGTCAGTGACCTTTCTCGCGGTGATGTTCCGTAGAGGAATTGCTTCAGGGAATCTTGTGGAGGCACACATTATGGTCAGTAGGTACTGGTGTCCTGATCTGGTTTTCGGTAGTGGACCAACACAGTCAATTAGGATTTCACTGAAGGGTTCCCCGAATGCGGGTATAGGGTGTAATGGAGCGACTGGTATCTTCTGATTAGGCTTGCCTATCAGCTGACAAAAATGACAGCTTCTGCAGTATGTCACGATGTCTTTATGTAATCCTGGCCAGAAAAAGTAGGGGAGAACCCGACGATAGGTCTTTGAGACTCCCATGTGTCCAGAATAAGGCAAATCATGAGCGATATGCAGGATATCATTTCGATAACGGTTTGGAACGATGATTTGGTGTGTTTCGGACCAACCTTCGTTAATCTGGTCGTCGCGTGGTGTCCATTTACGCATTAGCAGGCCATCTTTTATGTAGTAGCACACTGCTAATTTCTCTGCCTCAGGTTCGGTGACAGCTTGCTCACGAAGCCTGGCAATGTTCACGTCGTCTTTTTGTTCCTGGATGAGTTGATGTCTAGAAGACATGTTGATATTGGTCTCAGAGGTGGTGCCGTGGAGTAGGTTGGCGAACTGAGTCGTGCCAATATCTGACTCTCGCAAGCTGGAGTTCTGTTCCGCTTGGGCTTGTCTGGACTCTGCTTTCTTCTGCTGCTTTCTTTGTTTCATGCCCCTAGTGACGGCACAAGTGGGGTGTGCAGCGTTAATTTTGCCCACACCAATGTCACTGGACGAGTTGGGGTCTTGTACCTTTGCTGAGCCTAAGGATGATAAGACTGAATCTTTCTTTAAGCTATTCAATATCACCTTACCTCCAGCTAGGTCGTTTCCAATGAGGAGTGCTATACCGTCAATTGGAAGGGCTGGCTGTACTCCGACAACCACAGTACCAGATATCAGTTCCGTTTCTAGCTGTATCGTGTGTAGTGGCACGCTTGTCTCGCCCATCTCCACACCTTTCAGGAGTACCTTTCTACCTGTGAATGAATCACTGGAAAGTGGTAATATACCTTCTAGAAGAAGCGACTGGGATGCACCCGTGTCTCTCAACATTAGAACTTTACTCCGACAGCTTCCATCTCCTGGCATGGATACATAGCCTTCATGGATGAACGGTCTGAATTCTCTCAGAGTGTTGTTCTCTGGTGGACTTTTACTGGTCTGTTCTGCCTTTATCTTTGAACTTCCATCAGCTAGCTTGTTTTTCTGTGGACTTAGGTTAGAGTTTGTAAATATAGTTGATGTAAGTTTACAATCATTCTCATTATTACGTTTTACAGTTTTATGCACTAACTCGACCTTTTCTTTGGCTTCACCACCGGATCTCTTGTCTCTTATGTGGTTTGCTCTCGTGCGTCGCTTGGGCTTGCGTGACCCATCAGCACATGAGTGAGGAGAACTCTCTCTCACTACCTGACTACTTTTCATATGATCTTCCTTCTGTTTGGCTTTGCAGATTGGAATAGACCCATCTTTCATTGTCACACAATTAGCTTTTAGCTTGATGTTAGAGGTTTCGTCATTTCCTCTTAAATTTTGTCTTCCGCTTTTTGCCTTCCTATTGCCATTTGTTTCACATACTGGTTTGGGTGTAAATATGTCCTCTCTACTTAGAGTAACACAAGTAGCTGCAAATACCTGTTTTGGTTTTGCTGGCTTCCCATTCAGTACAAAACAGTTTTGTTTAGTATGTCCCTCTTTCTTGCAGTGGGCACATACAAGTTTCATAGGTTTCACATTTCCATCATTTGCATTATTTACAGTCCTAAAGTTATTGGACTTGTCCGTTTTATTTCGCCTGTCAGAGTTAAATTTCTGGTTATGGAATTGCTCTGGTTTATTTCTAGATTGTTGTGATTGTTGTGAGTTTTCTCGGAGATCTCTTGTAGGATATGGATGTAAAAGTACAAAGTCATCTGCCAATCTGGCTGCTTCTGTAGCTTTAGCCACCTCCCTGCAATGTGCAGCTTAATATCAGTTCTTGTGCAGTTTAGGAACTCTTCAAACAAAATAACCTCTTTAAATTCTTTGTAGTTATTATTTACTCTCCTGGAGCGTAGCCACCTGTCCAGATATTTTTCCTTTTGCCTAAGAAAATCTGCATAGGTCTGTTGACTACTTTTTCTTAGTTCTCTAAACTCTCTTCGGTATTTTTCCGGTCTACCTTCATAAACACGGAAGACCTTTTGTTTAATACACTCATAGTCATTGCTTTCTTGTTCACTCAGTGCCAAAACAACGTCCTTTTCCCTTCCTTCAGTTAATGCCGATCTAAGAATTAATGCCATTTTATCCTTAGGAAATTCATAGTCTTTAGCATTTTTCTCCAGCAATAAAAAAAATCTTCAGGGTCGAGGGTAGAAAATTTTGGAACATATTGTAAATACTTGGCCAGCTCAATGTTTGAGATTTCTTTATTTGGCGGGCGAGCATTAAGTGTTCTGCTCTCTGCCTCTATTCTAGCCATTTCGATTCTTTGTTGCATTTCTATCCTAGCTAGTTCTATCCTTTCCTGCTGAGCAGCTATTCTTTCTTGCTTAGCAGCCTCAATTTTTGCTAGTTCTATTTGTAATCTTGATTGCTCATTCAGTTGCAACGCTTGATCATTATCTTCATCTACACGTACATTCTCAGTGTCATTCTCGCTCAATATCTGATCAGTTTCAACATCATCAACTATTAGTTGGTTGTTATCTGCTAGGCACTCCCTGATCTGCTGTTGTAATTTAGTACGAGTAGGGGTAACCTGCGTAACAGTTATCTCTAGGCCATGAGCCAATTCTTTGAGTTGAGTCAGCGTTAGCCTATCTAACTCATCAGTAGTAAACATTCTATTAGCATCCATTGTGCTTGATCAATTAGAAATGTTACTTAAAAAAGAAATTAAGAGCCAACTTACGTGTGTTAGAATGTCCAAATTCACTACACAACACAGTCCTAATTATTAGACAATAGTATGAGTTAAAATTATTTCAGGAATTTATTTGAGTACGAATGCTGAAAAACCTTGTAACGATAGTATGATGAAATTCTTGTGATTGCAGAACGATAACTTGTAAATAAAATAGACTCTGATGCAACATGTAAATAAAATCTTCCAGCTGAATATTCGATTGTAGCAATGATGAGTTGTAAAACTGTAGTCTTGAAAAATTAACCTCGTAGTTGTGTAAAGCAACTTGTGTAAAAATATTTAGCTCGACGAAGCCCCCTTTAATGTATAGTCTGTATAGTAAATAGAGTATCTCCTTCTTCACAAACAATAAACTTCTCCGTGGCGATTCCTCAGTATTAACAATGATTCATTATTGAAGTGCTTGTAAAAATTTGCACGGCAGACATCGTTATATTGTTGTGACGTGTCGCCTTGATTTTTCCAATAATAATCTTGCTACTTGAAAAAATTATAAAACGTTATTACCTTGAGTATTTGAATATAATATACTTCCAGACGTTAGACCTCTTGTAATGCTGATAAACTATTTGCCGGACAGAGACCACATGTTAAATTGTAGCTTTCACTCCAATTCTTTTGGCGGTTGACTAGGGTTTGATTTTTAAGGCCAGCGGGAACTCACTTCGTTCTGAGAGTGATAAACAGTCTGCAGCAGTTTTTCCAAGTTTGGTTAGTCTGTCCTGATACCATTCAAAAGTTCTCAATAATAATATTAATTCAAAAACCAACTCCTTGACTTTTTTAATAAATGAAGAAACTTTATTATAACTTGCAAATCAAACGATGTTAGTGAAACAAATGCACATGGCGATGATAGGATTACAAGCGTAGCGTCCTACTGTCAGAGGTGCCTAAGCGGAAAAAGAGAAAGAAATAGTCCGCGTCTCTATCTTTTATAGTACCTAAGAAGCCCGCGAAATTGCATATCCCTCCGCGTTAGCTCTAACTGGTTTACGCTGGTTTCAAGAGTGATGCGTTTATAGCCTAATTAGATTTTAGTCAACGAAGAAAAATAAACAGTCGTGTCCCGACAATTAAAGTATTTTAAAATATAAACTCTGTCGAGGGATTAATAAAAGGGTGTTTTAAACTATGTATGCACTGTAACCTAACAACAGACTTTGTCCCAATTTAATGCCAGGTTAATTTATGATTTTATTGCACATGTAACCTAAAAGTCTGGTGGAAATTTTATTGCACATGTAACCTAAAAGTCTGGTGGAAATTTGCTGCCGCAAAACTATTCTTATTTCATTTACATTCGGAATTTTTTTCTTCCCAATATTTGAATGTAGCCATGCATTTTTAGAAGCATTTTAAATTTCAAGCCATGCATTCCATACCAGAATGTAACTGAGGAAGAAAGATCATTTAAATATGAATTTGTTATTGCTTAAAGAATAAGAACTATTTTTTTGTTGCGTTCCTTATATTTTAAGTTTATAATAATATTATATTATATTATATAGATCTAATAGGAAACTGTGGGTTCCATTTTCCGTTGTATAACAGTCTATGCAATGTTGTGTGAGCTTCTGTTATAGACGTGAATATTGAACAACTGACTTTTAGCTAATTTAAAAAAAATAAAATTAAATGCTTACAATTTTAGATTTATTTCAATTCAATAAACATGCTATTACCTTTTTTTTGTAAGAGTATTTGGCTGAGGGATTAAAACAACACAACATCACAACTTTCTGTTTACATTTTTCTTCTTTCAGTTAATTTTATATTTGCTTTTCTTTTTTTCTTTTCAGAAAGTAAAAATTACTCAAAGTATTCAGAGTAATCCGGGTTCCAGAAACTTAAAAAAATGAGCCAGTTGGCTGCATCAATGCAAGAAAAACATGCTTCTAAGAGACCAAGACTACGCCGTTCAGCAAAAGCTAAAAAGAAACGACAACTGGAAAGAGAATTTAACACTGAGCCCAAAATCAGTTTGATTAAAAACGGCCCCGATGACACAGATTTGATCAATGCAGTTACCAGCGAAAGTATCAGTGAGATCGAGAAAGTGCTCAAAGAAAAAGATGCTTACTCTCAAGAAGCTCTTAACAAATCTTTAATGCTAGCTGCAAACAATGGACAGAAGCTTTCGCTGATTCTACTTTTGAAATATGGAGCCGACACAAATTGGACAGATGAAAACGGTAACACTTCACTGATGGTCTGTGCTGAAAAAGGTTATTTAGACATGGCTAAAATATTACTGGCTAATAAAGCAGATACAAATAAGATCAACACTTCTGGAAATACAGCTTTGATTCTGTCAGTAAAGGCATCGGGTGCAGCAGATATGGCCAGACTTCTTGTTTCAAGTTCTAGTGTCAACGTGAAAAATCATGAAAGTCAGACTGCCCTATGGAGAGCAGTGGACATTGGTGACCTCGACACGATCCATATTTTAATTTCAAATGGAGCAAATCTGAACGACGTCACTAATGGTGAAACCGTTAAGGAATTGGCTACTAAAAAAGGAATACTTCAATATGTAAAGTTATTTTCTGATTGTAACATTTCTAAACAACCACCATTAATAGCAGCCTTGAAATACAAAGATCTCTCGTTGATAGAAACTATCCTAACGTACGACTCAAACTCTATTAACCAAAGAACTTCTAAAGGATGTACGGCACTGGAGGTTTTCTTTGATTTGATCATTAATGAAAAAAAGACTATAACTTCTGTAGATAAATCTATTGTAAAACTTTTGATTAAAAGAGGTGTCAGTTTAAACAAAAAAGACTCCAAGAGATCTAGAGTGAGAATACAACAGAATGAGAACAACACCATTTTGGTAAAAGCAGTGCAAATAGGAAATTTGGATATAGTTAGGTGGCTATGCATCAAGGGATCAAAAGTAAATGAATCTGTTGGCTATTATCAATTAACTTCCTTGATGATGGCTTCTAAATGTGGATTCACAGAAATCTTAATGTTTTTATTGTCCAAAGGGGCAGACATTGAGGTTAAAAGAAATGACGGTTCTGCTTTAGACATTGCCGTCAAATGTGGACATTTAGACTGTTCTAAAATTTTGCTTGAGGAGAAAGCTAAAACAGGACTGGTTGAAGCTTACAAAATTGCAGTTGAATATAAACAGTTATGTTTGTTGGAACATCTTGTTGAAAAATTTACGTTTGATACTAAAGAGACACGCCTAATGGAGTGGGCTATAGAGTCTGGCAGCATAGAGATTTTGCAATATCTCATTAACAAAGGTATGGATGTTAATGAAAGCATTGCCCAACAACATTACTATTCATCTATGTATCCACAATTTCTCTGCCCATTACATATTGCAGTGATGAATGAAAAGCCTGACTTCATTAAAGTTCTTCTGCAATCAAAAGCTGACATTAACATAAAAGATTCCAATGGAAACACGGCTCTTTTTTACGCATGCGAGATAAAAAACTCGGAAATGTTAACATTACTTTTTAATTCAGGTTCAGATGTTAATGTTACAAATACATTTGGAAATACCCCATTGTTTGATGCTATTGGAAGCAAACAAAAAAAGAATGTCACACTGCTTCTGAAATCAGGGGCCTCTGTTAATTTTTGTGACACTTCAGGAAATACTCCCATGTTAAAAGCCATTCAAAGCCATAGCTTAGAGATAGTGTCTTCACTAATTGACAGGAAGGCAGATACTAGCAAAGTAACAAAGAATGGTGGCACATATATAGCAGAACTATTAAGATCATTTTATAATATTTCCCATTCAAAAACAATGCTGCAAATTTTACAACTTTTATTGAAAGGAAGAATTGACATCAACAAACAAGATGACGATGGGGACACGGCTTTAATAATAGCATGTAGGAGTGAGTACCTTATTTCTGAAGCTGTAGAAATCCTTTTGAAACACGGCGCTGATGTAAACTTAGTTAATTATAAAAATGAAACTGCCCTCTCTTTATCATTAAAGCGTATTGATTTTAGTATAACTAAAATGATGATACAAAAGAAGGCGAAATGTTATCCTCTTTCCATCTGTCAACAAGGTGTACATTTATTTGTAAGCAGAAATAATCCGGAAATGATCCAATTGGCACTTGGTAATGGTTTTTTTCCTTTTGTTGTCAAGTCCGGCTATTCCAGTGGACACATTTTTTATAGCAGTTATAAGTATAGTTCAGACCTCTCGCCATTATCTCTTGCCTTGTACGAAAAACGTTTGGACTTAGCAAAATATCTGATTCAAGTCAGATTCTTAACAAAACACGATGTTAGTGATCTAGTAAATAAAGACATCTATCAGAAAACCATTATGTCAACTGAACAGGGCAACATCTTCAACAACCTCTTGTCATTGAAAACGCTGAGCTTTGTTCAGATTTCAGAAATGCTTGGAGCTACTCTCGACAGAGAGGAAAAGGTCAATAAATTACCTTTACCAGCAAAAATAAAACAACAACTTTTGTTTAGATCTTTGAATGTGCCATTAGTGCTTTAAATGAATATAGGAATATTTTTTTCTAAACACTAAAGGAACTATAATTTATAACTAGACTATAGACTAAATTAATTGTAACTGTTATGTCCTTCGCAATTTATGTTTGTGATTATTAAACATTTTTTATTTTAGCACATTGTATTATCAATGTCTCTAGAAACCACATGTTTTGATATAATTAATTTAACCAATGAAAGTGTTATTCTTAATAGTAATAACAAGCGTGTTATGCTTTAGGAGTATACTAAAAACAACAACAAAAGACTATATTAATATAATAAACAATATGTTTAGTGAAAAGTGCCTCCATTTTATAGTTGAACTATTCTGCATGTTTGGCAATTTATATAAGGAAAGAAAAAGTATAATTTTATTTCGTTTGAGACATTTGGATCATATAACAATGTCTGCGGCCAAAATAAAATGAAATGTAACCGACGTTATGTGACCACCGAAGTTGAATGTTCTCATTTAAAATTAAAAGAATATCAACCATAAATTTAGAAGAAAACATTCATTTCTGTATCGCTACACCTCTGTGGCACTGTTAGCCAAAAATAAACAATGTTTACAATTATGCCTACATTTTAAAAAAATCTAAATTCAAAGTTTGTATTTCAAAATGTAATAGTAACTTCTTTCTTGTCATTTACTGATTTAATAGCCTTATAATGTAGTTTTTTGTTTTATAGATTCGGATTAACATTGAAAATATGAGTCTAATCATTGAAAACAATGTTTCTCAAATTATTTTTTTTATCCTAACTTTATAAACAAATTTTTTATTTGCACTTCATGACTATTATTTATATTGCCTATACTTAACTATTTTTTCTATATTGCCTGTTCTTATCTATAAGTTACGTAGTTGGTATGAAATAGCGGGTATGAATTTCCTAACTATTTAATTTTAATTTTTGCAACCCGGTCATTTTGTTTTCGTTGCCCGGTACCGGAACCCGACCTGGCATTTAGGAAACGATGATGTAAACAATGAAAGTAAAAACGAATTTCTTCTTCCCGCCATATTCAAATAATGTTATGCTAAATTTAATAACATAACCGTTGTGACATATTTTCTTATATTGTAATAGTTGTGTGAGCGTTGTAATAAAGCCAACTTTGTCAGATATTGCAATTTCCTTTAATCGATTTCCCACAATTCGAATAGCCTGTTAGGTCATATATTTATTAGCGATTTTTACTGTACTCTCAAGTCAAATATTAATAAATATTAATTATTTATTTCTGAAAATTAAATAATTCTAAAGACAATTTAAAGGGTTAAAAGATTTTAAAACATTTTATATTTACGGTAGTATAACTTTAAACATGTCTAAAAAGGTTCTTTATATTTAATTTTATATTAATAATTGTAAGACAATTAAAATTTTATGTTGTTCTCAATAGTAATTTTATCTGTAAATAGAACTGTTTTTGAACATGCTTCGTCATTGTTTCCACTAGCCAGTGCTGTAGTCTTTTTTAAAACTAAATTATTGATATCACATGTATACTTTTTTTAAGAGAGTGAAATTCAAAGGTCTTGGCATAATCGCATTTTTACGTTCCAATATTGATAATTACACAAAAATATTAGTTTTTTTTTCATGTCAGATATTTACACTAATTACTTTTTTTCCGTGCATTATATCCTGACTGCACTATTATCATTACCCCCACTTTACAAGTTCTGACCCCCACCCTTGACTTCCCCACCTTCCCATAATTTAAACTGTTTGATCCCCCTTCCCCAACATGAAATCCACTGTTGTAAGATACTGTGTTGAAACAGGGGACAACATTACTTTTTACGCTTTTTCGTTGTTTGGGTTTAGACTTAATATTTCGATACAATATTTCCATAATAGTTAAGTTTAATTTGTCGGTTTTACGACTTGTTACGACAATACATTCCATGTCCGATTGCCACTGATGAAAACAAGAATTTGTGAATTTGGATTTGCAAATGAAAACAAAAAATGTTAGTTATATTATTGTTATTTTTTAAATTTCAAAAGATTATTGTGTTGTTTTTTTTTAAATTGCTTGTAATTGTAATTTACAAGTCAGTCATAAAAGATTGACTTGTATAAGGGGCAAGGGTGTTAACTCTCAGCAGCAATACGGCCCATTGGGCATTTCATTTGATTACATAGTGGTAGGCATTTAAATAACATTACTATTAATCAATATAAGAAATAGGCACAATGTAATCAGATCGCATGCAGTGCAGCTCTCCGGAAGTAATTTAATTTACAACTAATCGTACAAACTCTTTTAAAACCTGGTTCGAGAGATAAGCTTGAGTGATTACAATTAAACCATCAAACAACCTTACATATTTAAGCAAAATATATAGTTCATTCAATTACATTTATATAACGTTGTAATACATATCCTTTATGGTCCCTATATTGGGAATTCTTTTTAAACAATGAATATTTTTTATACACACTTTGAGAAATAAATGCCCAAGTTTTAGGAACTTTAACATACGGTGATTATCAATAGGTCTATGTTTCTTTTTAATTAACGAATTAAGCAATATTGTTTATATAATGAACATTTCTTTTGGAGGACGTTTCCAATTTATACATTTAACTTTTGGCTCGATTAGTCAAACGCCATAAACAAGTCTAAACGAGGGGTGAACTTTTGAACCCGAATGTTCGTAAACTTCCTGTTCTATTTTTAAACTAATAAACCAAAAAAAAGCAACTTTTGCTGGTGTTTGACAATTGATTTCAACCTCGACGGCCAGTTCTAGTCTTTTAGAATTGTACAAAGGATACAATATTAGTTATGAGGAATCCGTTTTTAACATCAAAAGTGAATAGGCGATAATTAATACTCAAGTGTTAGTCGCGTGAGGTTAAATGTTTATTTGTTTACAAAATAAATGAGTCAAGAGTTGCGTTTTCATGGTTATTGAAAAACAAAATGCGTAAATTCATAAAAACGAATAACAAAAATCCTTTTGCATTTAGCAATACGTTTGATATTTTAAAAAGGTGATTTTTCACTTCTGACTTTCACAATACTTTGTTTTGTTTTGTAGACATCTTTTGGAAATGAAATAAATTGTAATCCCCAACAAATTTGAGAACAACCAGTAACCCAGCACACAGACATTGTTTCGAAGAAAATGATCGAATAAGAACGGAAATGTTTTGCACGTGACCTTTTATGCATGCATAGGCCTACACGTTAAGACTTGTCAATAGGAGCATATACAGGACAAACATATAATATATAAATATATAAACAAACATATAAACCAACTCACGGTAATTATATTTATTGATAGATAGTGAAGGGTTTGGTGGCATTTGATCCCGCGACAGTTAATTCCGGACACTTAATCCCTATAGTCCCACGACAGATAGTCCCGCTGACCATTAATACCTCCCGCGGACATGTAAACTAAGAAGAAATAAAACAAATGTATTTAGAGAACTAGCTGTCAGAAAGTTCTCACTAATTGTTAAGAATAATAATTAGTAACAAAATTAGTTTCCCAATTTTAGCCACTTAAGAGAAACCGAGATGGTTGTCGAAGTAGGACCCGCGCGTGTTGGTAAAAATGCTGTGGAACGTTACTCTTCGAGCGAAATTCTGGTCTATCTGCGTGTCATGGTTTACTTGTCATACTTTTAACTTTTTAAATTTATAGTTCTCTATTTCACTTTACATTTAACTTGAATA
Source organism: Anisus vortex (assembly GCA_949126835.1). NCBI lineage: Eukaryota > Metazoa > Mollusca > Gastropoda > Planorbidae > Anisus > Anisus vortex. Next base: position 21,486,984 of record OX421495.1, on the reverse strand, counting down.
CCTCTGATTACCTTTTATTAAATTGCGTTAAATGTACTGTGTAATAAATATAAATGTACTGTTTAATAAATATAAATGTACTGTGTAATAAATCTGTGCTTCCGTGATTGCAGTTAAACCATCAAACCATTAAACCATCAAACAACCTTACACATTTAAGCAAAGTATATAATTCATTCAATTACGTTTATCTAAATTTTTAATATATATCCTTTATTGTCCCTATACTGGCAACACTTGAAATATTGGGAATCGATAAGGTCGAAAGGTGGGTAGTGGGGGGGGGGGGGATCGAGAGGTGGAGTAAAAGGTATAAGGAAAGGTTTAAATACTTCCCGGGCGGTGGAGAGGGGAGGTCAAATAAAATATATAATCAATTAATGCCTAATCAAACATGAGGGAAAATTCTGCAGGCAAAATTTTTATTCTGCATAAATTTACATATCAATATATTACAAATGAAAATGGTATCTTGTTATCAATTGTCATAAATAAATTTAAAAAAAATAGATTATATCCAATTCAAGAACTCACAGTTTTCAATTGTATCCACCTAAATGACTAATTATTCCAAGAATTAAGTTAAAAAACTTAACACAACGCTAGTCAAAACAATTACGAAGCATGTTCAAATACATTTTTATAGAAAGCCAAAGTTGTCACAATTATTAATTAGAACAGCATACAGTTAGTATGAATTAATGTTATGATAAATGTTTAGAATATTTAGTAAACACATAATATAGTTAATGCATTATAATTAATGTGAATGCAAAGGCGTATCACATTTTCAAACACTCAGCAAAATTAAACCAAAACATATAATAAACTATATTAAAGACATACAACTGTACAACAGAATTTAAAAATTTAAGAACAATAAAATGGATACAAGAGAAACATGACAACAACGTTATCAAAAAGGCCCTATATAACCTTCGATGTTAATTGGCCGGAAATTCGACAATTCAATTCAAAAACTCGATATAATTGATTATATATCTATAGGCTAGTAATTTTAAGTTAAACATAACTACTCTGTTTTAGAAAAAAACAAGTGGGGTTGTACAAAAGAGTTTAGAGGTGCTGCCCATTGTGCCACCTTATTTCCTTAACCACGACAATGTGTGCATTATTGCGATATTACATTTTATTTGCCTTTCAATCTTAAACATTTCCTCGTGTTTTTTCTAATAGCGGAAAATCCTGCTATGTTATGAGCTCATAAGAAATACATGGAGTCTTCATTGGTCTCTAGCAATGGTTAGACTTTTGTTTTTCCATTTCCCCACTTTACTCTTTTTGCCCCGCCCCTTCCATCGACGTTATGTTAAACGGGGTTATAAGGTTAAAAAAGAAACAGTTCCAAAGTACAGTAGATCTATCTTTTACTAAGTCTTGGGTACAGGGCCCTCGAGAGAAAAAAAAAGATGCTTGTACGAGATCTTTTCTGGCCCCCAGAAAAAAAGCAGCAAGTTTTTTTAAAAGTTCTGTGCGCCATTTGTAATAACTGTCACAAGAGTTACCATAAGAGTATAATCATTTCAATCACAGCATTACAGGTCTATTACAAAAATACTTAAATCAAGTACATAGTTCTTAAGTTAAATTATTCTAATTTTTCCTCCACTGCAGTATTGATCTTGCAAAGAATATAACAAGCATGTGTAAAATGGGAAAAGTGACTCTCAATGATGATAGATGATTAATTTCGTTGAAAAGAACTCCTTGTTAGAGAGCACACTTTTACCACAGATAGCTAGGCTTCATCCTAAATAGTACAGTTCTACACACGATCGAAGCTTAAAAAAACTGCGATCCTAAGAAACGGTTCATTAGAAGTCAACAGGGGATACGTTGTATAATAATATATGATTTGATAGATGGCATACATCCAAAAACTGCCGATACTGTATGGTTATAATATAATGGATGGGGCGTTTACCATTTCTGATCAATGTACCTATTATCTTATTTATTACATAAAATCCTTCTATACGCACATCCACGGTTTGAGTCTAGTCCTGTATTTCTATTACTGTTTAAATGATAAGTGACTGGTTTTCCTGGTTTGTTCAGACAACCCATTCTATGCCCGGATGCCACTCGGGATGAAAAAGGACTTGCGTGCATTTGTTATCGCATAAGCATAGACTATAATATACATGGACCGGTTGCTTTAGTATTTCTGCTATATGATGACTTGAAACACTGATTTCGGAATTCCCGATTATAAATAAAGTAATTGGATACTGCGATCCAGAATCTAACCTTCAATTTCGACGTGGTTGAACGACTTACTTATTTAAATCTGCACTAAGAAATGTAAGGTCAACCCTTGGCCTCTTCTAGTATCTAATGCGCACTTATTAAGAGGTCAATGCCCTGGACAGTCCTTCTTCTTATAACCTTAATTCGTATCACTATATAGGAAATAAAGTTATTGATATACAAGTTCCGTTTTATTTAATCGCTATGATTTTCTCAATGAAAAATTAAAATAGAAAGTTGTACAGAGCGGAAACATTTATAGATCTGTGTTGTGCAGTGCCGGATTAAGGATCATGGCGGCCGGGGGCAAATAACTTTTGTGGGCCGGATGTTATCAATTATTGACCATTAAAAAATTAGTTCAAAACTTTCATTAATACCCTGTCAGATCTGGCGACAGTAACGTAAACCATGTACTAAAAGGTTTATTTTCAATTTGCAGCACGTATTAAACAACATTTACTTTTCGAGCCTTTCGGCGTGCGAAATCAATCACAATATCATGAAAGTCAATGTTGCGCAAAATGTCAAACTCAATGCTCATCAAGCAAAGCATGTTCAATCGAACGTCTCCCATTGTGGACCTAAATGAGTTCTTCACTCTCTTCAAAGTAGAAAAACTTCGTTCTCCTGTGCAGTTTGTTGTCATCATGCAGAGGAATTTGAGTTTGAGAACCGTTTCTACATTGGGGAATATGCCCTGCAGTCCATTATCAACGATGGTAAGAAAAAATTGTAGTTCTGGCTGACGGTTGCTGAATGATACACCTTTGGGAGATTGCTGTGAGGATTTCACTCTGAGAAATGCGGCAAAATGAAGCAATTCCTCTGCTATAGAATCTTCAAAATCATCTGGGTATTTTTGCTGAAGCCGAGAGGATGCTGGCCGAATCATATCAGTGAACGCATGCTCCAGATTCCTCAGAAATCCAAAACTATGGTTCAGCTTTTTGTATGCTGCCTAACGATGTACTAGGGCACTTCGAAGTTTGTCAAGTGTAAGTAAGAATACTTGAGTTTTGAACCGATCAGAAGGATTGAACTCCATTTCATCAGCATCGCCCTCATCAAACTGTTTCATCAGTTTTCGTTTCCTTACACTGTTTTCTCTGTAAGAAGAATTATCACTATGGAGTTTTCCTCGCAGTTCATAAGTTCCAAAGTCATTCCGCTGCTGGTCAATAAATTCAATTAGTGATTTGTAGAGTTGCACAACTGTATTGAGATCCATCTTCGAGTCTTTTAAAGTACAACTGGTGGCGTTAATTCGGTCCAGGAACACATACCAAAATAGATTATTCATTATTCCGTATGTGCTCAGCCAAGAATGGATCATACCTTGCAATCAGTTCCAAAATACCCAGGAAGTTGCCGTTACTTGAGGAGCCAATATCTTCATTTGATCCACGGATTGCCAGACATCGTTCAGCTAAGAACTTAATTTTTGCCACGACACGATCAAGAACTTTGATTCAGTAGTCCCGCTCTTGATTGTATTGATGCTCAAGCTGTATGTCAATCCGATGTTTTTGTTGCTTTCGAATGAGCACTCCTGTTACTGATTTCTGATGCTCTGCGCTTTGTTCATGACGTAAGATAGCACGCTCACCATGTTTCCAGTCAGAAAAACCAGGATGTTGAAGAAAAATGTTTTGATTTCCTCGCATTAACAACAGCCTACAGGGGAAGCAGTAGAGACTTCCATTTAAATGGCGAGTAGCACAGCCACGTTCTTGGTAGGCGTTCCTTGGTGCACACATTTAACCGATAAAATAAAGATTTGGAACAATGACGATGGCTGTTATTTTGTTGTTGTTTCTTAGTCAAATCCTCGTACCAATGCTCTGGCATGGCTCAGAACCAATTTAAATCAAGTATTCTTGATGACTGCTCAAGAAACAATCTGGCCACTTTCCAATATCATCATTTAACAAAGATATTTCGTTCTGCAAATTCTCTACATTGGATAACATATTTTCGTAATTTAAAAAGCGACATTTAATTTAACTATTCAGCTTTTAAATAAATATTTTGCCCGAGCCGACGAAAGATCAAATCCTTTTATTCTAATCTTTAAGGATATAAATATTGGGTCGGTAGGGAAACTGGGGCCGGGAGCTGGAGCCCCCACAGCCCCTTGGTAAATCCGGCACTGGTGTTGTGTGCGCACGGAAAAAGAACTTAAGCTCTAAAAGTAGAGCATCTTATTATAGTCAATGATAATAGGATTAATAAAAAAGGCTCCTTCTGTCTCGAGAGACAATGGATGCGCCCCTCTACAGGATTAATAGGCCTACAAGTATTCATTTAAAGTCGAAAACATGCGATTTAATAAAACGGAACATGTAGGACAATTACTTTATTTAGAATCGGGAAATGTAAAAAAAGAAGATAATAGCAAAAAACATTTAAGCAAGCGGTCCATGTATGTTATAGTCTATGGCAGGGGTCGGGATTGTTTTTGTGTAGTATTTCTAAATTATAGTTTAATGCATTGTGTATTATTACTATTTTACTCGTTGTTATTCTGTCCTCTGTTTCCAGGTTTAGTGATTTAACTATTGGTGTTACTCTTGTCAGTTGTAAATATTCGCCAACCTCTTGTCATTGAAAACGCTGAGCTTCGTCCAGATTTCAGAAATGCTTGGAGCTACCCTCGACAGAAAGAAAAAGGTCAATAAATTACCTTTACCAGCAAAAAAAAAACAACAACTTTTGTTTCGATCTCTGAATGTGCCAATAGTGCATTAAATGAATATAGGAATATTTTTTTTCTTAACACTAAAGGAACTATAATTCATATCTAGACACTAGACTAAATTAATTGTGTTAGTTATATCCTTCGCAATTTATATTTGTGATTATTAAACATTTTGATTTTAGCCCAGTGCAATTTTCTGATTATCAATGCCTGTAGAAACAAGAGTTAACGACAAATTAAGCAGAAAACATTAATTTCTGTAATGCTACTTCAGAGACACTGTTAACAATAAATAAACAATGTTTATTATTACATTTTTATCAACATTCTAAGTTTGTATTGTAACATGTAATAGTAACTTATTGTTATTGACTGATTTTAATAGCCGTATAATGTAATTTTTTCTTTGTAGATTCGGCTTAAATTTGAAAATATGAGTGCAATAATTTAAACCATTGTTTTTCAAACTTGTTATTTATAAAAAAAAATCCTAACCCTTTTTTAAAAGGTATTTACTTTTCATAACTAGCTATTATTTATATTGCCTTTACTTACCTATTTATTTATATTGCCTATACCTACATATAAGTGACATATAGCGGGTATGAATTTCCTAACTATTCAATTTCAATGTTTGCAACCCGGTAATTTTGTTTTCGTGGCCCGTTTCCGGGACTCGACCTGGCATTTAGGAAACGATGATGTAAACAATGAAAATAAAAACGAATTTCTTCTTCTTCCCGCCATATTAAATATTTGTATGCTAAATTTAATAAATAAGGTTTGTGACACATTTTTCATTGTGAATAGTTGCTGTTGTGTGAGCGTTGTGATATAGCCTACTTTGTCAGATATTTTGTAAGAGATTAGTTATCATATTATGTTAGTTTATAAATTGTAGTAAGGTGCGCATTATATTTGTATGAACTATTTGGCACTACGGAATGAAGGAAAGTGTTAGAGACTATTCAAGGTCTTGAATATAAGAACAATAAAATGGATACAATAAAAACATGACAACAACGTTAAAAAAGGCCCTATATAACCTTCGATGTTGATGGGCCGGAAATTCAACAATTCAATTCAAGGTCTTGAGATTTATTTATTTATAAAAACTGCTAGAATCGTCATCACATAAAGAAACAACGAATTCGTCATCAGGCCAACCGGCCCTTTAGTTTGATATATGAAAAGGTAAAATATCTCGTGACGGACGTCTCCATTACTTTTGCCTATTGATCAGTCTTAAATCTTATGCATGCATAAGTTTTGGATGCAACTTCACTTCCGATTCTATTCGCTAAATTTAATTTTTAAAAATGGCTGCATTCTGCTATAATTTCTGGGATAGACCTACTCACTTTTAATATTTAAGACATAGATTAATCCTCACAATAATACTTATAGCCATTGCTTATTTGTAGTCGGCCTGAACTTGCAGTTGAAAGTGCAATAAATTTATCAACATCCGTGAATGTTAAGGTAGCAACAAGGCATAAATCTCTGCTTGCAGTCGTATTGGTTGCCATTGTAAGCAATACAAAATAAAACCGGAAGTTCCACAATGCACTTGAAACATGTAAAAAGTGATAATAACACGTATAGAGTAAATTAATAGAAACATGCCGAAATGATAATTATACGATTGCTTACGGAAATATAGCGGAAATGAATTTGCAAACAATTTGCCTATTTAAGACTCGTCAATTGAGATATTGGAATTATATTTTCCTTTTTTTAACTTTTATTCGAGGTAAGAGCAACCGAAGATGTCGCTGTATCCTTTTTTTTTTATCCTTCTGTGTATATTTGTACATGCTTTGGGTATTTTTGTAGTACTTCTTGATACATATTCTTGCAAGGATCCTTTTTCCATTGATGACGAAACAAAAAGGTATTTTACTAAGCGCCTATACAACTTAGGTCGCACACTGATTGATTACCTAGCTAATAAGCAATCCCTTCGTCACACTTGGACATTCTGACAAAATACCAATCGATATATGAAAGGGGCAAACTCATCTTTCTCTGTTGGGTTCCTGGTTACACAGGGATAGAGGGAAACGAAACAGCTGACAGAGAGGCAAAAGACGCCCTGTTGTTATCAGAGATTACAATTCTGATTCTATATCGAGACATGAAACCTTTAATAATTAGACATGCAAGACAAAATTGGACTAACTTCTTCAAAACAGAATGCAATAAACTGCAGTATTTGGAAAAGCATACAGTCAGCTGCTGATATGGGAAACGCCAAAGCCATGTACGAAAACATTAAAAAAGCAATCGGCCCTACGACGTCAAAGGTTGCACCCCTAAAATCCAAAACTGGAGAAATCATCAAGGACGAAGCGAAGCAGCTCAAACACTGGATTGAACATTACCTGGAACTGTATGCAACAGTTAACACAGTCTCCAGCACCGCCCTAGATGACATCCCCGACATGCCGCTCATGGAAGAACTAGATGCCATTCCCACACAGGAAGAGCTAAGCAAAGCCATCGACTGTCTAGCCTGTGGAAAAGCCCCTGGAAGCGATGGAATACCTCCAGAAGCTCTGAAGAACGGTAAGACAGTGCTACTCCAGCCCTTGCACGAGCTGCTAGCCCTCTGCTGGGAACAGGGATACATCCCCCAGGACATGAAGGACGCAAACATAGTGACGCTATATAAGAATAAGGGCGATAGAAGCGACTGCAATAACTACCGCGACATCTCGCTTATCAGTATCGTAGGAAAGGCTTTTGCCCGCGTTACTCTTACACGCTTGCAGAGTTTAGCCTACCGAGTTTATCCAGAGTCACAATGTGGTTTTCGGGCGGGTCGGTCTACCATAGACATGGTGTTCTCCATACGGCAGATGCAGGAAAAATGTAGAGAGCAGCAGATGCCACTTTACATTGCCTTCATAGACCTGACAAAAGCCTTTGATTTAGTCAATCGCAGTGGGCTGTTCCAAATTCTGGAAAAAATTGGCTGTCCCCTACTTCTACTCGCCATCATCAGACAGTTCCATGATAACATGCAGGGCACAGTGCACTTCAACGGAGTCACCTCTGAAGCCTTCCCAGTCAGCAGCGGAGTAAAGCAAGGCTGTGTACTTGCACCAACACTGTTCGCAATATTCTTCTCTATACTGCTCCGATACGCCTTCAAGTATAGTAGTGATGGAATCTGGTTACACTTCAGAGCTAATGGAGGACTTTTCAACACTGCCCGTCTCCGAGCCAAAACCAAAACGAAAGAGGTCCTAATTCGCGAGCAACTTTTTGCTGACGATGTGGCCCTGATATCACAAACAGAGACAGGCCTACAACAGCTTGTGTCAAGCGTCACCAACGCCTGCAAAGAGTTTGGCCTGCAAGTGAGCATAAAGAAGACAAATATCATGGCCCAAGACACATGCTCCGTTTCTACCATTACTATTGAAAACGAAAACTTGGAAATTGTGGACTGCTTCACCTACTTGGGGTCCAAGATTTCCAGCTCATTGTCCCTAGAGGATGAATTAAATAGCAGAATCTGCAAGGCAGCTGCCACAATAGCTAAACTTAGTAAACGGGTTTGGGAAAACACCAAGCTGACAGAAAGGACCAAACTATGTGTCTACCAGGCCTGCGTCATTAGCACGCTGCTTTATGGAAGTGAATCATGGACAACCTATGAGCGCAAGCTAAAAAGCTTCCACCTTAGGTGTCTGCGTCGCGTCCTTGGCAATAAATGGCAGGACAAAGTACCTAATAGTGAGGTACTGACGCGCGCCAGCGCCGAAAGCATGTTCGCAGTCCTCAGTGAAAGACGCCAAGATGGCTAATGAGAAGAATGAGTCCAGGCAGAATCCCTAAGGACCTCCTATATGGAGAATTGGCATCTGGAAAAAGGAAAACAGGTCGCCCACGCCTCTGCTACAAAGATGTCTGCATGAGGGACATGAGAGCAGCCAGAATTAGCACAAGTGACTGAGAGGAGAAGGCAGAGGATCGGTCCACCTGGCGCAGTGCTGTCAGCGAAGGGGTTAAAATAGCAGAGGAAAGAAGAATGGAGGAGACCATAGATAAAAGGGCTAGAAGAAAGGCGAAGAAAATAGAATCCACGGAACACGTGTGCAAAGGCTGTAAAAAAGACTGTCACTCAAGGAAAGGCCTGCTCAGCCACACGAGGAAGTGCAACCTCGAACCACGGTGATGCACCATCGTCTCGCGAGACGGAAGGATGCCATTGATTTGGAAAACTAAAAAACCTGGCATTATACAGGCCAACTTATTCGAAAGGACGCAGTTATTCACTGCAGACAACTACATACAGGACATACAAAACTAACACATTCATTTCTCTTAAAACGAGAAACAGCCCCAATGTGTGCTTTCTGCAATGTCAACTTAACAGTGTCTCATAATTTTGTTGGAATGCAATACATTTGATGAAATTCGACGTAAATTCTATTACCGTAGAACTCTTCATGAGCTTTTCAGCTAAATTAAACCAAAATATATAATAAACTATATTAAAGACATACAAATGTACTACAGAATTTCAAGATATAAGAACAATAAAATGGATACAAGTAAAACATGACAACAACGTTATCAAAAAGGCCTTTTATAACCTTCGATGTTGATGGGCCGGAAATTCAACAATTCAATTCAATTCAAGGTCTTCCTATCAACGAATAAAACTAAGAAGTCAGTTGAGATCTTCACGACACCAAGCCAGTGGATAACTAATCTCTTACACCTTTAATCCGTTTTCCATTATTCGAATAACCTGCTAGGTCATAAAGTTCTTGGCGATTTCTACAGGACTCTCAAGGCAAATATTCGTAAATATTAATATTTAGTTTTGAAAATGAAATAAAGTATAATTCTGGAGACAATTTTAAAGAGTTTAAAAATATTATAAAACATTTAGTATTTACGATAGTATAACTTTAAACAAGGCTATTAAATGTTCTGTGTATTTATTTTAGTATTAATACATGTATGATATACATAGAAATGTTTTTGAACATGCTTCATCATTGTTTCGACCAGCCTCTAATGTGTCAGTACTGTGGTCTTTTTAAAACTTTATAATTGATATCACATGTAGATCTATAAAAATTGTGTCTCTTATAAACTTTTTTTAAGAGAGTGAAAATTATACTTCGAAATCCTTGGCTTAATCTCATTTTTACGTTCGAATATTGATAATTAGAAAAAGAAAATTGCCACTGATGAAATAAACCAACTAGTTTATTTTTATCAATTTACTTGTAGGTCTATTTCTGATTTAATTGTGTCATATTTCTTTAAAACAAATTACATATTTATATAGCGCTATTCATAACAAATTCTTCGAATGCACTTTACATTTACCATATGTTATAAAAATAAATCGAAAAAGTGTGTTTTAAATTTTGTTTTAAAAATGTCTTTACTGTCAGCTTGTTCAATTGTTTTTGAGCTGTTGATTGATTTTTTTTACGCAGTCCTCTTTTTTCTGATTTGTGTAGCTCGACCATGGATCTCATGTACGTACTGGGGAGATTGACCATGCAGGCTTTTATAGAGAATAGTCAGAACTATGAATTTTATCCTAAGTGTTATAGATAGCAAGTGAAGTTTTTTCAGACAGGTTAATAAGTTTTCTTCATTGTTCAGAACAACTTTCGCAGCCATGTTTTGTACCCTTTGTAGTTTTTATCAAATCACACTCTGGCAGTCCAATGTATAGGCAGTTAGCGTAGAGTAGATGCAAGATAACCAGGCCTACGATTAATGTCTCACAAGCATTTATTTTTTAGAAATTGAATAAGTTAAATAGTGATAAAACCATGACGTCCCTTTTGGCTGATTTGTTGCATTTTCAAAAAACTGCGTACGCTTTAAAATTCCAAAAAAGCGTCCGTTTGTTAACATTTAAACAGTTACTGACGTTTGAGAGATGATATTCTTCAGAGCATACTTTCCAAAGTCCAGGCCACAATTTATTCCATGTTAGGCCACACTTACATTTGACTTGCTCTTGAAATTGGACCTGTCAGGAAACCCACTTTAAACTGACCACTGCTGAAACTGCCACACTACAACAGCTAACAGTTAATATTCGGAGATTCTAAGAGATAGTTAATCCAGTGCTTAGTACAATTATTGTTGTCATGAGTAATTGCTTATGAGACATGTAAAGCGAATTCATTTCTATGTTCATATGGATATGTGACCCCCCCCCCCCCCCACACACACACTTTAACTAACTTTAGGGGAAAACAATTCAAGCAGTTAAAAAGAAAAGTATTAAAGTCGAGATCATTTTGATAAATGTTTGTCACGCGAAATATTTGTCTTGGAATAAATCCTGAGTTCGCACCGGTCTAGTCCTTCTTTTAGCTCTAATTTTTATCACTAAGTGTATGTACTAGCTTTATGTGTCTATGTTGTAACGAATTTCGCTATGAGTTCAAATCATTATTTTATTACTGAAGGCTGGCTGACTTATGTTTTTTACAAGGATATATTTGTGTAAATATATACTTTATTGTTTTTTTTCATTTAATCACACTCAGATATTGAGAAATCACTTGAAACTTCTGAACAGGCATACATAATAGTTAAATCTTCTTGCCTTGTTCTAGTTTAATGCTCTAAAACTTAAGTCAAAGGTACTACTCTGCATGATGAAATACCGTAGCACTGATACAAATAAGCCACAATAAAAAAGACAAAAAGACAGGTGCTCCGGTAAGGGTTTTATTCAGCCGATAATGGTCAGTTACCACTAACAAGAGGTACATGGGATTTCTCAATGGGCGAAGGGATGCAATCTCGAATTAATAAAAAAACGCCACTTCATCTAAATAAACGACATTGGCCTACGGACAGTTCCTGCAGTAGTCCATCTCCACTCAAAAACTAATATAATAATACAATTGGTAACAATGTGTCTATATTTAGTAAAATATCCAACCCAAACAGGATTACAATTTTTTGTCCCAATTTAATACCAAGTTAATTTAAGTTTTTTTGCCCCTGTTACTGAAAAGTCTGGAAAAATGCGCAGTAATTTTCTTTGCCGCAATTAACTTTTTATTCAATTAACGTATTTATATATATTCATTTTTACTGGGAGAGCAATATTTGTGTTGTGGGCTGAGGGATTAACAAAAACACAGCATCACAACTTTCTGTTTAAAACAAATATTTTTCTTTCACTTAATTTAATATATTTTTTTTTTACTTTTCAGGAACTAAAAATTATTCAAAGTATTCAGAGTAATCCGAGTTCCAGACATTTTAGAAAATGAACCAGTTTTCTGCATCAAAACAAGAGAAACGGGCTTTTAAAAAAGGAAGAAAAGCCAAAGTTAACAAGGAAAGACAACAACGCCATTTTTCGGAAGAACTGGAAAGAGAATTTAACACTGAGCCAAAAATCAGATTGATCAATAACGGCCCCGATGACACAGATTTGTTCCATGCAGTTTCCAGCGGAAGTATCGGTGAGATCGAGAAAGTTCTAAAAGAAAAAGATGCTTACTCTCAAGAAGCTCTTAACAAATCTTTAATGATAGCTGCAAACAATGGACAGAAGCTTTTGCTGATTCTACTTTTGAAATATGGAGCTGACACAAATTGGACAGATGAAAACGGTAAAACTTCACTGATGGTCTGTGCTGAAAAAAGTTATTTAGACATGACTAAAATATTACTGGTTAATAAAGCAGATACAAATAAGATCAACACTTCTGGAAATACAGCTTTGATTCTGTCAGTAAAGGCATCGGGTGCAGTAGATATGGCCAGACTTCTTGTTTCAAGATCTGGTGTCAACGTGAAAAACCATGAAGGTCAGACTGCCCTATCGAGAGCAGTGGACAGTTGTGACCTAGACACGATCCATATCTTAATTTCAAATGGAGCTAATCTGAACGACGTCATTAATGGTGAAACGGTTCAGGAATTGGCAGCTAAAAAAGGAATACTTCAGTATGTAAAGGTGTTTTCCGATTGTAAAATTTCTAAACAGCCACCAATAATAACAGCCTTGAAATACAAAGATCTCTCGTTGTTAGAAACTATCCTAACGTACGACTCAAACAGTATTAACCAAAAAACATTTAAAGGATGTACGGCACTGGAGGCTTTCTTTGATTTGATCCTTAATGAAAAAACGAATTTAACTTCTGTAGATAAATCTATTGTAAAACTTTTGATTGAAAGAGGTGTCAGTTTAAACAAAAAAGACTCCAATATATCTAGTGTAAGAAGACAGCAAAATAAGAATTACAGCATTTTGGTTAAAGCTGTGCAAATAGGAGATTTGGATATAGTTAGGTGGCTATGCATAAAGGGATCAAATGTAAATGAATCTGTTGGCTATGATCAATTCACTCCATTGATGATGGCTTCCAAATGTGGATTTACAGAAATCACTATTTTGTTACTGTCAAAAGGTGCAGACATTGAGGTTAAAAGAAAGGAAGGTACTGCTTTAGACATTGCCGTAAAATATGGACATTTAGATTGTGCTAAGTTTTTGCTTGAGGAGAAAGCTAATAAAGCATTCGTTGAAGCTTACGTAATTGCAATTGAATACAAACAGTTATCTTTGTTGGAACATCTTGTTGAAAAATTTAAGTTTGATGTTAAAGAGACGTACCCTATTCCACTTGTGGAGTGGGCTATACGGTTTGGCAGCATAGAGATTTTGCAATATCTCATTAAGAAAGGTACGGATGTTAATGAAAGCATTCCCCAACAACTTGACTATTCATCTGACTATGCACAATTACTCTGCCCATTACATATTGCAGTTATTAATGAAAAGCCTGACTTTATTAAAGCTCTTCTACAATCAAAAGCCGAGATTAACATAAAAGATTCAAATGGAAACACTGCTCTATTTTACGCATGCGCGAGAAAAAACTCGGAAATGTTAACATTACTTTTAGATTCAGGTTCAGATGTTAATGTTACAAACAACAAGGGAGAAACCCCATTGTTAAAAGTCATTCAAAGCCGTAGTTTAGAGATAGTGTCTTTACTAATCAACAGGAAGGTAGATACTAGCAAAGTAACAAAAAATGGTGGCACATATGTAGCAGAACTATTAAGATCATTTTATTATGATTCCCATTCGGAAACAATGCTGCACATTTTGAAACTTTTATTGAAAGAAACAATGGACATCAACAAACAAGATGACGATGGGGACACGCCTTTAATAATAGCATGTAAGAGTGAGTATTCTATGACTGAAGCTGTGGAAATCCTTTTGGAACACGGCGCTGATGTAAATTTAGCCAATCATAAAAATGAAACTGCTTTTTATTTATCACTAAAGCGTTGTGATTTTAGTATAGCTAAAATTTTGATACAAAAGAAGGTGAAATTTTATCCTCTTTCCATCTGTCAACAAGGTGTACATTTGTTTGTAAGCAAAAATGAACCGGAAATAATACAATTTGCACTTGGAAATGGAGTTTTTCCTTTTGTTGTCAAGTGCGGCTACTCCAGAGGGGACATCTTTTATAGCAATTATAGGAACGCCACCGACCTTTCACCATTATCTCTTGCCTTGTACGAAAAACGTTTGGACGTAGCAAAATATCTGATTGAAGTCAGATTCTTAACAAAACACGATGTCAGTGATCTATTAAATAAAGACATCTTTCAGGAAACCATTATGTCAACTGAACAGGGCAACATCTTCAACAACCTCTTGTCATTGGAAACGCTGAGCTTTGTTCAGATTTCAGAAATGCTTGGAGCTACCCTCGACAGAGAGGAAAAGGTCAATAAATTACCTTTACCAGCAAAAATAAAACAACAACTTTTGTATCGATCTCTGAATGTGCCATTAGTGCTTTAAATCAAAGGTCTCCAAACTTTTCAGCCCGAGGGCCGCATTAACTATCTAACAGCAGCTCGGGGGGCCAACTACACACTTGAGGTCCAAATAAATAAAGAATCAAAACACGAATGTAGTTTTTAATTATTTATTTAATACTATTGTATTCAGTTATTATTTCATAACACATTGGTGCACTAAACTTGAACACCTGTATTAGTGGGAATGGTGAAATTGTTTCCTGGATGCCAAAATAACAGACATTGCTGGCTTTAGACTTGATGTCCTTAACATCAACATTGTCCTGAGATTATCATCGGACAAGTTTGTTCTCAAATTGTTCTTTACGTATTTCATTCATGAAAATGTTTGTTCACACAGGTATGTTGTTTTAAAGATTGAAAGGTACCTTGATGTAAACGTTTTGATATTAGGAAAGTCTTCCTTGGGCAAACACTGGTAAAACCCATTAGTCCTTCTTTGAACTTATCCCTAAGGAGTCATTTGCATGCAACTCAATGTCCTCCAGCGGCAGTTTATCTGGGCAACTGGCCAGGTCTGATTCAAATGAGTTTTGAAACAGTCTCAATTCTTCTGCCTTTGAATCCAAATCAGAAAACCACTCCTGAAACTGGAGTTGGAGGTCTTTGATGATCTCGCATGCAAATGACGTGGGGAACTCGGCTGTTGCTTCAGCCATGAATACCTTGCACTGTTGAAAGTGCGTAAAGTGGTTGGCCTGTACTTGTTCCAAAAACAAGACGTTTGGATCTGAAGGCCTTTACGTTGGTGTATATATCAGAAACAATATTTTTTCTCTCCTTGTAGTTTTAGATTTAAAAAAAATAAATGAGTAGTTATGTCTGTAGCATCTTGTCTATGTCTGTCTTCATCAGACAGTAATGGCTTTGGCTTGCCTTTCATTTCCAGGAACTCACCTTTTTACTTTCTTAACCTTAATACTCTGCTCAGAACTTTCTCACAACTTAGTCATCTTACTGCCATGTAGAGACCGACCGATATTCGGGTTCGGCTTCGCTTTCGGCGCCGAAAATAGGCGTGTTTTCGGTTTCGGTTGAAGCCAAAAGGTTAGTTTTCAGTTTGTTTACGGTTTCGGCCGAAACTGATGTTAACTTTCGGTCATCAGTCGAATATCTTTTTTAACTTTAAAAATACATAATGCTACGCTATTGCTGAATCTATTACTCTGCGTATTGATACTTTCATTTAGTTAAACTGTTGTGAATTAATCTGTGTAAAGTAGGGATGTTAAACGAAAACCGGATTTCGGGAGGAATCATTCATAACTGTGTCACACGATTTATTTATCTTTTTATCTGAAGAAAGATTTGTAAACCCTTTTTGTTGGCACAAAACAATTCCTTAACAATATATTCCTTGAAAACACTCGTTTGTCAGAGGCGAATTATATTTTTATATTTTTTCTTTCAAATTCCGAATATTGATTGTGAATTCGCGATACAAGCACATACAACAGCAAATGCAGATGTTAATGCTAGTCGTCGGCACAGCCATTTGATCTAACTATTCGAAAAGAAAAAAAACTGGAATTTTCCCACTGATGCTGATCGCTTTTTTAACAGATAAACAGACCGATAGACGTAATGTTGCGACGTACTTGGACTTCAAAAGAAGACCATAGAGAGACAAAAAGAATGACATATTTAGTGTTTCACAATCCACAATCAGTTCAGTTTCATTACATTAGCTGCCAATAATTGCATATTAGTAAAACTGACCCAACATTTTATTTAATGTAGACTGAGAAGCAGCTTGGGCAATTAAAAACAACAACTTTGCAGCGCATGCAAGGTTCTTTTCAAAAACTATTAATTTTCTTGCCGGACGTCTGTCAACCCTAGATAGATGTGTCTGGAATTTTATTCATATTCTACAAATATTCTTTTAATGTGTGTAAAATATATATAAGGGTCTGTAATCGTTTTAAGTTGGCAGCTGTTTCGCCAACTTAATTCTGGTTTTTATTTTGTTCATTTCCGCCCGCCCGTTTTGGCTATAAAATGTAGCCGGTCCCTTGGGGGAATGTTTTTTTGCTTTGTGCAAAGCTCTGGAGTTGGGTGCCTCAACTCGTCCAATCGAGCTGAAACTTGGGCAGCAGACTTGTCCAGACTAACAATACATTCTATCAAATTTTCAGCATCGTAGCCTTTGGAATAGTCACTAATACCTTCGACCAATTTGCGAATCAAAGAAAAAAAAATGGCTGCCTCTACAGGAAGAGACGGAAGTAAATACAATTTTCGGATATGTTCGTTTTTACGAAATAAATAGAATGAAAACGACACAATATAGCTGAAACAACGCGAGTTTTCTTTTTATGGTTTTTGCGGGCCAAAGCTAGAAAAATAAAAGATGCGCACAATTTTAGTGTGGAAATTCATAAGGTATGATATCACTTATATTTTTTTTTAATCTATCAAAATATAAATTAAATATAAACTAAGTTTACAAAGAAAGGGAGTATAATAAAAACTTTGCTTTTATGGGTTAGTTTATTAATTAAATTATATTTAGTCTGAACAGCAAGAGCTAATGAAAAAGAAAACACGGCACGCAGAAGGCATTAAAAAATCACACGTTTTTTCGGGGCCCTCCGCAGTGGCCTAGCTAGGGTCATCTGCGCCCGGGGACATGACACAAAATCTGCGCCCCTTCTAAAACCGACAGAGTCTGAGGCTCAATGAAAATTTTGAAATTTTATAGTTTTTATTGTTCATTTTCGAAGCATCTGGTATTTTAATGAAATAGAATACAGACTAATAATTCTCTATACTATTGTAAACAATTTATTTCAAAAATAAATATACTCTATTAATTAGTCTATACATGAATGGAATAGACATTATAATAATAATAATAATAATAACCAAATAATAATAATAAGTCAAAGACTTTCTGTTCGCGGATGACGCCGCCTTTGTCACACACACTTAGGAGGAGCTACAATCCTAGATGGACCTTTTCTCCAAGATTTGTCAAGATTGTGGTCTAACAATTAGTATAAGAAAGACCAACGTGATGGTTCAAGGAGCTGACTCACCCAACAATTACATCAATGTTACCAAATTAGATATTGTTGATTAGTTCACATACCTTGGCTCCACCATCACCACCGATCTATCACTGGACACAGATATCAGCAAGAGCATTGGCAAGGCATCCGCGACTTTATCCAGACTTTAACAAAAAGTATGGGCCAACAAGATTCTTACGATTAATACAAAAATAGCTCTCTATCGTGAATGTGTGATCAGCACACCTTTGTACGCCAGCGAAATTTGGACCATGTACGCATCGCAAGAAAAGAGACTCTCTTCTTTCCACATGCGCTGCCTCAGACGCATACTTGGGATATCTTGGAAGGACAGCATAACAAATAGCGAGGTCTTGCAACGGGCTAACATGCCTAGCATGATCACTCTTTTTCGCCAACGACGTCTTCGGTGGCTTGGCTATGTTTCCAGATTGAAGGATGGGCAAATCCCAAAAGACCTGCTATATGCTGAGCTCGCCGAAGACAAGAGAGCTACTGGCCGCTCCTAACTCAGGTTCAAGGACGTCTGCAAGCGTGACCTAAAGGATATAGATGTATAGGTCGGAAACTGAGAGAACCTGGCTTAGCACAGAAGTAGTTGGAGAGGCACCCTACACACCGGTACAAATGCTGCAGAGGGCAGACTTCACCTTATCGCGGAGGCTAAAAAAGCAGCGAAGAAAAGTAAAGAAAATAGGCTGCCCCTGACAAACTCCAACGGTCTCGCTATCAAGTGCCAGAGATGCGATAGAGCCTGTCTCTCAAGAATAGGTCTCCACAGACACAGCCAATTCTGCAGGGCTGGCCAAATCACAGAAGTACAAATCTAATCCTCTTTCGAGACTATGGAGCCAATGATGATGAATGATAATAATGGTGTTTGTATAGCGCATGTGCCGTTGATGACAGTTCTATGCGCTGGCGACAGTTACAGAATACAGACAACGAACAACAGAAAATGTAAATATGTATACGCAAATACTGCTAACGAAATAGGTGAGTCTTTGGCCGGCTCCTGAAGGTGTCGACGCTAGAGCTCTGGCGTAGCTGTAGTGGGAGGTGATTCCAAGCGGACGGTCCCGCGTAGTCTACCACAAATTGATCCTCCTTGATTTGACTGTCACAAACTCGTCAATCACGTTGTCAAAATTAATATTCTCAAGAGTTTCTCTTTCGATGCTAAGGAGTGCAAGACCACTCAGACGATCTTGTCCCATTGAAGCACGTAAATAAAACAAAATAAGCTTCAGTTTGCTGAAGGACCGCTCACAGCTTGCAATTGAAACAGCAATTGTTAGATATATTTTCAGTGAAATGCGTAGATTTGGAAATACGTCATCTCCATATGAAACAATAAAACCAAGAAGATCCATAGGAGTTTCCGGTAGATTTCAGTCCGGGTACAGAGCAGCATTTTGCAGTCTCCGATTTCTGTGCACAATTCATGACCATTGACGTCAGTGTCGACGAATTTTCCAAAATCTAAGCAATTTTTACGAAGTGTATCTACATTTGTCTCAGCGAGAAGAGTTTTAAGTCTAGTAAAAATCCAAATTTGGAGTTTAGTAATTTTAGGCGTAAAAACCGTATTGATATCTCCTGTTGGAGTCTATCAATTACGCTGTTCATAACACGTGCAATTTCTTCTTCTGCAAAAAGTCCTGCATCTCTTGCTAATTCTCCAGACATCCTCTGTCAACCTCGATTCCCCAAGTTGTGCATCTTGTTTTTCCATTGTCTAACGCAACCTGGCTCAAATTATCACGAATGTTGACAAGTTCTTGCTCAGCAATTCAAGATCAGATGCTGCTTCCTTGACATTCATAGTAGGATCCTGCAACCGTTTCTGGACACGAAAAATTTTCCCAAGTATTATGTTCCAGAAATGTAACAAAACTAGAAAGTTAAAGTTTAATATACCTGACAGAAAAGTTTCTGCATTACTTCTGGTGTCAGGCGTTATAGTTGCATCTTTTGATAATTTTTCCAACAGCCCTACTAGTTCATCTAGTCCTTCATAAATAGCTTTAACAGCTTCTGATCGTGCACTCCAGCGTGTTTCAGACTCCCTCTTCACTGTGATTGGCACAACTCTTTTTAATTCTTTCCAACGAGTTGTTGAACGAGAGAAAAACAAATATATACTTTCAACTGTTCCAAAAATGTGATAACAAATGGATCCTGTTGAGCTGATAGTACTCCTGCTAAGTTTAAGCTGATGTTGTCACAGTTGACGAACAATGCTCTGTGATTTCTGGCACATATTCGCTGTTGAAGGCCGGATATATGCCCAGTCATTACAGCAGCATTGCCATAACATTGTGACCGACAGTCGGCTAGAGGTATGTTATCAGATTTCAGTTTCTCTACGATAACTCTTTCAAGGCTTGCTGCGTCTTTGGAATGTATCTGAACAAAACCTAAAAATGATTATTTGATGGTTCCTTTTTTTAGTTTGAAAATCCACATCCACAAATCTGATGACTTGAGATAGGTGTCCTAGATCGGGTGTTGAGTCAAGTAAGATACCGTAAAATCCTATATTCGACTCAAAATTATCCAACCTGAATAATAAAACTGTTAAAACCAGATGCCACTTTCAGTATATGAAGAATAATATTTGAACCCGAACTGATCTTTGTTTAAAAAAAAAACACTATCAGCAATCCTTCATTGTGGATGTGTCATTTTTTTATGAATAGAACGGCGCCCCTTTTAATGCTCAATGGGGACGACAAACTGGTTTGTAATGAAGATATTTGTGGAGCTCCAAGATTTAATCTTGCAAAACGTATTTGGTATACATTAATTTACATCAAAATAAAATTTAATAATTAGTTTTAATACTCATTTCGGCGCCCCCTAACGTGGCATTTGTCCCCCTGCCCCCCCCCCCCCCTAGCTACGCCACTGGTCCTCCGCGTGCCATTGAAAAAGTCTCCACGTGCCAAATCTGGCACGCGATTCGTAGGTTGCCAACCCCTGAATTATAGCCTATTTTGTTAGATATTGTAATTTTCTTTTGTAAGAGATTAGTTATCATATTATACTAGTTTATAAATTGTAGTAAGGTGCGCATAATATTTGTATGAACGATTTGGCACTATGGAATGGATTAAAGTGTTAGAGATTTTTCAAGGTTTTCCTATCAACGAATAAACCAAAGAAGTTAGTTGACATCTTGACTGCGACGAAGCCACCTTTAATCCGTTTTCCACCATTTGGATAACCTGTTAGGTCATATATGGCTTGGCGAATTCTACAGGACTCTCAAGGCAAATATTCATAAATATTAATTATTTATTTTTGAAAATAAAATAATTCTAAAGACAATTTTAAAGAGTTTAAAAAGCTTATAAAACATTTAGTATTTACGGTAGTAAAACTTTAAACAAGTCTATTAAATGTTCTGTGTATTTTAATAATGTGTCAGTGATGTAATAATAATAATAATAATAATAATAATAATGTTGCTTGTATAGCGCATATCACGATGCTGACAGTTCTATGCGCTGTAGTCTTGTTTAAACTTAATTCCTGATATCACATGTATATTTTGTCTCCTATACACTTTTTTAAGAGAGTGAAAATTATACTTCTAAATCCTTGACCTAATCTCATTTTTACGTTCAAATATTGATAATTAGTAAAAAAATATTACTTTTTCTTTTCTTATTTTCGCTATTTCGACAATTTTTTTTTCCTAGCACGATATTTTTACAGTGCATTATTATTTCTTCCCCTACGTTCTGACCCTCTCCTTAGAATTTCCCAAATTTGCTCTGTTTGAAATCAACTATTGTAAGATACTGCTTTGAAACAGAAGACACATTCTTTTTACGCTTATTGGTTGTTTGGGTTTAGTCTTAATATTTCGATACAAGATTTCTATGATAGTTAAGTTTAAATTGTTGGTTTCACGATTTGTTCCGACAATACATTCCATGGCCAATTGACAAGTCTTAACGATTATGCATGCATTAAAGGTCACAAGAAAAAACATTTCCGGTCTTAATCGATCTTTTTCTCCGAAACATGTCTGTGTGCTACGTTACGGGTTGTACAAAAATATGTATAGAATTAAATTTTATTTTATTTCCAAAAGATGGCGTCAAAAGAAAACGATAGATTGTGAATGTCAGATTTGAAGAATCACCTATTTATAATCCCAAACTAATTGCTTGATGCAAAATAATTTTCGTGTTGTTGTTTTTTATAAATCTCCGCATTATGTTTTTTTAATTACCAAGGACGCAACTCTTGACTAACTAATTTTATAAACAAATGCTACATTCAGCATAACGCGACTAACACTTTGTGTATTAATTATCGCCTACTCACTTTTGATGTTAAAAAAGGATTCCTAATAACTAATCTTGTAGCCGTTGTATATTTCTAAAAAACAAGAACGGGCTGTTGATGTTGAAATCAATTGTCAAACAGCACCAAAAGCATGGTTTTTGTTTACGAAAATGGCGGTAAATTTTACCGGAAGTTCACGATCATAGCAGTTCAAAAGGTCACACCTAATTAAGACTTGTCAAGTGCCACTGAATAAATAGCCCAACTAGTTTATTTTATTAAGATACGGGTATTACTGATTTAATTTTGTCATAATAATATTTCTTTAAACAAATTACAAATTACATATTTTTAGAGCGCTATTCATAACAAAGTCTTCTAAGGCGCCTTACATTTACCATATGTTACTAAAATAAAGCGAAAAATTGTATTCTTAATTTTGTTTTAAAAATGTCTATATTGTCAGTGTGTTTGTGTTCGTGAGTTCATTCCACCACAGAGGTGCTTCGATGCTGTAGGAGCGAGCTGCAAATGTTTCTATTTTTTTACGCTTGGTACCTTGAGCTGTAGACGGATTTTGTTTGAACGCAGTCCTCTTATCTCTGATGTTTGTAGCTCGACCATAGATCTCATGTACTGGGGAGATTGACCATGCAGGATTTTATAGAGCCTAGTCAGAAAGACTCAGAACTTTGAATTTTATCCTAAGTGTTATAGGTAGCCATTGCAGTTAGTTTAGACAGGTTCATGAGTTTTCTTCATTGTTCAGAACAACTTTCGCAGCTATGTTTTTGACCCTTTCAAACCACACTCTGGCAGTCCATAGTATAGGCAATTAGCGTAGTCTAGATGAGAGATAACCAGGCCTACGATTAATGTCTCACATGCCTTTTTATGTTAGAATGTTTCTAATGCTTTTTCTTCTATGCAGATTCCACGTTGCAGATTTACATTTGTTTTTTATTTGCTCTTTGACTGTTAGATCTTCATCTAACTAGGCCTATACGTCAAGATATTTTATTTAGTTTGTTAATAGATGTTCTCATTGTTGACTAGTAGATAGTTTGTTTTGCATTTCTAATTTGTTATTTTGATCCGAACAGAATAAATTCAGTTTTTGATGTATTCATTTTGAATCTTTTGCCGTCCATCCATACTTTCATTTGTCTTGAACATTTTTCGAGAGTAGAAATTGCGATGGTTTCATTTTTAGTTGGTAAGAATTTTATTTTTAAGGCATGGTCGTCGGTATATCCATGCTGATATATGTTTTGTACAATTTCTTCTTGCATCGTGGATGCATATAGTAAATAGAGCACTGGCCCTACGCACGAACCCTGCGGAATTGAGAAAGTAAATTTTTGTGGTTCAGTGTATGCTTCTCCAACATTGACTTAACAGCTGTTTACTTTCACTGTTTAGAGCTTGTCCTTCGATGCCGACTTTAGCTTCTAACACAGATACTAAAATGTCATTATCTACTGTATCGAAAGCTGCACTTAGATCTATTGCCATCAATACAATTACCTCCTGATGTTCCATTGTCCATAGAAGGTCATTCATTCATTTGACCAGAGCAGTTTCAAAAAAATAAAGCTACCAATTTTCCTTGTTGTAAAAGAATGACTTCATATAATATAACGGTACTGTCTGATTTGATATAAGCTATACCTTATATTTTTCACATATGCATTATATTTTACTTAAACACTATATTTCATCCATACGGAAACTTTCCATGGCCACAGCATACTTAGGGATTGTATGACCAGCACAATCAATCAGCCTCTACCTTGTCCCAACTATTGTCAGATACCTATTAAAGTTGTGTTGACTCAGCGAAACGCTCCAAACTCGGAAACAAAACCTAGCTTTTACCAGGATTCGAACCTCGGGACCTTCGGTATGGTAGACGGAGGTAATTGAATATTTAAAAAAAATTATAAATCCATGAGGTCCCTTTTGTCTGATTTATTGCATTTTCAAAAGCGTTCGCTTATTCTTCTTGCCTTGTTCTAGTTTAATGCTCTAAAACTTTAGTCAAAGCTACTACTCTGAATGATGAAAACTGTAGCACGAAAGGAGCTCAAATAAAGGGCTTTGTTCAGCCGATAATTGTGAGTTATCACTAGCAAGAGCAACATGGGGTTTCTCAGGGTGCGAAAGATGCAATCTCGACCTTATCATGGAACGCCCCTTCATCTAAATAAACGACATTGACCTAATGACAGTTCCTGCAGTAGGCTAGTTCACCACCACTCTTAAACTAATATAATAATAAAATTGGTAACAATGTGTCTATATTTAGTAAAAAAAATTCCAGCCCAAACAGGATTAGAAAGTTTTTAACAGACTTTGTCCCAATTCAATACCAAGATAAATTAATATTTTATTGCCCCTGTAACCGAAAAACTAATAAAATATCTCCATTCTTTAAAATACTTTTTCAGGCCTCTCTAAACCAGGGCAAAGTGCCAAAAGATTAGAAATTAGCCAATGTGACCCCCCTTTTCAAAAAAGGAGATAAATCTGACCCCGGAAATTATAGACCTGTTTCCCTAACAAGCAAAACATGTAAATTATTTGAACATATAATATATAGTAGTATAGTAAATCATCTAGACAAACTTAATGCACTATGCCCACTCCAACATGTGAGACTCAATTAATAGGCTTAATAGATGACTTGTCTAAGGGATTATATAATAACAACCAAATTGATGCTATATTACTAGATTTTTCAAAAGCATTCGACAAAGTTAATCATTTTAGTCTACTAAAAAAACATAAATATTTTGGCAACTCTGGTCCCATACATCAGTGGATCCAGGACTTTCTTATAGGCAGAGAACAAACAGTGATAATAAATGGCTCTAAGTCATCACCAATAACTGTAAACTCAAGAGTTCCACAAGGAACTGTTCTAGGACCCCTACTATTTCTAATTTACATTAATGATCTGCCAAATTGCATCAACATAGGAACAAAAGTAAGATTATTTGCCGATGATTGCATAATTTATAAAATAATAAAGACAGGAAAAGATAGTGAACTTCTACAAAAATACCTAGATGAACTACAAAAATGGGAATCAAACTGGAGTATGTCTTTTCACCCAGAAAAATGCCAACTAATAAGGGTATCCAAGAAAAAGAAACAAATAATAACAAACTACTTCATTCATGGTAAAGATTTAACTCAAACTAGCAATGCTAAGTAGCTAGGAATAATAATAAATGATAAGTTATCTTGGAACCCTCATATTGATGAAGTAATTAAAAAATCAAACAAAACATTAGGATTCATAAAAAGGATCTTTTACAAATGTAATAAGAATATAAAACTAAAATGCTATCTGTGGCGTTTTGGGGAGAAGATTAACGTCACACTCAACTAAGAAAGGTCTTAGATGTAATCCGCTCTTATAAGATACTATAATCATCTCATATGTACGTACAAACAACTGACACTATGTGCCACTATTGAATGTCTGATTGGAGTAAGCATGTGTCTTTCCTTTCTATCTCCTATAATATTTAAGATTAAAGTATTTAGCTTGCATTGAATTTTATTTACATATATGTATACGTTCTGCATGCTTATCAGTATATTACTTATTGTTATACGATTAGTCATTGATATTAGTTCCCATTCATGTACATTATAAATGTTGTAGCACGTGTGTGTTCCTCCCCCCTCCCCGCCCAATGCCCTCGGAACAAGGCCAGGGTCATACCTGACGCAACCAAGCTAATCCCCCCCCCCACCCCACAGTCTCTTTGACCAGATCACAGGAAATTCACATCTCAATGACAGTTCTTCCCCTGGTCAGAGAATAGGGAACTTGGAATCTTTGATGCAGGACCCCGACGGACAAGAGAGAAAACTCTGACCAACAACACAGGGCCTTCGAAGTTTCCCTACCGCCGCGTCTTCTCCCCCCCCCGCACCCCCTCCCCACTACCGTTTGGTACTTATTTTCACATGCCAATCAATCAAATGTTGAATTGAAGAGACATGTTGACCAATCGGATACGCTATCTACTGGTCAATCTTACCCTTGCCCCTCCCCCCTCATTACAATCACGTGGGGAGTTGCAACCTAACTTGTTGTTTAACATGTAATAATGTAATGTAAATGTAAGTTAGTTTTAGGTCAGTCTGGCTTAAGGAGTCTCGAGGGTTGGATGCCCCGAGCTCCAACAGCACCACGCGGTGCTACAGTCTGTTGTAGAGTCCTTGTTAGGACTATCTGCTACATATAGTTTAAGCCTATGATTAAATGTACACTCTTTATCACTTGTATTTGGATTGTATGAATTATGTGCTCACGTCATTAATGATTGAATACGGACTTTCACGTGAATAAAATATTCGTTGTTACAATACGCCTTGCTTATCGATTGATAGAATACCTGTTTGTGTGACGTCCAGTGACAGTTGTCAATTAGTCAACAGTTTAACTCAACCTACATATTAACGAGCCAAAACGAAACCTGGATATAAATTTGTCTTAGAATCACCTAGGAATCATCTGCACTTCGGGACCACATACCACCTAGAAAACCTGCCTAAATCACCCCTCCCCATCACCGTGTGTACCTGCTGAGTTATCCACTAAGTCTGCACTGATAGCCTATACGCTAATTGCAGGCTCGGTGACAGCATCTTAGACCAGCACGCCACACTATCTCATATTAGTTAGGCCTATAATAGAATATGCAGCATCTGTATGGGACCCATCAACTAAAGAAAACATAAAAAAAATAAAACAAATGCAAAAAAGCGCAGCAAGGTTCATAACTAGTGAATATTCACAGTTAACAAGAGTAACACCATTAGTCAAATCACTAAACCTAGAAACACTAGAGGATAGAAGGGCAAAGAGTAAAGTAGTAATAATACATAAGACATTAAACTCTAATTTAGAAATACAACACAATAACAACCTGTTGCAAAGCTCAGACAAAAATAAATACAAAAACACTTTCCTTGTCACTTATGCGAGAACAAATGCATATAAGTACTCTTTCTTCCCGAGTGGCATTAGGGCATGGAATGGGTTACCTGAACAAACCAGGAAAACCAGTAACTTAACATCATTTAAAACATTGATAAAAATGCAAGACTAGACTCGGACCACGGATGAGCGTAGGACGCAATAATCTTCTTTATAGAAGAAGCGTCTGTAATGTATAAGATAAAAGTCTGGAAAAAATTCGCAGTAATCTTCTTTGTCACAATTAACTTTTTATTCGTAACGTATTTTTTTATTTTATTTTTACTGGGAGAGCAATATTTGTGTTGTGGGCTGAGGGATTTAAAAAAAAATACAACATCACAACGTTCTGTTAAAAACAAATATTTTTCTTTCACTTAATTGAATATTGTTTTTTTTTTACTTTTCAGAAACTAAAAATTATTTAAAGTATTCAGAGTAATCCGAGTTCCAGAAGTTTTAGAAAATGAACCAGCTGGCTGCATCAAAGCTAGATAAACAAGGTTTTAAAAAAGAAAGAAAAGAAGAAAAACGTTTAGCCAAATATAACAAAAAATTACAACAACGCCAGCTTTTGGAGGAACTGGAAAGAGAATTTAACACTGAGCCAAAAATCAGATTGAACAATAACAGCCCCGATGACACAGATTTGTTCCATGCAGTTACCAGCGGAAGTATCGGTGAGATCGAGAAAGTTCTAAAAGAAAAAGATGCTTATTCTCAAGAAGCTCTTAACAAATCTTTAATGATAGCTGCAAACAATGGACAGAAGCTTTTGCTGATTCTACTTTTGAAATATGGTGCTGACACAAATTGGACCGATGAAAACGGTAACACTTCACTGATGGTCTGTGCTGAAAAAGGTTATTTAGACATGACTAAAATATTACTGGTTAATAAAGCAGATGCAAATAAGATCAACACTTCTGGAAATACAGCTTTGATTCTGTCAGTAAAGGCATCGGGTGCAGCAGATATGGCCAGACGTCTTGTTTCAAGATCTAGTGTCAACGTGAAAAACCATGAAGGTCAGACTGCCCTATCCAAAGCAATGGACAATGGCGACCTCGACACGATCCATATCTTAATTTTGAATGGAGCTGATCTGAACGACGTCATTAACGGTGAAACGGTTCAGGAATTTGCTGCTAAAAAAGGAATACTTCAGTATGTAAAGGTGTTTTCTGATTGTAAAAATTCAATAGAACCACCATTAATAGCAGCCTTAAAGTACAAAGATCTCTCGTTGTTAGAAACTATCCTAACGTACGACTCAAACTCTATTAACCAAATGTCTTCTAAAGGATGTACGGCACTGGAGGCTTTCTTTGATTTGATCCTCAATGAAAAAACGAATTTAACTTCTGTAGATAAATCTATTGTAAAACTTTTGATTACAAGAGGTGTCAATTTAAACAAAAAAGATTCCAATAGATCTAGAGTAAGCAGACAACAGAAGGAGAATTACAGCTTTTTGGTTAAAGCTGTGCAAATAGGAGATTTTGATTTAGTTAGGTGGCTTTGCATCATGGGGTCACAGGTAAATGAATCTGTTGGCTTGCATCAATTCACTCCGTTGATGATGGCTTCCAAATGCGGATTTACAGAAATCACCATTTTGTTACTGTCAAAAGGGGCAGACCATATGGTTAAAGGAAATGAAGGTACTGCTTTAGACATTGCTGTCAAATATGGGCATTTAGATTGTGCTAAAATTTTGATTGAGGAGAAAGCTAAAAAGACACCTTTTGAAGCTTACAAAATTGCAATCGAATACAAACAAGTATGTTTGTTGGAACATCTTGATGAAAAATTCACGTTTGATACCAAAGACACGTTCCTTTTCCCACTGAAGGAGTGGGCTATACAGTCTGGCAGCATAGATATTTTGAAATATCTCATTGACAAAGGTATGGATGTTAATAAAAGCTTTGTCCAACAACATTACTATTCGTCTAAGTATCCACAATTACTCTGCCCATTACATATTGCAGTCATTAATTAAAAGCCTGACTTTATTAAAGCTCTTATAGAATCAAAAGCCGAGATTAACATAAAAGATTCAAATGGAAACACTGCTCTTTTTTACGCATGCGCGAAAAAAAAAACGGAAATGTTAACATTACTTTTAGATTCAGGTTCAGATGTTAATGTTACAAATAATAAGGGCAAAACCCCATTGTTTGATGCAATTGAAAGAGAAGAAAAAGAGAATGTGACACTGCTTCTGAATTCAGGGGCCTCTGTTGACATGTGTGACCTATCAGGAAAGACGCCTATTTTAAAAGCCATTCAAAAACATAGCTTAGAGATGGTGTCTTTGCTAATCGACTGGAAGGCAGATTGTAGTAAAATAACAAAAAATGGCGGCACATATATAACAGAACTATTCAAATCAATTAATTTTCATTCTAATATGGAAATAATGTTTCAAATTTTACAACTTTTATTGAAAGAAACCATTCAGATAAACAAACAAGATGATGATGGGGACACTGCTTTAATGATATCATGTAGGAGTGAGTATTCTATGACTGAAGCTGTAGAAATCCTTTTGAAACACGGTGCTGATGTAAACTTAATCAATCATAAACATCAAACTGCCCTCTCTTTATCACTAAAGCGTAGTGATTTTAGTATAGCTAGAATCTTGATACAAAACAAGGCAAAATTTTATCCTCTTTCCATCCGTCAACAAGGTGTACATTTGTTTGTAAGCAAAAATGAACCGGAAATAATCCAATTGGCACTTGGTAATGGAGTTTTTCCTTTTGTTGTCAAGTGCGGCTTTTCTGGTCGACACATTTTTCAAAGCAGTTATATGAATAAAACAGATCTTACACCATTATCTCTGGCCTTGTACGAACAACGTTTGGACTTAGCAAAATATCTGATTCAAGTCAGATTCTTAACAAAACACGATGTCAGTGAACTAGTAAATAAAGACATCTTTCAGGAAACCATTATGTCAACTGAACAGGGCAACATCTTCAACAACCTTTTGTCATTGTACACGTTGAGCTTTGTTCAGATTTCAGAAATGCTTGGAGCTACGCTACACAGAAAGAAAATGGTCAATAAATTACCTTTACCAGCAAAAATAAAACAACAACTTTTGTTTCGATCTCTGAATGTGCCTATAGTGCTTTAAATGAATACATGAATATTTTTTTCTAAACTCTAAAGGAACTTTAATTCATATCTAGACTTTAGACTACATTAATTGTAATTGTTATGTCCCTCGCAATTCATGTTTGTGATTACAAATTTGTTTTTGGATTTTAGCGCATTCTATTATCAATGTCTGTAGAAACCATATATTTTAAAATAATTTATTTTACCAATGAAAATGTTAACTCTTAATAATAAAAACAAGCGTGTTATGCTTTGGGAGTAGGCTAAAAGTAACATGCAAAAGACTATAGACCTATAATCAAGCATTATGCTTAGCGAAAAGTGCCTACATTTTGTAATTCAACCATTCTGCATGATAATAATTTATGTAAGGTTACAAAATGTCTAATTGTATTTCATTTGAGACTTTTGGATCTTACAACAATGTCTGCGGCAAAAAAAAAAGAAATGTAACCGACGTTATATGACCACAGAAGTCGATTTGAAAATTAATCATTTCAAGCTGAAAGAAGTAACACAAAATTTAGCAGAAAACATTCATTTCTGTAATGCTTCTTCTGAGACACTGTTAACCATAAATAAGCAATGTTTATTATTACATTTTTTATGCACATTTAAAGTTTGTATCGCAAAATGTAATAGTAACTTTTTTTTATTGACTGATCTAATAGCCTTATAATGTTGTTTCTTGTTGAGTAGATTGGGCTAAATTTTGAAAAAATGAGTCCAATCTTTGAAAACAATGTTTTTCAAACTTTAAACAAAAAATCATAACCCTTTTTTAAAAATATATTTACACTTAACAACTATAACTAACTAATATTTATATTGCCTATACTTACCTTTTTTATATTGCCTATACTTAACTATTTTTTTATATTGCCTATACTTACATATAAGTGACATAATAGCGGGTATAAATTTCCAAACTATTTAATTTTAATTTTTGCAGCCCGGTCATTTTGTTTTCGTGGCCCGTTTCCGGGACCCGACCTGGTATTTAGGAAACGTTGATGTAAACAATGAAAATAAAAACGAATTGCTTCTTCTTCCCGCCATATTAAGAATTGTATGGTAAATTTAACAACATATCCGTTGTGACACATTTTTCGAATATTTAAATAGTTGTTTGAGCGTTGCGATATAGCCAACTTTGTAAATTGCTTGTCATTGTTTTAACTAACTAGTCTGTAATGTGTTAGTGATGTAGTCTTTTTAAAACTTTTATTTCTTGACATCACATAATATAGACTATATTTTGTCTCTTTTTTTAAGAGAGTGAAATATATACTTCGAAATCCTTGGCCTAATCTCATTTTTACTTTCAAATATTGATAATTAGAAAAAAATATTACTTTTTCTTTTCTTATTTTCGCTATTTAGAAAATTTTATTTTTTTTCCGAGCACGAAATCCTTACAGTGCATTATTATTTCTTCCCACACTTTACAAATTCTGACTCCCCTCCCCCCCTTGCCGTCCCCTAAATTGCTCTGTTTGAAATCTACTTTTGTACGATACTGCTTTGAAACTGAAGACAATAAAATTGCGTTTTACACTTATTTGTTGTTTGGGTTTAGTCTTAATGTTTCGATACAAGATTTCCATGATAGTTAAGTTTAAGTAGTTGGTTTCACGACTTTTTCCGACAATACATTCCATGGCCATTCTCCACTGATGAAAACATGAATTTGTGGATTTTATTAATTTGGATAATTATTCTTTTTTTTTTTTTAATTTTCAACAGATTATTGTGTTGTAAGGCTAAGATTGAAGTTAATACTTTTTGTTTTATAACTAGTTTCTTTTTAATTGCTTGTCTAAAGTATTTCTAAATTAGCGGCACTAATAAAAGTGTGACATTTGTTAGACATGAAGATTAAGCAAGATTATTTCATTGTTCCAAACAACTGGGCACTTCATTTGATTACAAAGTGGTAGGCATTTAAATAACATTACTATTAATAAATATAAGAAATAAGCACAATGTAAACAGATCACATGCAGTGCAGCTCGCCGAAAGTAAGTTAACTTACAACAACTAAATTAACTAATCCTACAACAAACACTTTTTGTAGGTCTCTCGCGTGCCATTGAAAATCGCTCGGCGTGCCAAGTTTCACACGCGAGCGTTAGGTTGCCGACCCATGATCTAACGCAGGGGTCGGCAACCTTTTCATAACAGTGTGCCAAAGTAGGATTTCTAATCTATTAATCGTGCCAACAGCATAAAATATATACTGCTCTAGCAATCCTTTTCTTATTGAAAAAAATTGAATCGCTCTTTGTTTGGGTCTTCAGCGTGTCATTGAAAATTGCTTTGCGTGCCAAGTCTGTCACTTGTTTCGTAGGTTGCCGAACCCTGTTCTAGATTTCGGATTGAGAAAATTCCTCGACTAAAACACTCTGTATATTGGTGGATGTTTGTTGAGTTAAGAAAGGAAACTTATAGTTATATTACATTATATTGCATATAACATTTGCAGTCTGTATCTAAGTGGTGAATATAATACTAATCTTATACAGTGAACCTTGAGTGCGATTGTTTTCACTTGTGTCACCAATAGGATCTGCCGTGTTTGTAAGAAAATGATTCCCCCATTTTCACTCAAACAGAATAGTTGTGTAGTTATTATCTGTGTGTAAGTAAATCAGTAAAGTACCCGTCGGACCAAATTGATCCATAGGTCCGATGAACCAGCGTTCACCAGTTTCTGTGGCCACAGCATACTAGGTGATTGTGTTGCCAGCACTATGCACAGACGCCTGGGACTTGTGCATCGTATTGGCTACACTATCGTCTCATCACAATATTAAACTTCTGCTAAATGAAAACCGTCTTTTATCACTACCAGTAGCGCAAGCTGTCCACGTGAAATAGCAGTACACTTATTTAAAGTTATCAAACAGTCAAACTATGATCACGTTTTTGAGTCCTGAAAGACAGTGATACACCGTTTGAGAGTCGAACGCGAAACTACCTCCAATATTGAGATTGCTAAATTCTAGCCGAGTTGATAGCACCAGCAGGCCAAGCATCTGGCGTAGGTAAGGTATGAGGAAGTCATCTCAGCTTCAATCTCTGCCCGAGACTAGCCCTAGTCTGGCACGCCTAAAGGGAGGTCGCATTTTGGGTTTGCTTGCTCCGTTCTTGTTCCCTATTTCGAATGTACATTTGTATCACCCCTCCAGTCACACAGCGCATGCATCGTAATCCTGTAATGTTGGGGTAGAGGTGCATTGGTCGGGCGGATTTTGTTAGACTCCGGGATGTCGCCGACTCGTCGTCTAAAGCGTCACATCACTTCAAGACCACCTTTGTAACCATCCATATTATGACTGTATACCCTTTGGTACGTCGCAACACGCCCCAACCCCCGATGGCACCAGAGATGGCACTCGGTGGTGGAGTGTGCCATACCGTTGGGGAGGATATGAACCGGACGAGCAACTATACTCCCGGGCTCGCAGCGATTACCACTCCTCACTCCGACTAGAGGCCGACCGAAATCAAATTTTTGGTTTCGGCCGTAAACGTAACAATACCGATAAGGATATAGTACAGTCCTTCAGTAACGATTTGAAAGCCGGCACAGTAGGGGCAGCGACGGGGGCCTGATTCAGGGTGTTTCACAGCCTAATTGCTGACGGAAGAAAAGACTATTCTTAGACGTCGGTGCGTGCGTGTGGGACATGCAGTTTCAGCTGATGATCTCGGGTAGAGCGGGGCACCTGTTGGATTTGACCTGGCTGCCTGGAAATTTCCAAGTGGCGGTTCACGATCTTGTAAATAGTTATGACCTTGTTTACCGCTCTACGGTGATGTAGGGTCTCCAGTTAGACTGAATTAATTGACAAATAGTGGGGCCTGATATATTAATTTAGAAATGTACAAATTTAACCAAGTGTTCCATTTTACTTTGTTGCCCATGTTCTGACCTATCAACAAGTCTACGAGCAACAAATACACAAAGACGATAGTCAGAGGGAGCGAGACAGTGACGATTCGGTAAGAATTTGGCAAGAATTCGGCAATAATTCATCTATGAATCTTATCAATTGTTGTCGTCATAGATAATAGGGAAGTATTTAGTGTTGAGGAACCAAATTGATACATTTTGGATTAAAAGGCTATCAGTTTAATTGCATTCTGAGAAGATCTCTGAAGTGTTCAAATTACGATGTATTTCCTTTGAAAAAAATCAACAGCCCTTACAAGTTCAATCTTTGGATTGAGATTTCTCAAAAGCATTATAAATACATGATCATTATTTCTGTCTCCTTTGTTGTAAGACATTATTACCATTTGTGTCATATTTTATCACAATTAGTTTGATACCTGACATGATCATAACTATTTGTGAGATCGAAAGTTCGGCTGACGTACGGAGGAACTAAGTATGAATCCTGATAAAGGCTATAACTATAATAAATGATTTAATCAATGACAATATATATACATGCCAGTTGCCAGTTGTTGTCAGATAATTTGTATAGGCTAAATATTAGATGTTATAAAAGTATGCAGTAACTATGTAATGCCCTATAATTTTTGCAGTAACTATCTAATGTTTGCATTAAATATGCATTACCATTTTATTATCTTGTAAGTGTATTTGTGCAAGTAAAATTAATAAAATTTATTTCTAATTTATAACCCCGTCAAAAAAATAGAGAATGAAACAAACATTTTCAGATGGTTATTAATTTTGCTGTGTTATTCTAGAAATCTTCGCTGATGTTATATAAACTATCAACATTTTTTTTTCGATACATTCTATCGTACAAAATTTCTTCTGAAGGAAACGCATAACAAGAGCACATAATAGTTGAATATAAGGATAGTTTATTCAAAATTTACATATGGACAAAAACTAAAACTGAACTTGTAGCCCTTCATAAGCTGTGAGTAGACAACCGTTTTCTACATTTACTGAAATGAAAAAAAAAAGGGGAACAATTTTAATTAGTACAAATAATGGAATAATTAGTAGGATTAAGTTTCGTAATTATTTAAAATGTTTATAAAAAAGACTACATGGTGCGTTGTGGTAAAGGTGGTGTAGTTGCAAAGTGTTGGGTAGCTATACCGATGGTCTCTGTTTAAAAAAACAAAGGTGCAACCTGGTATTTAAATTTCTGGATATGGTGCTGGTCTCTAAGTGTACACCGCTGTGATAGATAATGGAGACCAGAGGCTGAAAGTAAAGGGGGTTGGGGGGGGGGAGGGTTAAATTGCCCATGGCAACACGATCCTCTTGTACACCGTAGCCATAGAAACGGGTGGAACTCGAAAGCCATATGAACCGAAATGATTTTTTCTGCATAGTAAAATTTGTAAATATTTAGATATATTTATACAAGACTCAGCCCCAATACTTACAGTACAGTGCACGTTAGTGAGTTGGTACTCAGGAACCACCCATGACTGCCACCAAACATCAAAATCACATGTCCGTGTCTAGGAACAAACAAATAAACAGAACATAATTTTTAATGGAAATAAAATATAATAGTAAGTGGAATAGGACAAATATTTAGTCTAGTTGTATCTGTCAGTAATTTAGTTTGAATAAACACACAATTTTAGTTGATAGACGTAATCATATTCTGAATAGAGGGATCGTCTTTGTACTTCTAACAAAAATTGTGCACTCAAAGTATTATTCGCCCCACCCCTCGCCTCCCCCTCCCAACCGGGAAGTTAGTCAAAGGATAGCGTCGACCTATCAGCTTTCAGAACACGATAGATGTTGTAGTGTAATTTAGGGCGCATCGGATAGTAATCCGGAAATTATGCTATGATAGATTACCGGAAATTAGGGTACGTCATATAGTTTACGGGAAATTATGGTATGACAGAAAGTATACAGGAAATTAGGGTACATCACATAGTTTACGGGAAATTATGGTATGACAGAAAGTATACAGGAAATTAGGGTACATCACATAGTTTACGGGAAATTATGGTATGACAGAAAGTATACAGGAAATTAGGGTACATCACATAGTTTACGGGAAATTATGGTATGACAGAAAGTATACAGGAAATTAGGGTACATTATAGTGCATACAGGAAATTACGGGCTCTTTCGGTGAATATACAGAAAACTAGAAGAATCATAGAATGGACAAAACAATAAAACAAACGTTTAATTTTAAGAAAAATATTTTATACTGACATCAGCGTTGGCTCCTGTAACAGCTGGACAGCTGGATAGCTGGTGTTGGGACATTTTGTTGCAGCTGGTTGCTGTCATCTGAACGCCAGTGAAGTGATAGGAAATACCGGCGACAATCTGAAACTAAAAGATAATAGTCTAGAGAAGGTGTCAGGGCGACCGTTTTGATACAAGTGCGCCGAAGTAGAATTTCTAATTCCTACAGTGTGCCAACAGCCTAAAATTAAACCTGCTATACATATTTTTATTATTATTATTATTTGTCCATTTACAGAGTACCGTAGATTGACCGAGTAAAAAAAAAATGAAAGTCACTTTAGGGAGAAACTACGCAGAGTAAAGAAAGAACCGTTAAATATTTCGATAATTGCGTTGCATAATAATTTATATATAGATATCTATATACATCTACTTCTCATTACAATTGTTAAACGAATAAATTCGGCCTTGAATTAAATTTATTTAATGGAAAATCCCACCCCCGCCCCCTCCCCCATAGTCTAATGTAGACTGAAATCAAATTTCGTTCATGTATACATTGTCTTCTTGTATGTCAATTGAAATGAAACGGAATAGATTGAAAAAAACAAGAGCACTGGTACGGTTTGTGACTACTGATCTATAAAAAGAATAGCGCCTCCATTTTGAATTTGTTTGTGTGAATTGAAGCCAGAATTGATTACACCATTCACACTATTCACTTATCTATATAAGCGAGTGACAGGAAAAATAAACCACCTATAATTAGAACAAATCTATATAATAAAAAATAAAGTCTAAGTCACTTGAAATGTATTTACAGGTCAGTGTTTAGGAAATATAATTTCATAGATAGGCTAAGTGAAAGTCACGCGAAAGCCTATTTATTTTGGCCTCAAGAGTGTTACTTCCGTGCCTAATCCATTATTTTTATAGATCAGGGTTTGTTACTAAATTTGTTAACTATTTATTGGTGAATATTTGTTTTTATATCTATCAAGTATACATGTATGTAAATAAATACAACTATTAAACTAATTTAGAAATCTTGAAAAAAACAAAACAAAAAAACATTTAAAAATTTTTTTTGAAGCCGAAACCCGGTTCCTATAATGAGATTCCGAGCTATTTAAGAGAAAGAAATTGATAAAAAGAAAGTTCTATATTTGTTCATAAGACGTTGAACAAATGCCATAATAATCCAGATTTGTAAAACAATTCTGGATTTACGTTAAGATGCATACAGTACAAAGGGAAGTAAGGCCTACGGAGATATTTAGAATCTGTCAAAGATCTCACCTGAGATGTTACTTTATCCATACCGGTGACCGTTCTCAAGAACAAGAAGTTTTCCATGGCATTCAGTTTGTCCACTGCAAAGTTAAGAGCTTTCTGGACATCAGGGTCATTTGTGGAAACTGGGAAAGTTCCCCCAGGGAGCTGACGGTTTCCTAAATGTTTGGATAAAAAAAAAATTACAATTTTAGATTTTTAAGTGTTTGTGACATTTACATCAGTGTTCACATTCAACCCACAGCCGACCAAGACATCGCCAGTTACTGGACACTATAAATGAACAGGAAACAAAAAGCCCTGACTCTATTCATCAAGAATTCAGTCAGCCAGAAATACATTAGCTGACGCGTAATGATTCTTTTTTCTTGTATGATAAATGGTATGATAGTGTGCGTGCATGTCTATTTTTATAAGAGTGTGCTTGAGTACAAATGTCTCTTTTATATTGTTTTAAATATGCTGAAAAACGGAACATCTGTAATCAAGTCAAATTTCCATTTTGTTTGGATCAACAAAGCAATTTTATCTTCTTTTTTAATCACTCTTTCTCTCTTTCTCTCTCTCTCTCTCTCTCTCTCTCTCTCTCTCTCTCTCTCTCTCTATCCCTCTCTCTTTCTCTGTTTTACACAATCACACGTAAAAACATATTAATGTTTATATTTAATCATGATCACATCTATCAACCTGTCAATAATTTAATTATATATTTATCTGCATATCTGAATTTGTAAATCAATTTGCGTAACAATGTTCCTATATATCCATCGTCTATTACCCAGCCACCCATCCATCCATCCATCAATTCCCCCATCTCTCTCTCTTCCATTCTATCTTTCTGTCTATCTTTCTAACTAACTATCCATTTTTCTATTTTCCTATTCATCTGTCTATTTCTCTATGAAACTACCAAGCAATCAAGCAATCAATAAGTCAATCTATCTATCTATCTATCTATCTATCTATCTATCTATCTATCTATCTATATATATATACTATACTATACGTATATCTATATATGTACCACGTCTACATATAATTCTACACATCATAATGACCTCGAGATTCTGGATTGCAGACTGGATCCCTCATGGTGTGCAGAGAGCTTTCGCCTTGAGTGGACACAATTTCCACCTGGCAGATCTCATTCTGGAACAGTGAACATAGAACATGGAACAATTAAAATAGTGAACATAGTGAACATAGTGAACATAGTGAACATAGTGAACATAGTGAACATAGTGAACATAGTGAACATAGTGAACATAGTGAACATAGTGAGCATAGAACATGGAACAGTGAACATAGTGGCCATAGAATATGGAACAAGTGAACATAGTGAACATAGAACAGGGAACAGTGAACACAGTGGCCATAGAACATAGTGAACAGTGAACATGGTGAACATAGAACATGGAAAAGTGAACATAGTGGGCATAGAAAATGGGA
This sequence comes from Anisus vortex, assembly GCA_949126835.1. Taxonomy (NCBI): domain Eukaryota; kingdom Metazoa; phylum Mollusca; class Gastropoda; family Planorbidae; genus Anisus; species Anisus vortex. Next base: position 21,447,772 of record OX421495.1, on the reverse strand, counting down.
CAATGAACATAGTGAACATATTGAACAGTGAACAGTGAACATAGAACATGGAACAGTGAACATAGTGGCTATAGTGGCCATAGAACATGGAGCAGTGAACATAATGAGCATATAATATGGAACTGATGAACATAGTGAACATATAACATGGAACAGTGAACATAGTGGACATAGAACATGGAACAGTGAACATAGTGGACATATAACATGGAACAGGTGAACATAGTGAACATAGAATATGGAACAGGTGAAATGTAAGAATGCATCACGACTATAAACTAACATTTTAGTGCATTATGTCAATCAGTGCTGTCTGGAACAATGCATTGGTGTGTGGGGGGTGTCTAGTTGATTGCTTGTACATAGTTTCTTCAAAGTGTTGGGTGCGATAATCGAAGTTTAAAAGATAAATGCATTAAACACCTACCTGTGAACCTGCAGCAACACGCAATGTGAACTTGTAATGAGTGTCACCCGATATCTGTACAATGGAAATAGATAACGACCAGTATTAGCTACATAGTACATCAAAAGTATCTATTTTTACTTATAATATTCATGGAATATGATTATTTATTGGATACAAAGACTATGAGTTTACAGATATTATAAATACGTAAATCTTATCCCTTGTTAAAAATCATAGACACAATTAATTTCGGACCACTATTCATAATGTTAGATACGAGTGAACAGAGTTTTACACCATGACACTGGTACTAACTTGAATTGAAATATTTACTGGTTGACATTAAGGTTAGCAACTACAAAAATGACTGCAAAAAGAAAATATTAAAGGGAATCAATATGTGTATGACTGTGTAGTCCGCTGTAGTCAATGTATACACATATCAGATGATAATAATCTCACTATCTGACTTTGCGATCTTCACTATAAATAAACCTGGTGGATATATTTTCCGTCTTGGTCCTTAGCAAACAACAAAGTTATTAGTTACATGCGTGTTTAGTTTAAATACAAAAATTTATATATCACTGTATTAAGGATCGGGTGATACGAAAATTTGATACAAGCAGGGCACCATATTAGTACACAGGACCTGGCATACTAGACTGTTAAAACACAAGCATTGAATCAAGCTTGATTGCACCCCTGAATGCCCATGAAATAGACTCCTAAATTCAGTGTGCATCGTACAAATATGTCCACTCCTCACAGAAACCAGGTCTGGCCTCAAGGTTCCATCCTAAATGAAAATCCTTGGAGCACGATACCAAATGTTTACTCTAATCTGATAGGGACTGGCAGTCTATGCCATATTTTAACGAAATTGGTAGGCGTAGGAAGAAGGATGTCTTGAAGTGAAAAGGGAACAAACTCCTTACGACTTTGAAAGCTTATATTTTGCTTAGTTGCCTCCCTTAGTATTTTTAGCGTAAAGGCGTAATCATAACATGTTTAAGCTTGGATAACAATAATTATAAGAAAACCACAACATTTCATTTGAATTCATATTTACGTTGTTCTTTAATCAATACATTGATAAAATACATGTGATAAAATAGCCCGTCAAACAACAATTAAGAAAGTACATTTGATAACAAGTTAATAACAAAGAATTATTGCCCGTGTAAGGCGATTTCTAGTCGATAAGGTTATCACAGCGGAGTTTTTAGTTTTTTTTTAGCACCTTTTAGGGGCTGTGGTGTAGCACAAACAAACTTTTAATTTCAGAACAATGCGTTTATTCCCACAATCCGCCCTTAATACAATCCTGCAATAGTACTTGTACGACCCAAACTATTGTAGGATACAATCCGATTAAAAATGGTTATTATTCAAATTCATAATTTAAATCTGAGAAAAAATTATTCTGTAATTTTTTTCCACAAATTGTTCATACTTGGTTATAAGCCACATACCTTTAGACCATTGGTTCTCAACGGGGGCGTTATCGCCCCCAGGGGGGCGGTGAGCAGCTTTAGGGGGACGCCCCTACGTTCCCGGGGGCGATTGAAGGGCGGTGAAGGGCAAGTGGGCGGTACAAATGTACCTGATATAATTTCAACACCAAAGCTATTTGAATCGATTAGTTTTTTTTTAATGAAATGAGTTGTAAACGCTGCTAAATATCTAATCTGCTAATATTAATGATATTTTTATCTCAGTTTTATTATGATGTTATTTAATGCATTTAATCCGAGCGGGTGAGTTAGAAACTATCGTTAAGCGAAATAGATACGTAGTAATCATACGAACTGGGTAGTTAATGTAATGTTTGAAAATATACATAGTCCTATAAATTCTTAAGTAATATAATATTTATATAATTTTCAAATACTTTTTACAGTTTGATCAGTTATAAATTTTAAGCCATTTATTTATTTTTTTTATAAAAGAAAAAAACATTAGCAATATTAACTCAAATGAAACGAGTTAATTATCTCCATTTAATTTTAAAAGAACTATTATTGTCTCGTTATAATTTTTTTTGTTTGCCAATTTTATACTTTTTTTTTGTTATGTCTTTAGTATGCCTTTATTGTCTATTTATTATTCTTATAGTTTGTACTATGCGGCGAAATAAATATTGCTCATTGTTCATTGATGAGGACTACAAGCGATGGCTACTGCACACAGAAGCGCGTTGGTTAGCAAAAGAGGACCATTGAAATATAATGTATGAGACTTGGATTGGGTGCTCGAGTTTTTGAAAAGCAAATTGTGATTCTTTGGGAGAAAATTAAACAGTTTCTCTAAGTGTGAGTTTGGGCAACAATTTTATATTGCACTCTTATCAACCTCTTTTGTGGATAGTGGATTTTATGGTAGTACCATTTAGTTGTTAAAAAAGAAAAACAAGACACGCTGCAAATAGTGAAGCGTGGAGACCTAAGGCTTTTGCAAACAAAATTGAAACAAATTTAGACAAACTACTAGTAACACACCAGGCAAACGATTCACATTAATATTGAATTTTTGTTAAGCCTCTTGTTTAGGTAATTTTTTTATCTATTAATTCTTACAATATGTTTCCTTTTCATTTTTTTTTCAAAGACAATAAATAAGCACACAAATCTAGTCGGCCAAAAAAATAATTGCAGAAACTATATTGACCCTTTTAATTTCCAGAGGGGTGGGGAGAGTGGGCGCAAAAGAAGTTGGGGAGGCGGTGAGCGGAAAAAAAATTGTAAAAGGGGCGGTGAGCCGATAAAGGTTGATAACCTATGCTTTAGACTGTCAAACTAACAATGTATAGTAGCAGACTGCTTCGATATTTTAAGTCAGTATGTGATAAAGATGATAGGATAAACTATCATTAATTATAAATGAATTATATAATAAGTTATATTTCTTCCAGGCCCTAACGACCAACTGGTCATATAGCAAGTGTTTATATGGATAATATTGCAAGTTAAACAAATGGTTCTATATATCACCTAAATCACAGAATTAAAATCTTTAAAAAAGAATAAAAGAAACAATTACGACAGTAATAACAAAAACATTTTAACAATAACCAAGTTAACAACGTGTCTCCTTGAGTCTACCCAGCTCTGATGGGTACCTGATCTGTGCTGGCCACACAATCACCAAGTATGTCGTGGCCACAGAAACTGCTGATCGCTGCTTCACCGGCCTTATGCACCAAGTTAATCAGTTGGGATACTTTTTGTAAATTGACATTCACAATTAACAGCGATTCTAAGAACAGTAACAGCAATAGCAACACAAATGACAACAGCCACGCTAACAGAAATAACAATAACAACACTACAACAACAATAACAACATATCCAATCTATTGCTGCAAAAGCAAACAGAGCCTGCGCCTTCGTCCATAGGAACCTCAGGGGATGCTCCTCCGGGATCCAGACCCAGTGTTATAAAAGTTTAGATCGACCCATCCTGGAGTACGCATCAACGGTGTGGGACCCCCTTTAACAACACCAGATAACCCAACGTCGAGCGGCATGTCGTATCCTACAAAACTACAGGCTTAGAAACAAGCGCCTCTGCTTTGGTAGCCGAACTCAACTGGAGCCCCTACAACACCGCAGTGCGGTAAACAAGGTCACCACTATGTACAAGATCATGATCACACAGTCAGGTCGCATCCAACAGATGTCCCGCTCTACCCGAGGTCATGAGCTCAAACTGCATGTCCCACACACACGCACCGACGTCTACAAAAAAATATTCTTTTTTCCCGTCAGCCATTAGACTGAAACACCCTGGACCAGGTCTCCATTACTGCCCCTACTATGCCGGCTTTCAAATCTTCACTGAAGGGCTGGACTAAATACCTAAAGTGAAACTATGTCATCTGTTTGTAATTCTTGTTTGTGATGTTTTAAAATTGTATTTGTAGTTAAATTGTGGACTCTTTCCTCGGTCCTAACGGGTCTCTACAATAGTATAAAGAAAAAGACGAAGACTACAAGCCACAATAACAACAACAATAACAACAGCAAATATAAACAGCGTCACCTGAGATTCAGAATGAAGAACAGCCAAATAAGTCCTCGTGGTGGCGTCCCCTTTCTTAGTGTAGTAATCGTTGATGGCTTTCACAGCAAACTGTACCATGGGATTGTTACCATCATACCAAGGAGTAAATGGTGCAAAGGGTGCGATTGTGTTAAACTGGAATCCTCGGATCACAGCCAATGGCAGAACAAGACACAACGCTAACAGCATTATGGATGTAATCTGAGGGGACACATACACAGTCTGGTCTATTTGCTGGATTGAAACAACTTTCAATTTTACGTTACATACAGAAAAATAACTCAGTATGTTGTTCTTATAACAAGAACAGCATCAAAAGTAAGCTACATGTATTTTGCTTTGAAAAAGTCGCTGTGCAGTAAGAATTAAAATGTCCACAGTAAGGCCAACTAATCAAACAATGGTCCAAAAACATACTTAAATTATTATGATAACAAAGGAATTATAAAACTTTCGCTTAAAAAATGTTTGTCAAGCATAAAGTCTACAGCCAAAAGCGCCCTTTGGCGTGGTAAGGTTTTTCTTGGGGCTTAGGTTTTGAGTGTAGATGGTAGGCCCCTTCAATAACCCCCCCCCCCCCCCACCACTGTTGCATACTATTTGTATATTAAGATAAGCCCAATGAAACCAATCTTAGTTTACATAGATCAGGGGTCGGCAACCTTTTGTTAACAGTGTGCCAAACTAGGATTTCTAAATCATTCAGCGTGCCAATACCAGCCTAAAAGTCAACCTGCTCTATTATACTTTTTTTAAATAAATTATTTTTATAGGACATTAACTCCGTAGCAAGACCAATATTTTTTTTTTACTAAACTTTCACATTTAAGGTAATTATTGTCTAAACATTAGATCTACCACCTTGCAAATGTTAATGGGCCGTATTGCTGCTGAGAGTTAACACCCTTGCCCATTTCAGTCATATAAGTTTGACTTGTATAAGGGGCAAGAGTGTTAACTCTCAGCAGCAATACGGCCCATTATATTTTCTTCTCAGTTGAACTGAGAAGTCTTTTAATGTGTTTAACATTTCGTCGGCTATATTAAGCAATCATCGTTAAGCGGAATAGATACGTAGTAATCATACAAACTGAGTAGTTAATGTAATGTTTCAAAATATACATATAAATTCTTTAGTCATAAAAAAAAAATTTAATTTCCACAAACTTTTTACAGTTTGATCAATTTAGAATTATAAATTAGAAGCAATTTATTCTTTTATAAAAGGAAAAAAAAATACAAATGAGAAAAATTAGCTCAAATAGAACTGGTTAATTATCTCCCTTTTATTAGAAAACGTTTCCACATTTTATTCTATAATATTGATGCCAAACAAGTTATGTTTTGTATAACAAATATTACTGACTAATTATTATTTCTTTTTATCAATACAAAAATTTCTTGGAGGTCTCTTGCGTGCCATTGAAAATCGATATGCGTGCCAAGTTTGGCATGCGTTTCTTAGGTTGCCGACCCCTGACATAGATGATTCAATGATAGCCTAAAATTTTAAAAATTTAAATTTGGTTCTGCTCGTGTGGGCTCAACAATTAGTTATTTGTGAATTGTAGCAGCCTGCATAATCCAATGCTACGCTACCCCCCCCCCCCTTTCCTTAGAGGATAATATATTTACAAACGCCCATTAAGGTAATGAAAGATATTTTTTTTTAGAAGTAATTAAAAGTGAAAAATTGTGTAAATCAAAGACGTTTGTTTTCTAGGATTGTCAACACTAAGACACGTGTTATTTAATGTAGCAACTCTGTTTTTCTTTACATTATTATTATTAAATACAACAAAAATTGATAAACCTTCAGTCTCCATATTGTATTACTATTATAATATAGATCTTCAACACTCATGCACCATTCTGTTTCCTTTCTCATTCAAACACTAGACACTAGCAGTCTGATAAGATATAAGTATAAGTCGGTCGTGTTGGAGAAATAAGCCATCTGTGTAAACTGTCATCTGGCAAGGGCCATAGAACCAATACACAAATAATGTAAATTGATATAATATATAATAATAATAAGTCTAAATACACTCACACGCCGAGTAAGTTTACATAACCGTTAAAACCGAAATGGTTTATAGTAGACTTAAATTGAGGTCTATTATTTCTAACGGTTGAATTTGTACAAAATCAAAGGAAAAAAAAAACTTTTAAAAACTACTTTGTGCTGGAAGTTTTATGGGGAACAAAAATGTGTTTGGACATGATCACGATTAGACACTACAAGAAGACCTAATGTGACAATTTATTTAGAGATTATTCCTTTATGAAACCTGACTCATGCTTAATTGATTTGATATTATTAATGTAGTACCATAATACAAAGTCGAAAAAAACTTTTGATTTAGTCAACATTTTTACATTGCACTTTTTGATATTTTTTGGGCCATCAAATGTTTATAATATAGAAGATGGAGAAATGGAATCTGGTGACTTGCTTTGAAATACAAGAGTTTAGAGATTTCAGACATCTAATTAACGGCGTCATTTTCGTCAACTTACGTCAAATGACTCTATTTGTTTAAGCGTCACAAAAATGCAAATACTAGTAGGCCTACTAAGTAAAACGCAGGGTATGTTTGCAGGATGAGTGTACTTTGCGCAGTTGACTTTAGGCAGTTAATTTTATCCGGTGGGAATTCGACACAGCAGATGTAACCAAACGGATTGCTCCGGGCCCGGGGTCATAACCACTAGGTACTGAAAATATTTTCCTCGGCCCCTTGACTCATAGGCCTATTAAAGGCCAAAAACGATGAATTATATACTTTTAAAAGGCTGGCTTGTAATTGCTCTAACTCAGGCCGAACTTTTGTGAGGAGAGGGCCTATACATTTTAGTGAGTTTTGATTTCATTTTCTATCTTGCAATTAGAGTTCAATTATATCACACTGAGGCTAATTATCGGTAAAACTGATGCAAAAATAATATTTAATAAACTATATCCAACAAAATCTTTTTCCACCTCGTTTTATTAATTGCTTAGGTCTGGTAGCTGACTCGGAGAACTGTGAGTTCTGAAAGTCTTCAGACACCAATGTGTAACATGGTGAGCAATATCACATTGATTACCTTCTTTGTGAACAATCCCAATGATATAAAGGATAAATAAGTTAATGAATAAATTCTTAGCTTTATTTAGAGTAGATTGTTATGTTCCTCTTAATATTAATTTTCTAATTATCTTGAATTACTTTTATAAAATGTAAATAATCAAATCGCTGTTTACAAAGTGCCTTATTTTCCCAAGAAGGAAGCAAAAAACAACACACATTTCATAAATATAAACATTACGGATTAACAAGAATACCTACCAAACAAACTGTATGATTTACCGTATATAAGATTTTTCCTACGCCACTTATTAAGACAGGTTTAGTATAAGATTTCAAATGCAGCCTATAGAGCGTTCTCATTGGGCGTGGCTTAGGTTTTTAGTGACGTATTTGTGTAAATATAAGAACCCACTTGAGGTACAAATGTAACGTGGTGAAGTTGTTCTTTATCATGCAAAATTCACATCTGAATATTGACTATCCTACTAAAAAATAAGGAGGTAAATATTAGTACTGTAGATTAATTGATTAATGTGATTAGGCTAGGGCCGGCTAGACCTATTTACACTTTCAATTTCACTTTATAGGCCTACACTTTTAATGTTTCGTAGGCTAGGCTAATGGTTAAGTAGGGATGCCAAGTGATAGTGTTGGTGAATAGGCTATCTAGTCAAGTCACTAATAGGCTCACATCGTCTATGATCTATGTCTTTGATAATAATAAAATAGCCTATTTTATTTAACAGACATAATACAGCTTAAATCTTAATAAGACTTAAAACACAACACATCATTTAAAAAAATGCTCGAGCCTATATGAAACTTTATTAATACAGCGGCCATTTTTACTTGTACACCATTACTCAAAGTAAACAAAAATCACTATATACTTATAACTCAATTTGATAATGTTAGAACTTGATCTTGGCCTACGTTTGTTTAACTGCCTCGGCTATAATATTTGAAATCTAAAGGAGGGCGTGCCTTTCTCTATCCAGTTCTGATTATAGTTTGCAGTTTAAAGTAATGGCAGCTGGTTGTTGGACTGGCGATACAATTCTCGTTTATGCCTTTGGTATGGAACCTGGAGAAAGCTGTTTTCCTAAGCTGATTTGAAATTAGTGATACTTAACTTTTAATAGTAAAAAAACGCCAAAAAATTTGGTCATTTACAAAACCTAAATGAGAGTTTTAAAAACATAATATAGAAAAATAAATTACTCAAGCTTTCGTAAAAGATAAAAGTAAATAAAAGGAACTTACATCTTTTATAATTCGACTGTTCTGTCTCAAATTTCGAAACGAACAACAGAAAACGGACAGACAATGGTCTTGTCCTAGATCACGTTTTTTTTTTAAAAGCTGATCACAAATTCTTTGGTATCACATTTTAATCTATATACAATAACCTTTTAAACTGATTAACAAAACACTTTATACTTGAGTAGTTTGTTTGTTTCAGGGAAGTAATTGTAAAGACCATGAAGATGAAATCAACGTTAGTAGGCCGCATATTAAGAAAAGAAAACATTGAAAACATTATAACTGGAAAGCTGGAGTGAAAGAGATGCAGTGAAAGACAGAGATGGAAGATACTAGATGATCTAAACTTAATCTAAAGGACTGGCATGGCATGGCAAACAAACAACAACAACAACAGAAAAGCTAGAGTTTGCCAGAAGAAACGATATGTAGAAAGACATGATCACTTACGCCAACCGGCATGGCACCTTATGATGATGATCGTGTTAGCTATTCACGTACTTTAACGTCTGCTTAAATCACATGACGTATTAGTGTCTGCCATCATACATAGTACCGCATGTGTAAAAGACAACATCCTTACAACTCATGTCACAAAATGTCTTTGTGTGAATTTTTTCTTCAAATTTTTAGAAGTGGTGCATTCTGTACTGTGGCGTAACCATAGAAAAAAGGAGTCTGGGGCGTTTGGGACAAGGGTAGAAGACATTTGCGCCATTTCAGAGAGTAATATTTTATTTATTAGTAATCTCAAGTACGTAGAGAGTAAGAAAGTTTCGGCGCCTATCTAAACTTTTGCGCCCGTGATAGCCGTGATACGCTACTGGCATTGTGCACCGCATGTGCAATGTGTGTAGTGTGTACAATGTGTGTAACCTGTACAATGTGTGTAGTGTGTACAATTTGTGTAGTGTGTACAATGGTGTGTAGTGTGTACCATGTTTAACGTTTACAATGTGTACAGTGTGTAGAATGTGTGTAGTGTGTACCATGTGTGTAGTGTGTACCATGTGTGTAGTGTGTACCATGTGTGTAGTGTGTACAATTTGTATAGTGTGTGCAATGTGTGTAGTGTGTACAATGTATGTAACGTGTAAAATGTGTGTAGTGTGTACAATGTGTGTAGTGTGTATAAAATGTAAACAATTTCGTCAATATCATTAACCGTTTGACTTCAACGTAAACATTATAAGGACATTCTGTAACCCAATATTTGCTTCTTTTTTAAAATTTGCTGCAACGCTATGTTGTAAATATGTAATTTACGTCTCAGTTCCCTCCAGCAAATAACAATAGAGTCAATAATTATGTTTACAATGACATGAATAGAGGAAATAATAAATAGACATAAATAAGTGAATGGAAAATGTATTGAGGCCTGAGGTTACGTCCCCTATTATTACAAGGTTGAACAATTGGCCTGGAGCAAAACTCTACATTTCCTTGACAATATTTTTCACGGAATGATGTACTTTTACAATGTGACCGGTTAGGAGGCCATCTTGGTTTCGTGTTATAGAGCCGAGTTATAGTGTCTCATTCTTTAGGGCAACGGCTTACTGAATAGAGAAACAATATACCGTGCTTCTTCTTTCATTAGCAGTTTTATTTTCTATTCGCCTAGCTTTAAGCTTATCAGATATATCAATGTCTATTACAAACGCTAGCAGATAGTAAACATTATTAGGTTTTAAGGAGGATGGTACATTTGTAAAAATCATCATCTACACATGTTTATTAACATGTTGTGACAGTTTCCATGTTCGAAACCTGGTAAAAGCTATAATTTGTTCCATGGATTTTGTCTTTGAGTCTACACAGCTCTTATTGGCATTGTACTGGTCAGACAATCCACTAGTATGCCGTGGTCACGAATATTTGTGAATGCTTTATCCAAAGCCCTCTTAAATCGAGGGATTTAAAAAAAAAAATTAACGAAAATAGCCAAAATAAAAAATACTGATATTATAAATTACAAACAATTATTTGAGTAATGAGACCATAACAAATATAATAGTTCTTCGATGCTCCCACCCCTCACACACACACACACACTTACAAGCGGAGAGAGAAAAATAGGATAGGCTACATAATTAGTAGAGTTGAGATTTAGGAAGTGATTATAGAATCCATGTGGAAAACAAGGGATGAGGTTAGTTGGCTTGCCCATGATAGAGTGTCAAGGCGTAGTCTTGTTAGTGAAATATGAGACACCATAGGCTACAGAACACTGCAGTAGGGCATTGTGTCACTACTATCACTAAAGTATCACCTCTTGTCTTAAAGATCGCACTGGTTTTTATGCGATTAAGCACTGGCTATAAGCTTCTGTCATTTATTTTAAGTAAAATTGCCCTGATGACTGTGCAGCTTTCTATCTTCGAAAGATCATTCCAAACCATGCGTCCGTCATCACTAATCACTGTGTCCAGTGTGGTTGGACACACAAAATAAGTCATTTGGAATGCGCCCATTTGAATCTGCGATGCTTTCAATTTGGAACAGATTGTCTCAGATACTGCAGGATTTCTGAAACAAAATGTAATTTAAGAAGAGTTTGAAGACACTTCTGTTTAGCATTGTTTTTGGTAGTACCTTTATCATCCCAAAATCTGCAACTTACTTGTGGAAATAGAGTCAAATGAACACCAGGAGATATTTGCTCTACTTAAGTGATGATCATCATTAGTAATAGGACCCATCGAGAGAGAAGAATGATTCGTAATAAATAAACAATATAAAAAGCATGGACATTAAAAAAAAGTTATGAACATAACCCTCTACAAAAAAAACAAAAACAAACGCACACAACCAAAAATACAACAACCTAACATAATACAAACAAACAAAAAACCTTGACGTACTAAGGTACTATCATTGAATTCTTTTCATATCACTTTCACGTTCAAGTCACCAACCCGCTGTAGAATTTCACAACATAGGTCAAGGCTGCAGACTACTAACTCTAAGCATGTGTATCTCCATTTAGACAACGTTGTCCTTTTAAAAGTTTTACAAGAAAATAAATTACGGCAATTCAAAGAATCTCGTTAGTGCACGTAAAGTAGTAATAAGTATATTCCTTTAAGTGGTCGACACAGTCACAATCTGTGTTTTCATTTTATGTCATATTCCATTGAATCTTTCGTTTACAAGTCTCATTTTGGTAATGAATATTCTTAATTTACAAATAGGCATATTGTATAATATTAGAAGATATTTTATGGTTAAAATGTCATTGCTAAAAAAAGAGATTTTTCATTATTCATTCATCATCAATAAATTCATTATTCGTAGTATCATTCTCTGAATTGCGTAATGATTCTTCTACCACGATAATAAATAGTGATTCATAATTCATACTATGAATAATGAAATTAGTAAATCCCTAAAAAATATTACGTAGGCTTAAAAAATAGCTTAATACTAAAGATGTGGGTTCAAATAACTCTCAAAATGTAGCCGTGGAGTAAATGGATTATCGGTATAAAATTTTAACCAATTTACATAGCGAAGCACAAACTTAATTAATGGGAAAAGAACAAAAATCATTCGAATCTTTTACCTAGAACACAGTCCAAATGAGTTTATCTGGGACAAAATATTCTCAATGAAGGGCTCTCAAGAAACCATTATGGCATCAATCAAGCGGCACAAGCTGACATAGTTCGGTCATGTGTTGCGGCATAATAACCTGCCGAAAACCATCCCCCAAGACACTGTAGAAGGCGGACGTCGGGGAGGCCGATAGCGGAAAAGTTGGTTCGACAATATAAAAGATTGGAACAAGCTGCAAATGACTGAACTATTGACAGCGGCTCCGGATACGCAAAAAATGGAGAAAGAAATGGGCAAAAATGGAGAAAGGTGATTGTTAAGGTGCCCATTCGCTCCTCCAAAAGACCATATATGGGTCTAACGACGATGACGAAACCTGCAATCAGTATAGACTATTTGTATAGCAATAGCTGTCAATAATTGTATGTGTCTATTGGTAAACCGATCAATATTAATAGTAGATTTTTTTGGAAATGCCACCAAAAAAACTACATCAGCAACATTATTTGAAAACTAAACACTCAATTATAACGTTATTATATTATCATTTTTTGTTCTTTGCACGAGCTATTTCTCTGACGAGCCAACATTTCACAGAAGATCATCGTTAGCAATCCCATGCGCATACAACTTTTCATGTGTATGATTTTTTTAAATAATTGTACTTTGTAAGAATGAATCCCTCTACAGAAGAGTCCACTAAGATTCCTCCTAATATTTGTTCATTGAGCATTAATCAATTTTAAAACGCTTTCTACATTACCATTGTATCCAGGAATACGAAGAATAACTCATATATTTTTTGGTAATTCTGAAAAGCAACTTGCACATGTTCTCCTATTGCTGGACGTCTGACAACCCTATCAATACTACATCATAGTATCAACTACTACATCATAGTATCAACTACTACATCATAGTATCAACTAAATTTGAAAATATTACATCAAGATATTTTTTCAAATATTCTGTAACAATTTTGGGGCTTTTACTGACATACTTCGCTGACTCTTCATCTTAGGTCGCGAACCGGGAGGTCTACCATTTTTTTTAGTTACTCAACAAAAATGTCATTTCTAGTACCTGTAATGAAAAAAGTCTATAAACAAGTCAGTAACTAAGTAATGAAAAACGTCTACAAACAAGAATAGATTCTAATTAAAATCTCATAGATTAGATGATGTTTGGGTGATTGAGGTACACTCCTAATGGAAAATTTTGAGGTGCCCTATTTTTCTCGCTTCTCCCTGCTCTCCCCTTCTCTATTTAGTGCAATTTATACCACAAAAACGGTGTATCGAAATAACAGACGATGTAGGAATATAATGTTCGTAAGCATAATTTACAACCTGTGCTGGAATAACCAAGAACAATATAGATTCTATTTCGAAATGCGGTAAAATTACAGACTACAGATCATGACGTGTTGTACATTACTGTCAGTTAAGGGTGTGGCTCACTGAGTTGCTTGATTTGGCAGAAACACACACATACTCTCAGTGGCGTATTTAGGCAAGTTCCACATGTTACTATGGAACAGGGGCCCCCACCCAAAGTGGCCCCCACACATTCCAAAATAACATTTTAGTCTTTTCTTTCGGCAATTAGAATAGTACTGTTGTAGAAACGCACAATGAACAAATACTGTGAATGGGAAACCACATTTAATTGTTAACTGTGTTACGTAAAGGAAAGTAGTGTTATTTCCGTAGTTATATTGGTTCTGTATTAATATCTAAGTAAGGTCGAAAGAAATCTTTAGCCCAAAATGTTTTTCCATACTAAGAATAAAACGTGCATATCTGTCTATACACTACGTCACTGCATTAAAACGCGTCATACGTCGCACGGGGTTTGAGATCGTTAGATCAGTTCTATCTTGGGCGCTGTTGTGTGAAGTCCGTTATTGACCACTCTCTTATATATAGATGTTATTACAGCCTGAAATGGTCTAGAAGAATCTCAACTGGTTAAGTTTGTCGTCCACCATTGATACATGTATTCTGTTTTGCTGTTCCATTCATACCTTCATTCTTGTTCGGAATAAATCGTTATTACTATTTCAAACAGGATTGTGTATTTTCTATATATTAAGGTATAGTACTACCTAACTTTATATTATTAACAGTTTTGCACATCCTACGAGCCAATGAAATAATAAATACCTACAGATATAGTCAAAATACTAATACTTATACAACCTTGTGGGATGATTCAAGAGGGATGTGAATCAAAGAATGTAAAAATTATACATTCCTAAAAAAAAACTATCAAATACGTCATTAGCTGTTTCGCACGTGACAACTGACACTAGCAGGGTCAAGTCTACGACGGGGCCCCCCATAAATTTGGCCCTTGGGAACAGGGCCCCCACAATCCTAAATGCGGCCCTGCATACTCTACTAGTGGTTTATGCATGTTTTATGGTATTTGTTATTATATATCTATAATATTTACTAGTGGTTTATGCCCGTCAAAATGACAGAGAAACGAAAGACTACAAAATGTTTCGTTAAAAGAATAAAAACAAACAAAAAGAATAAAACAACAAATAAATAATATACACATTTAAAACGATTTAATCTTTCTCTTTTTTTTTTCATTAGGAGGCGCGTCGGAGCACTTTCGAACTCCTTCCCCTTCTGTGGGCCTTCTAGGCTTGTATAGTTTGCCTGGTATCGGCAAACGTCACTGATCCCGTACTGACTTCCCGCCCTGAAGATTGGGTCATTTCGTCGTGTATCAGTTAGTTCCGCCCTCTGCACAATCACTCTCACATCATGCATGAGTGCAGACCATCTGTAAATCCAGGCCGACCATATCTTAATATGTGAAAGACAGCCAATGCGACGAAACTGAGCACGTTCCTAGTCTCGCAAGGCTGGGACAACATGAGCTATCGGGTGTCTTATCTCAGCCGTTCCCTCCAGCCAAATTGCCCACAATTGTGCCAATTCGACCGCTCTCTGAAATCAGAGAGCCGAGAAGCGATTGTACAAGGATTTACACATTGTGTAGAGAAGCCACATTTAATATTTCTCAGCATATTTTAAATGGCGCTCAAGTTTATAACCTTAAAAAAATAATAATTCTACATC
Source organism: Anisus vortex (assembly GCA_949126835.1). Classification (NCBI taxonomy): domain Eukaryota; kingdom Metazoa; phylum Mollusca; class Gastropoda; family Planorbidae; genus Anisus; species Anisus vortex. The sequence goes on along the minus strand of OX421495.1, from coordinate 21,432,305 downwards.
TATTTAAAAAGAAAATTAACAAATTAATATATAAAGTTGATATAATAAACATTTCTTTTGGAGGACGTTTCAAATTTATGTATATCCTTTTTGTCACGGTAAATGTAGGTCTATATATTGTTAGGTTACAGTGCATACATAGTTTAAAACACCCTTTTATTAATCCCTCGACAGAGTTTATATTTTAAAATACTTTAATTGTCGGGACACGACTGTTTATTTTTCTTCGTTGACTAAAATCTAATTAGGCTATAAACGCATCACTCTTGAAACCAGCGTAAACCAGTTAGAGCTAACGCGGAGGGATATTCAATTTCGCGGGCTTCCTAGGTACTATAAAAGATAGAGACGTGGACTACTTCTCTCTCTTTCCGCTAGGCACCATTGACAGTAGACACTATGCCTTGCTTACCCATTTTCGCCATGTACATTTGTTTCACTAACATCGTTTGATTTGCAAGTTATAATAAATTTTCTTCATTTATTAGTCAAGGAGTTGGTTTTTGAATTCATATTATTATTGAGAACTTTGAATGGTATCGGGACAGACTAACCAAACTTGGAAAAACTGCTGCAGACTGTTTATCACTCTCAGAACGAAGTGAGTTCCCGCTGGCCTTAAAAATCAAACCCTAGTCAACCGCCAAAAGAATTGGAGTGAAAGCTACAATTTAACAATATATACACATACATTAATTGATCTGTTATACGTATTGTAAAATAAAAAAAATTCCAGAATAATACGATAGAAAAATAACAACAAAGCAATATCCATTTGCAAATCGTCTTCTTGATATTAAAAGAGGTGGTATATATAAATATCATACACAAGCTGAATTCCCCGGCGTTGCCCGGGAGGGGGGGGGGGGGTGAAATAGAAACATTTTATAATACACATAGAACAGAAAGCTATAATAATTTTAAAAATATAATTATTTTTTATTTACTGAAAACATTTAAGAAAGAAATTTAAAATAAATATTGTAATCGGGTTTGAAAAAAATTATGTCTTTTTATATAACAAAAAGTTAGGACTATCCCTGTGGATGCTATTTGAACACCCGTCTCCCGCATGCGTCTAAAACAATGGTTCCAACCTTTTAAATGCCGCGACCCTTTTATACAGCTTCTCACGTTATGGCGACCCCCAACCATAAACTTGTTTTCGTCGCTACCTTAATACTGTAATGTGCTACTGTTATAAAAATGTAATGTAAATATCTCATATACAGGATGTATTTTCAGTGTTACAAATTGAACATAAAGTACAGTGATTAATCACAAAAATCCATTTAAAATTATATGATGTAAAACATTTATTTCTAATTACAACACAACTTCAGTGCTAAGATTGAGATTGTGTCGTTCTCATCGGCTTACACAACGAAAATCATCTTTCACAAGTCTACTTCTATATTTAGATTTAATAATCAACAAACTGGAAAGCCCTTTCACAAAGATAATATTATGTTGTTGGAGATGGAAGAAGAAGGCGCAACACAGTCTCAGACAGAATAGTATAAGACTGCAAACACTTGATCCTGAATTTTGAAATTGGCATTGTAGAAAAATTAGTTATTAATACATTAAATAAACTTCTCTTGTGTTGTCTCAGGAACATCTTCTAATTTGACTACGCATGACCTTCTTTCAAGTGCAAATCAAGTGTCAGATAAATGTGAAAGGTACTTGCATGTGCAAGTGTTCTTTCACAAAAATCATTACTGTAAAAATCATTATCGTAATCCTTTTATCTGGTTTAATGTATGTTCCTCAAAGAAAGCAGATAAGTTAAGCAACAAGTACATTTTATTTACATCCAATTTTTTATGCCAAAGCTAAAGTTTTATTTGTAAAGATCCGATCTTGTCAGACAAATTAAGGTTTGGTACAAAAATTAACTGGTCCTTACAGTGATACATTTTACTCATTAAAGATTTCAAAGATGTCAACAAAGTAAGTTATTTATCGCCAAAAAGTGCTTTGAACTGCGGTCTTGCTTTCTGATTTTAAAGTTAAAGCGTTCTGAGTTTATCACGAAGCTCAAAACCGGTTTTTATAATTTTTCCTCTCGATAACCATTTGACTTTAGTGTGAAATAGTAGTTCGGCGCATCCGACTGTATGTGGATGTATCTGCATGTGAGTGGGCCCGCCTGTAGACTGATAAAATATGTATATTCCGGTGGTCTTAGGCGACCCACATGAAATGGTTCTTTGACCCCCTATTAAGATTTGACATATAATGTTGGTATATTATTAAAACCATATTCTTTTAATTTCTTAAAAAAAAATTCATCGTGAGCAAGCCCGATATAAAAAAGTTAACAAAATGCTTACTAAATCTAATCAATTAAGGGAGATAATAGCCTGATTTTAAGTCTCTGGGGCAATGATTTTAGTAAACAATTTTTTTTACCATAAAATTTGCATTTGAAAAAAAAATATATTGTATATGCATATACCAGTACCTGTACTAAAATTGATAAAAATATGTAAAATGAACAATCAATTAATTAATGTTTTTACATTATAAATGTAATTTTAAAAACACTTTTTTAACTACTAGCTTGTTTTCATTGGTACGCATTTACTTCTTTTAATAGTAGAGGTGGATTAATTTTATATTATAATGCATTTTTTGAAAAGCCTTAGTCTTAAGGTTTGAAGAAAAGAAAAGAGGAATAGTCTAGATCAGTGGTTCCCAAACTTTTTAGGCCGCGACCCCTTTATACAGTTTTTCATGCTTTGGCGACCCCCCCCCCCCCCCCAAATCAAAAAGAAAATCAATAATAAACAATTTCGTCCTTACTTTATTACTGCATTTTGCGACCGTTACGAATAGTAATGAAAAATATCTGATATACAGGATGTATTTTTATTATTACAAATTGAACCTGATTAAAGCATAGCGATTAATCATTAAAAAAAAGAAAACATAAAAACAAACGTAATTAAATATTGCAAGATACCGGTATAGGCTTAGGCCTATATTTCTAATTACAACACGAACGTCAGCTATTGTGATGGTTGACATTGCGTATTTCTCATTGGTTCAGAAATTCTCGGGACAGTCTTTGCAAGAGCACAACTAAGCAGTTCATCTCCAACAATAAGTATACTGTGTTTAAACTTGATAAACAACAAGGTGGAAAAGCATGTTTACTAAGATATTTTGTTGCAAATGGAAGAAAATGGCGCAACACAATCTCAGTAAAAATAGTTTATGACTGCAAACATTTCATCCAGAATTTTGTACCTGGCATTATAGATAAATCAGTTCTCTATGCATCGTTGTTAATACACTCAATGAACTCCTTTGTGCTTTCTCAGGAACATCTCCAACTTTGAATGTGAATGGGCTTCTGGCAAGTACATAGATATGTGGTGTCAGGTAGATTTGGAAAGTACCATGAAATTTCGGCTGCAAACATGTGAAAGTGTTATTTCACAGAATTTATCATCGTAATCATTTTGTCTCCTTAAAGGTCAAATTTTTCAAAGAAAGCAAATAAAGTAGACCAGAAGCCGCATGAGAAAAAAAAGTGCTGGTTCGATCCTTCTTTCCAACACTAGTCAAATCTAGATGATTTATTTGCATTAGGCTACATACTTTTATAGAAATAAGTAATTTTTTAAAAGGTCTGTGGACCATTTTATCAAATTGTCATAAGATTTACCATTATAATGTAATCATAGAATTCACAACCTTACAAGCCTATTCACAAACTTTAATCAAGTACAGATTTAAATTAATGTAACTTTTCCTAAACTTCAGTATTGATCTTAAAAATAATACAAAGATAAACTATTATGGGCCCCGACGCAGCGCAATAACTGCACACACACACACACACACACGCGCACACACACACACACACACACACACACACACACACACACACACACATACTCTTCGTAGGGCCTGAAGTAGAAAGCATATACATTTCATTTACATCCAATTTTTTTTATGCAAAGACTAAAGTTTCATTTGGAATGTTCAGATCTTTTTTTAGATAAATTAAGGCATGTTATATTTACCTCCTTGCAGTGATAATTTGGACTCATTCAAGACGACAATGATGTCAATCAAGTAAGTTATTGTCTAAAGTAAGTAAAGTAAAGTAAAGTAAGTTATTGTCTAAAGTTCCCTTTTATCACCGAAAAGTGTTTCAAAGAGCAGACTTGCTTTCTTATATAAAATATATTTTAAAAAAATAGTTCACTATAAAGCTAGAAAAACGAGTTTTAATTTCTCTCGACAATCATCTCATTAGTGTTTGGAGATCATACTCGTTGCACAATTGCGAAAACAGTCGACTGTTTTTAAAGAGCTTGTCTTTACAAACAGGCACAACTTATGACGCTTTTTATTACTTCTTTTAACTGGTGCGGCAATGTCTACGTTGCTAGTATTTGTCCATATTTCATACAGTGAGCTCCGATTCGGCTCCTAAGACCATATAAAATATAAGTTTTTCAAAGGTCTTTGGCGACCCCCGCGAAATGGTCATTCGACCCCCAAGGGGGTCGCGACCCACAGTTTGGAAACCGCTGGTCTAGACCAACGATAGCGAACCTATGGCACGCGTGCTACAGCTGGCACGCAGAGCTTTTTAGGGGAACGCGAACATTTACCAAAACTTTACTACTTTTCAAGTTTTTTTTATATAAAAGACTGTTTGTATCATTCAAAGACCTGTTAATTTGTTATTCTTTTTGGACAAAATATGTTAATCAGTTCGGACAATTGTATGACTAGTATGAGCTTTTTTTTCTGAAGTAAAACCTCAGTATATTGTTTTAATTGCTGTTTTGGCACGTTGCATAAAATAAGTTGGTATTGTATTGCATTTTGTGCACGCGGCCTCAAAAAGGTTCGTCATCACTGGTTTAGACTCTAGACCAGGGATCGGCAACCTACGGTAAGCGTGCCCAGCGTGACAGACTTGTTACACACAAGATTTTCAATGGTACGCAGAAGACTCCTAAAAAAAACTATTCAAGTATCGTCTATTAGAAATAGTTCTATAAGTGCTAAAGCAGGGTGACTTTTAGGCTGTTGGCACGCTGAATGAATTAGAAATCCCACTTTGGCACACTATTATCAAAATGTTGCCATTCCCTGGTTTAGACTAAAGAGTGTTGGTGCCAGGACACATCCCTGTTTGACATCGCCACACACTGGGGGAGGGTTCTGAGGTCCTTCGAAGAGTACTGTGCTGTACATTTTGTTGTCGAAAAACCTCAATGAGACCATCAAAAATAAGTGTTTTCCGATGGTCCTTGGCGACCCCCATGAAATACTCCTTCGACCCCCAAAGGGGTCGCGACCCACAGGTTGGGAACCGCTGGGTCTAAAATATAATTATTAGATTTTACTTACTGAAAACATATTAGGAAAGCTTATAAACCTGAAATTTCTTACAATCTTTAAAAAAGAAATGAATGCAAATAAAAAAAAAAAGTAGAAACAGAAAAAGAAAGCTTTGTAGGGAATCGAACCCAGGTCTCATGGCAATTGAATACACTAAACACTCAGCTAGGGAGGACGCCTGCCGAGGCGAGGTCGCAAAAGTAAAATATGAGACAATAAGGTCACGTGTCTTTAAATTAACCAATGGGGATTGGAATCCAAACACAGAGTCTACTTTATATATGTATATATAGGCTATATATATGTAATATATATATATATATATATATATATATATATATATATAGAGAGAGAGAGAGATATTATACACTTGTATGCGTGTTAGACATGACCTATTCTGTAACTGTCCCACACAATACACATGTTTATACCCCGTCTGAATGGCTAAGTGAATAACAATGCAGCGAGATACGTCAATCCGAAAAACAACAACTATTTAACGTTTTCCTATTCCCTGGAAAATAAACACGTCCGTCTTTCAAAACTTCTTAGAAAAGTAACCAAACGACAATATAATGAAATAATTAAGATAATACTCCAATTAACTTTATAATTTAAATTAAACAAATATTTTTTTTTCTTCTGACATGCAGACAAGAACTGAATACTAATATCACGCATAGTTATTGTCTTATTGCACTAATTAAAGAGTTTTGCTATTGTGGAAGATGAATACAAATATATAAATTGCAAAATTCTTATACCTTGGAAGTCATACCAATTATAATGTTTTAGTTTGCAAGTAAGAAAAAAAATGTAAGTTACTCTTGCAGACTATGGTGATCAACAGGGCTAGTGAATCAGCGTTCATAAGTTTCAGTGGACTATACATTAGGTTGCATATGCCTAGGTGCATTACTTATTTATAACTTTTGCAAGTCTACAGAACCGAGAACAAACCCTAGCCATCGACAACGAAATAGTGAGACCGATACCTCTACTAGCCTTATAGTTTAATAAATAATTATATTTGTTTTATCTATGGCACTATTTTAGCAAAACGATGGAAATTTCGTTTGACATAAACGATTGTGTTCGATGTAAAAATCCTTTTACTTAGATCACACACCGTTAAACCATGGATTCATGGTTGACTGTTTTCCAACATATGTCATTACCCCCTCCCCCCGCTCCCCCTCCCAGTCCATGCGCCGAAATCCCAGGAAGCGCCCCACTCCCTAGTTAATATAAGAGCCAGGTGCGCAGCTCAAAAGAATCATCGTTTTTATTTTGCATAAACTTCGTGGAGAGGTATTTACAACACGGGAAGGTTGGGGGGGGGGGGGGGTCAAGGAAGAGCCTGTGCCATCACTCCCCCATCCACTCAGCCTTATAAATAAAACATACTAACTTCCGTAGAGAAATTTATTTAAAATTATAATTGTCATTTTTTAAATATTTGTTACATGTTATACACTCTAAGGTCAGACCTACATAGTAAATACATAGTACATAGTAAAGAGTTAGTTTCATTAGAATCAATATAGCTTTTTAAAAAAGGCTCTATTTAATTTTTTATGTATTTATTAACAATTAAAATTGTTAGTTTTTATTAGTTTAGTGTGCAGTAATTGCAAACAAATTTAGTATTCGCCTGCTTTTGTGCATTCGTGTAGGATAACTTGCACATTCCCCTTTAGAAACTTATTATCATAGACGACGCTCATGCACATGTATCCTCGCTTTCCCACCATTATCATACACTACCTTACTTAACCACGACCGGCCCTCCCAATCCTATTCATTCCCTATACACCTCCCCCTCTCTTTCTCTCTCTCTCTCTTTCTCTCTCTCTGTTGTTCAAGAAATTTTTTTACATTGTAGCAATCACGTAAACACGTGATCACACCTGACCCAAAAAAGAATGGGCACGCATGAGAAAGCCAACAACAGGTTTATATAGATATACAGATCATAGGCGTAGCCACAAGTTGAGTAAGGGGAGCCATGTGTCCATTGCCCAAACCACGTCTAAGCCTCATTCTTTTTTTCAAAGCCGAGAATTAAACAAGAAAAATTGTATCTTTCCAGTGCCGTTCCTAGGGATTTGGGGGGCTTGGCCTCTTTAGGGGCCCCTGCATTTTGACATTTGACATTATGACATGAGAAAAATACAATTCGGACACTCCATTGGGGGCCCATCTCAAGTAGGGGCCCGGGGGGACATTCGAATTTGTACCCCCCTCCACCTCCCCTAGCTACGCCACTGTTATCTTTCTTTAGAATTTTGAAAATCTTTTCTTTTTTAGTAAATTAATTTTCAACTATAAAAAAAATTACTAGTTTTTTTTCTCAATAGCTTAAGTGAAAAACTTAAAGACATTCAGAAGTAGCCTGTTACTGCTCCCACCCCCCCCAACCCCAACTGTATATTATGTGCCCCCTCGCAAACTTTTGCCCATCCCCTAATTTATACTATTTGCCCCTATCTCCACATTCTTTACACTAATTTCTCAGCCTAACTGTAATCCTAGCCACGCCACTGATTAATATACCTTACGTAGATCACTATAATCTTCTGTAATCTTTTGGTAATCCACCCTCTTGTCAACCCACTCAGCAGACTATTCTAAAAAGGTTTTTCAGACAGCTGAAAGTAGGATAAGTTAAATTTTCTTATATTTGTCATGCCCCCTCACCCAACCACCCGCCTACCCACCCACACCTACTTACACACATACATACACACACACATATACACACATAGACACACGCATATACACACGACAATGACTCATTATTTGGTATGCCCCACATAAACTTTTATTATAATGTTTTTCAATGTTGCATGACTATAAAAACAGTTGTGTGTGTATGTGTGCGTATGTGTGTATCTATATGTGTGTGTCTATATGTATGTGTGTGTGTGTGTGAATGTATGTGTGCATGCATGTATGTGTGTCTATATGTGTGTGTATGTGTGTGTATGTGTATGTGTGTGTATGTGTGTGTGTCAAAATGTGTGTTTATGACTGTGTGTATGTGTTTGTATGTGTGTATGTGTAAGTGTATGTGTGTGTATGCATGTGCATCCTTTTAAGAAAATCACTTCAACCTATTCAATAATAAAATTCTACTCCGCCTTTGTCAAAAAAAAAAAGCGAATCTATATCAGCTGTTGATATGACTCTACAATTCTGCCAACCAATAGGTGAATAGATGTACACGACAGACTCGTATATAAATATTTGCTGCCAACTCCTTGCTTCGGATTTGTTTTTTTTTCTAAATTGAATCTCCTTGAAACCTAGTGAGTATAGAGTTTTTTTATTTTATTCTTTTAAATGAAGATTTCATAATTTCTTCTAAGAGAATGAATCTATAATAGCCACCCAGGTTAGTTTGTAATCTAAGAATGAACCGAGAGAGGAAAGACAAAAATGAAATTAAAATTAATAGGACACAAAGAAGTCGTTAGAAGAGTTGTTTGAAAATATGTTTTTAAGGTATAAATGCTTTTTTCCCGCATCGTATCTTATCTTATACATTACAGACGATCCTTTTATAAATAAAGATTATTGCGTCCTACGCACATCCGGGCATGGAACGGGTTGCCTGATCAAACCAGGAAGACCAGTAACTTAACATCATTTGAAACGCTAATAAAAATGCAAGACTAGACTAAAAACACTGATGATATAATCGTCTTTATAGAACTTATCTTACGCCTTACAGTAATCAAACTTACATAAATTTTTGTTATTTCTGTTCAACTACGTAAAGGCTTCCACAATACAAGATGATATCTATCTGGTCAGTTTTGGCTTTCTCTTTGGCAATCTCCTTGACCTATGGACTAGGCGGTTACAAAGATGTCCTACTTGCTAAAGATGACCCAACCGTGAAGTTCATGGTCAAGGGCATCAATGACATGCGTGCTGGTCAAGGCGATAACTCAGTTTATAGCCTTAAAGACGATGTGGTTAAGGCTAAAAGTCAGGTAAGACAACTAAAATAATACGTTTTTCCCTGCACAAGCCGTAACGGGGGTGACCGTCGCTTGAAAGTGATGCTTTAAATTCGAGCATAAAAATATCAGGTTAATACTTTATGTATATATATATATATATATATATATATATATATATATATATATATATATATATATATATATATATATATATATATATATATATATATATATATATATATATATATATAAATATATATATATATAAAAACTCTGTTTGTGTTTGGCCAATCAAACTGGTTTATTTAAACATTGCCTCACATTTCACCTTTTCAATTTGACTTAGCACATGTGTCCTCGCTATCTCAATGGATAACGTATCGGACTTCCGTGTGGTCGACCCGGGTTCGATTCCCCATTTAGTATATACCTTTTCTTTTCTAAATTTTAAAATTTCAATTAATATTATTAAAAAAAAAAAACATAGTAAATCCACAGGCAACACCGGGAAATTTAGCTTTTTTGTTAAACAAAAAGACTTGCCTACATTTAACCCGATTAAAATATTTATTTTAAATTAGTCTCCTAAATGTCTATATATATATATATATTTTTAATTATTATGTCTACAGCTTTCTGTTCATTGTAGTGTATAATTTTTTTTATCTGTAGCTTATACAGGCTTGTTTTATTTTCCCCTGGGCAAAGCCGGGCAATTTAGCTTGTATATATAAATGTATAGATAATAAATAGATAGGCTAATTGGTGTTTAGAAAAAATGGTCAATGTTAACCAGAGACATACATATACATTATAATGTAAGCAATTTACGTTCGTGAAAAGGAAGCTCACAGAACAGAGGCTAATCTTTGTCGGTTAAATCCTTTTTGATACAATTTTATTAAGTGTTGTATTTTCTACATTTATATATGTGCCCGGTAGCACACATTCCAGACTAAAGGCCTGGACACCCAGACGCCAGGGCGGGATTGAAACGGGACTGCTGCGCACATTGCTTCCTCCCCACCTAGACCTCCCCCTTCCTCTCGGCGGTGAAATAAGACCTCAGACGAGCAGCTGGGGTTGTCCCCCTTGCCTTAGCCCTCCAGTGTACTCTTGATACAAACGTATTGGTGGTTTCCGCACTTCACCGACGGTGAGGCCCATTGGTACAGAAGTGAAAAAAACTATACCGGAATACAGTAAAGTAAAGGGGGGAAACATAGCAAACATAATTTGTATGTCTCTTGCTTGGACTGCAACAGAGCTATGTAGCCTTCTTAGGGGTTTTAGCAAAAATTTTAGTTTTTCATAAAACCAATTTATTAAGTCATGTGTGTATTTGAAAATGAACAAAACTTGAATATTTACTTTTCAGTTGGTAGCTGGAATGAAATATCAACTTCCAGTTATAGTCTTTAACCAGAACACGGTAACGCCCACTTTCTTTCCACTAGCTCCATTCTCACTTTCATGCCTTTAAACCTTACATTCATTTTTTTTTAAATCTTACATTAATGTGTTTAATTTTAAAATTACCGGTATGCTTAAAATTTTGAATCTATGTCCAAAAATCTTACATCTCTTTTGATAGCCTAATGGGAGCCGACTAGAATAGTTCAAGCTAGTTCTAAATAATGTTATATTTGTTAAACGTAAAATGAATTTAATCATATTGAATTAGCAAAGATTGGGTTCTTCTACGTGTCAAGACCATTGTAGTATTATATATAATAATAGTAAAACTATGTGTAACCCGTAAGGTTCACGTTTTGAGCGCAACTGCTGGATATGTTTTATTTCTTGACCGCTTTGTTTAAGTTGGCAGCTGTGTTGCGCGACAATTAAGTCAATTATTTACTAATTTGTATAATCGACTTTATTAATCATCTTATTAAGCTTGCTAAGATTGTTATAGTCAAAGTTACTGAGCAGTTCTCACAACTAGTCACAACACTGTGTTTTTCCCCCCTCTTAAATCTGGACTGTCGAGTTTATTCAACTGTGCACCGTGGACTACACATGATATAACTTTTACTCCTGGAAATTTTTGTAAACAAAGTAACGACTGCTGCCACACTGGCTTGTTTTTATACTAGCCACTTCTATTGTATGCTACTAATTATCAATTAAATCGACCTTACTGATGTGAAGAAATGAATAAGAAGTTATTACTTAACATTGGGAACATTTGCTCGAAACTCAATACACATCTGGATACCAAACTCTTTCTTACTATTCGTAGGCTCGGCATCGGACGCCACTTACCAACTAGACGTGGGACGAGAGCTGGACATTGTCACCGCATATTGTCCCCCGCAGCCCCTTATCTGGCATATCAACCTTCCCCTCCCCTCTATATGCCTGCACATCAATCCTCCCCTCCCCTCTCTGTGCCTGCATATCCCTCCAAAGCAAATCGACCATCCCCTCCCTTATCAAAGCTTCTAACAAGGCACTCAGTGTTTGCCTCATAAACTCTCAATCAGTTAACCCCGTCGGGAAAGCCGAGCTCATCTCTGACTTTATTGTCGAAAAAAATCTAGATTTCATGTTTATCACCGAAACATGGCTACGATCTGGGGACGACCCCAAGTGCGAACAACTAACCCCTGTTAGTCACCTCACAGCTTCTTTTCCCCGCCCCACTGGCACTGGGGGAGGTATCGCCGTCATCTATAAAAAAAACACCTCCACGCTGCTGTATTGTTCTCCAACACTCTCCCCTTTTCCCACACCACCTTCGAAGCCGTGGAAATTAAAGTTTCTACCACCACGACTCTCTCCTTCCTCTGCATTTATCGTCCCCCACCAAACGCCGAGAACAAGTTCAAAGATGCTACTTTCTTTGATGAGTTTGCTCTTGTACTTGACTACTACAATGTCACCCCTAACAGAGTCATCATCTTGGGTGACTACAACATACACTGGGACTGTCCCTCTGATGCCAACACCAAGCGCGCACGGGCACTATTCGACAACTACAGTGTTGACCAGGTCGTCCCATTCCCCACCCACTCCCGTGGTCATATCCTCGACTGGATCGTCACCAGATCCTCTGACAACCTCGTCTCCATCCTAGTCGCCAGCGACCTTCTTGTCTCTGACCATTTTGCCATCTGCTTCATTGTCAATATCACCAGACCGCAAGATTGTCATACGCCGTAAGCTGCGAGCCATAGATACTGACACCTTTGGCAACGAGGCTGCCTTGCTGCTGGCTCAGCGTGACCCCTCTTCTGACCATGCTTCCTTTTTCGCCCTGACTCTACGCCAGCTTCTCGACAAGCACGCCCCGCCATCTTTGTGTGCAGTTTCTGAGCGACCGCCAGCTCCTTGGTTTTCCGACGACGTCAAAGCTGCCAAGCACGAACGACGACGGGCCGAGCGCACTTGGCGACTCTCCGGCCTCGAGATCCACCGCCAGATCTTCAGGGACATGCGGCTCCGCGTCAAGGAAGCCATCACTGCCGCCAAGGTCCAGCACTACCACAACCGCATCACGCAAGCCTCGTCGTCCAAGGAGCTATTCTCTATCATGTCCATTCTCCTTGGCTCCTCACCCTCTCTACCCCTCCCCACCACACACCCACCCGTGGACCTCCCAGAACTCTTCTCAGAGCACTTTAAGGAGAAGATAGAGAATCTGCGTAGTTCTCTGGATCATGATGCCTATCGCCCTTCCCCACCCTCTCCCGCCTTCTCTGGCTCCCCTCTCACCTGCTTTCAACCTGTCACCATCGACCATGTTAAGCGCATCATTATGAAGTCCCCCATCAAGACCTGCGAGCTTGACCCTCTGCCAGGCTTTCTGTTCACCCAGTGCTTGGACAAGCTCCTGCCGTACATCACCGATACCATTAACACCTTCCTCTCCACAGGCATCGTTCCTAACTGTTTTAAATCCGCCATCGTCCGCCCACTCTTGAAGAAATCCGGACTTGATGTGAATGAATGCCGGAACTACCGTCCAGTATCAAACCTCCCCTACCTCTCCAAGCTCCTGGAGCGCATCATCCTTGAGCAATTGAACTTCCACCAGTCCCTGAACTCGCTAATGTTCGTGTTCCAGTCGGCATATCGCCCCAATCACAGCACTGAGACAGCGCTACTGCGGATCACCACCGACCTCCTGAACGCCGCAGACAGAGGTCTCGTCTCCGCCCTTGTGTTATTGGACTTGTCCGCGGCCATTGACACGATCGACCACCACCTACTCATCGATCGCCTCAGCTTCACGTTCGGCATTCGTGATATAGCCCTCTCCTGGTTCAAGAGCTACCTCGACGGTCGCTCCCAGACCGTCACTACTGAATCTTTGTCCTCCCAGCCCGTCACCGTCCGCTATGGTGTACCACAGGGGTCCGTCCTCGGCCCAGTACTCTTCACTTTGTACACCCAACCCCTTTCCTTCGTCATCGAGCGACACAACCTTAATTATCACTTTTTCGCTGATGACACCCAGCTCCTAAACAGCGCCATGCCTGAGGACATCGACGAGCTCCTTGCTCCTGTTGTTTCCTGGACATCAAGAACTGGATGACAGAAAACAAGTTGAAGCTCAACAGCGATACGACCGAAGCCCTACTTGTAGGAACGAGACAGAAGCTTGCTTCCCTCAGCGTGACTGACCTCCAGTTGGGTGACGCTACTGTGCCCTTCTCCTCAACGGTAAAGAGCCTCGGCATGTTTCTGGACTCCACTCTGTCCATGCAACCCCACATCTAATTCCTGATCAAAACCTGCTTTTTTCACCTGCGACGTATTGCCACTATCCGTCGCTACCTCACTCCGGAAGCTTGTACCAAGCTCGTCATCACTCTCCTCTTCTCTCGTTTGGACTACTGTAACTCTCTTCTGGCCGGCCTTCCTGCCGCTTCCATTCAAGGACTCCAACGCGTCCAAAACTGCGCTGCCAGACTAGTCCTAAAGAAGAAGAAGTCCGACCACATTTCACCTCTGCTCTACTCTTTGTTCTGGCTCCATATTCAAAATAGGATTTTATATAAACTCGCATCTCTATGCTATAAATGCCTCAATGACTCTGCCCCGGATTATCTAATTTCCTGTCTGGAAATATATACAAAACCACGCCCACTTCGGTCGGCTGCTCACAAACTCAATTTGACGATCCCACGGACAAAACTCATGACAGCTGGTCAGCGGGCCTTCACCTACTCCGGCCCCTCCGCATGGAACACCCTGCCACTCCAGCTGCGACAAAGCTCGAACTTTAACATTTTCAAGACCGGACTCAAGACTCACCTGTTTATTATTGACTCCTAGCCCACTTACATTTTTAAACATTTGTATGTTATTGTTATCATCGTTAATTGTAATTGTAATTGTAAATGTAATTGTTAAGCGCATAGAACTGATTGCGGGATATGCGCTATATAAGCTTCATTATTATTATTATTATTATTATTATTATTTTATGTTTAAATTCTGGGTTGTTTTTGCCTCTGTTTCGTTAGACGCTTGAATCTTTTATAAATGGGGATGGATTTTTGTTTTAATAAGGATTTTAAAATGCGCACTAAGGATTATAATGAAAAAACAAACAGTTAAAAACTGATTAGTTTTAGATGAACGTGGCCCAAATTTTTACCAACATCACACAAAGGATTGTTTAAAATGATCATGGTACTAAACCTAAACCTACGTTAACGTTTGAAAGAGTGGACCCTATTTTAGGGTATTTTATTGTAGGCCCTAGGTGGTGCATTTGGTTGACAACCGTGTTAACAAAAAGGTAGGAGACAAATGTCTGTTATATCAGTTACAAATTATTGTGTACAGATAGTTTGAATCTAATCTTGCACTATAAAAATATGTTAATCAGTTAGTTTACCTGTTTTTTTCGGCCAACCCATTTAATTCCCGGGTGTCAAAGATATATGTTTTTTTTGTTTCTTTATCTTATATCTATTACAGACACTAGAGTGCACAGCTGAGATTTGGGTACAAGAGTGGGTGCCAGAACCAAATACTCGCCAATTTGTCCAAGGACCTTCTTGCACCACAGTTTAACCAGTGGTAATCAATTCATTTAGTGTTGTTCATCTTAAAGGCTTAACAAACCAACGCAAATTAATAGTCTCAGCTATTTATGTCAAAGGTTTCGGTGTTGCGTATATTCCCTACATATTCTCAGTATTTTGTACCACTGGGGCTCCAAAAATAAAAAAATGCCATGAATTCTCTTCACTTCCATAAATCTCTCTTTTTGTATTTCTTATGACCCCTGTCACGTGGCGGGGGGTGATTAGACCACTTAATCACCACGTAAACTTTATAAGTTGGGGTTTGATTTGCACCTGAGCCTCCTGTGTGTCGTGCCTTCTGTATGATTAAGTAAAAGTGACTGAATTATGTCACGCTGTGTGGCAGGCAGGCTCGTATGTGTATTGTTTCCTTCTTATAAGAGTGGTCTGCAAAAATAGATAAGAGATGAATTATTCTCTTCTATTATTGTTGGCTGCGTGTTGTCTTAAGGGATGCGCCAGAGTACTTTGCTAGAGTTTAACGTATTGATGATCAAATTTATATTTAAGTGTGTAGAATTCCATGGCTCGTCTGAGGTAATTATGCAGAGGTTTGGCTATACTAAACACATATAGACTTCACAACATCGATTATAGTCATTAGAGAACACGAGCGGAAACATTATATTCTGAAGTTTATTCACATTAAGACTGAGTATACCGTTGCATATATATCATACATAATATCCTAGGTACATTGTACAACAATATAAACAGCAAAGATTAAGATTTAGATACAGACTTAGGGTCGGAGCCTTCACAAAGGCCTCGGAGGGGCCCAGACGGGACCCACTCCGCTTCCACGACCGCCTAGCTAGCCTGTCCGTAAAACTCTACACCTTCAATCTATAACTAAAACTAAAAGCATTAATAGTAATAGTCACGTGATATAAAATGGGAGGATAGGGGGAAATGTACACGTTTAGTCTGATTGACAGGAGTAGGGAAAGCATGGGGAGAGGGGTGGGGGATGGTGGGTGCGAGTGGCGTGAGGGGGAGGGGAGAAGAGGCGGTCAGCCATCCAAGGTAATTCTTATCTTCCGGCGGCGCCTTTGTTTAAGCAACAAAGGGGGTTTTGACCAGGGAACGAGCCCTTAGAGGTCTTTTGTCATATACATGTTATAAGTGAGGAGGGACGGGGGGGGGGGGCGAAGGTAAGAGACGGTGGGCTCAGGAATGACCTTGACCTGTTTCTCGATCGTCCGTGGTACCGGGGGGGGGGGGGGGCGAGACGTAACCATGTTACACAATTTAGGATGGTGGGCATGATGTAGACTTAGTAACAATGACAATATACATGAATGGAAACTAAAGTCAATATAAGTAATATACTTATGGGCATGCCGAACATATACATATATGTAAATAAAATTCAATGCAAGCAAAATACTTTAATGTTAAATATAGGGGATAAAAAGGAAAGACACATTCTTACTCCGATCAGACATGCAAGATTGTGGCAATTAATGTCAGTGGTTTGTACGTACAGATGATATGATTATAGTATCTTATAAGAGCTGATTACATCTAAGACCTTTATTAGTTGCGTGTGACGTTAATCTTCTCCCAAAACGCCACACCCCCGCACAGTTGTTTCCCCTTCCAGTTCATGTTATCCACCTATCTTTTCAATGTCTTCCACTATTTATTCCTCAACTTGATGTGCTCTCAAAACTGATTTGAAAAGTCCCTGCATTCTCATATTAACAAGAAGCCATGCCACTCTAATTCACACTTCTTCACTATTGCTTGAGGTTGTTCCGTTACGCAATATCACTCGAAGGGTAGGCTATTCTTTCTCCGACTTGCTCTATGGATGTGTGGTCACTATAGCAGACGCATAGATGATTAATAGGCAAAAACATGATATGATCCGTATTGCCTTTATTCTTCTTTCAAGCCCTGCTGCCTAGGTGTCCTATAGTCTGTGATTTGTGCTATCGGGCGATAATGATCCGATGGGAATTCTGCAGGTGGGGAGTGAAGTCTAGGGCACGTACAGCGGAGACCGTACCCTATGTTAGGCGGCACTCCTTATCGGCATGCCGCTTGATGGCTAATTCTGGACAAGATCTTAGTGTTTCTAAGTGTTTTTAGTGTTTCCTCCCCTCGCACTTAACACAATAGTCGGAAGGTTCGGTTGGTATGTTTTATGTTGTTGAGACACTGTGACTTATAAATCGTTATGAAGTTCATACTAGATTAGCTGTCAGAAGTTTTATTGTACATCACTTTATATGACCATGACTATTTGTGTGTGTGTGTGTGTGTGTTCTAATTCTGTAGTATCTAACATCAATAGTTTTATTGATGCTGTATATTACAATTAAATAAGATATTTACGACTAGCTGTAGATACGTGAATTAGAGGCTATATTAATTCGTCTAAAACAATATTTGTAAAAAACTCTTTTTTTCACAGAATTCCAAACGAACAAGATGAAATCAGTGCAAGAAAGAAAAAGATATTTTCTGTTATTTTTAGCCAATATGCAAGAACTATAAGAGAAATTTTAATTTAAAACAAAAAACAAACAACATGGTTTCTTTCTTTCTTTTTTTTTTTGTTAAATATTTCTTTGAAACATGTATGTTTGTATAAATGAGCAGTAATTAAAGATTTTGTTTGGAACAATAAAATGTTCCATAGATCTGTGAAGATGTTGTATGTAAAAGCTTTTGAAGCCGTAAATAAAATTTTATCATTTTGAAATCTGTCGTTATAATCATTGTGTTTGTAAGTAAATATATATTAATGTACTGTTATAAAACCCACTTCTAGCTTTTATAAAATATTAATTAAAAAACAAAACAAATTTTAACCATTTGTTATAGCAATTAATATGACGGAGAAGAGAATGTTTTAGTTTTGTCCCTATTAGGAGCTCCCTTACAACTTTTCGTACAACCAGTAATGTAGTACGCAGACATGTTTCAAATCAAATGATCGAATGAGACCGGAAATGTTTTTCTTGTCGAGCTTTTATGCATGCATAATCGTTAAGACTAAGCTTGTCTATTGACAATTGACTGGTTCTACGAAAATATGTAGAGAATTTAATTTGATGTCATTTCCAAAAGATGGCGCCAAAAGAAAACGATGGATTGTGAATGTCAGATTTGAAGAATCACCTCTTTATAATTCCAAACTAATTGATTGATGCAAAATCATTTTTATTTTTATGAATCTACGCATTGTGTTTTTTTAATAACCAAGGACGCAACTCTTTACTAATTTATTTTATAAACAAAGCTAAATTTAACCTAAAGCGACTAACACTGGAGTATTAATTATTGCCTACTCACTTTTGATGATAAAAACGGATTCCTCATAAGTAATCTTGTATTCTTTATATATTTCTAAAATACCAGAACTGTCCGTCTAGGTTGAAATCAATTGTCAATTGTCAAATCAATTGTCAAACACCACCAAAAGCATGGTTTTTGTTTACGAAAAAGGCGGGAAATGTCACCGGAAGCTCATGATCTCTTCCATTTGAAAAGGTCACACCTCATGACTTGTCAATTGAGATCCAACTTGACTTGGAGAAATAGATGTAAGAAGTTGAGTTTACTTTATAAAACAGTTATAGACATATGAAAAAATATTAATTAATTTCGAGTGAAGTGTGTACATTTTAAAAATAATTTTCAAAATTTATCATATGACTTAAAAGTAATAAAAAAACACTAAATCTATATTAAATACTTTAAAAAAATCCATTTCGTTTTAGAAGAGCACTGGTTATTTTACTCTTCACGTAAACTTTCAATTATCTTACACAAAGATTATAACAATGGAAAATATAGAATAGCAATATTAATAAATACCAATGTGATGCAAAACAATCAGAAACCATTTACTTCGGAAATTTGTTTTCATTTTTTTGTGTGTATTCAAGTTTGGCTCAGACAATAAAAAAAAAGAGCCATGTCAGCTATTTCATTCAGCTATGGAAAGAACTGTTTTAAGGGACAAAGACTTAACTGCGTAAGAAAAGTGTCTTTATTTGCAAGATCTTCTTTACCATGGTATTTGCAAGATAATTAGGCAATATATTTCTTCATTCAAACTGTTTACTACAGAGAATTGTCCGTCTGCACTCAGCATCAAATTCCAACGCTACATCAGTCAATCAGATTCTGAAGAGGACAATCTCTCAATGCAGTAAGCTAACAAACCTTTGTTGACGTTCCAGCCCTTTTGTCTTACTTCTGTGCATCCTTGATTTCTGGAAATACATATTTTTTTACAAAGCCTCACAAACGTAAGAAACAGACGATCCCATTCAATGTTTACATCAACGTCTAAATGGCAAGTTATAAAACAATACAACATTAAACCCCGTTACACATTTCAAGGCCGTTAACTCTTTACTTTTGTATGCCCTTGACATTTAACACGGTTATCTCCAATACCCTGTTACAGAAGATAAAAAACGGGAAATGAGATGTGCTGAATGAACGATTCAGGTTAAGAATAACAACTTCGAAATTTTTTAGACACGGGTAATAAACAAAATCGAGAGAGTAATCACAAGAGAGGGGGCCCCACGAGAGGGGGGTACAGGCGGTACGCCGTACCGGGGCCCGTGAGAGTTTAGGGGGCCCATGATGCCCATGAATGTTAAAATTTAAAATTAAATTGACAATTACGCAAATATTTTTTAATTGTTGCTATTAAGCTAGGAGGAGATGCCCCCAAACCGCCTACAATCTCACGTGGCGCTGGGGGCCATTAATTTTGATATTCTTTGAATGTGTACTTGAACATTTTGTTAAATATGCAATAAAGCCTTTATTTGAAATATAGGGCCTAAATATTTTCGATAGCATTTAGGATCTCTTTTTTATTATTTTTCTCCAAAGACACCTAGAAATATAGATTTATCCTATTAGCTTAGTAGCCTAGGTCTACATACTCTATATCTCTGCATACTAGTACGGCAGTCAAAGCTAGTTAGTCGATCCTTTTACACTTTATATAAATGCTCTCCTATGTGGTAGCCAAGAGGGGAGGTTGAAGGTATCATAATTTTAGACAAATATAAATACACATTATTCAGTTGCAGCCCCAAGAGGTGGAAAATAATGTCAAAGCTCCATGGCATTTCTAGCACCATATGGTCAGATCGAATTGAAAGTGTAAAATCCTTTGTAGCTCATCTACCATGGGTCGAGTTGGCTTTGGAAGACCTGTTAAAGCTGAATCTTACTCCGAAAACCAAGAAACGAAATCCATGAAATCTATATGTTATGTCGGTTCTTTCACTTGCATCATAATATCAGTCGTGTGTATACTAGTCCTATTGACTTTTGCAACAAAGTCATTCAAGCTTGTTATGCGACTGTAGATATGGAAGTAGCAAACACAGAAAGCTTATACTTATAATATTCACAACTAGTCGCTTTGCAAAACAGTTGGAAACCAATGTAGAATGAAGCTAAGCTTGTTGCAGCCAACCTGCAGATAGAAGTACAATTGTTTAGGAACAGTAATACAACTGTCAGAAAAAGAACAAGATTTCATGATTAAGATACACCTAATGAAAATAAAATGTGAATGAGATGAACGAAACAGAAGAATGTCTTGAGAAGGCCCACTTTCGAAAACAAACATATTTTATGTTGTATTGGAGGGCTTACGGTTTACAATTCGGTTCAATTCAGTCAAAGATATTTCTGACATATTCAGCTTTTTTTTTTTAACTACCAAAAGATATCAGAAGAAGACTTGAAGTATAAAACTGCTAAGTTAGCAGAAAAATATTATAATGACATAAGTTGTGAAGACTTTCTTCAGGAAATAATTCACCTAACAATGGTTCACAATGCACATTTTGGAAAGGACAGTTGTGTGCATTGGAACTGTTAAATGCTTTGGCATATTCCAAATTAGAAAATATTTGTCCTAACATAAAGATCAGTTCGAGGATGTCCTTTACGGCACCAGCCACAGTAGCATTAGCAGAGAGGAGCTTCAGTAAACTTAAGCTCATCAAAAATTACCTTAGGTCCACCATGAGTCAGGATCGCATGAACAACTTGGCTAGGCTCAGTATTGAGTCTGGCATTGCAAGACAAATAAACTTTGACACTGTAATTCGTAGTTTTGCCAAGAAAAAGGCACACAATTTAAAGCAGTTATGTTTTAATAAAACTAGTCTTTTTCTTCTCTGTTTTCTTTATCATTCATGGAGGCCTATTGATGTATTTTCTGTTGACTATTTCTTTTCACGAAACAGTAAGCATTCAAAATATGAATGATTTGGGTATATTTGTAAATAATTAATGCTTTGACAGACAGGTATAAAATGCGATTATGATGTATATTTATGTACTTTTTTGTTATAGTACCGTATTGGTAATCGCTTATACTTTATATAAATACAATTTAAAACGCATTGAACTTGAAGTCTTTTTAATTGACTTGCTATAATATGGTAACACTTATGGCAGTTTCACAAAATGATCCACAGACCTTTAAAAAAGATTCCTGATTTTTCAAACGTATGTAATACAAATAGATCATCTATAATCTAGTGACTAGTGTTAGAAAAAAAAGTGTGTTGGGGGGGGGGGGGGCAGAAAAGATCTCGTACCGGCATCTTTTATTTCTCTCGAGGGCCCTGATCACCGGGCATACGAAAATCTTGCATTACTTAACATGCCTTGTTGCATGTGCCACCTCGATTTCATTGGCTTTACTGCCGCATACTACACATCAGTTAGCCTACAGGTTTCTTAGCAATGGCACTGCCTTCAGTTTATCATGTTCATTATTATCCTTGATAACTCATTAGCTATACGTTTCAAAACAGGTAGTAAGGCTACAAGGAAGTACAAACGTATACCGTATAACAGTTGATGTAGAGAAAGATATAATTAAATAAATATGAGAATGGTGTTCGTGTGTGTAACATCGCTAATGAGTACGACATCAAATTATAGAGTTACTCCAATCAGTCGATGTGGCTAAACGCGTAACCAAATTGCCGAAGCAGTGACCTCAAATTTTAAAGAAAGTTGAAAATATTTTTTTTAATCCTGGACCAATGAAAATCAATTATCAGGAGACAGTGTTAGTGAAGCAATAGTGAAGTTGCTTAGTTAGTGAAGCAGTAGTGAAGTAGGCTACACTTGTTCTTTGCGTTTCGTCTGGTAAACGGTCGGAAGTCAATAAAAAAAGTAAGATTTTTTTCATCTTGTAACGAATTTATTACATTGATTTCATTGTTTCAGGTTACGAAACGAGTTTACGAACGAATGAAAATCGTAACTCGATAAAAAAAAAGGTTTGATCATTTCTTTAAAACCCATGTTATTCCTCGAAATTTATTTTGTCACATAAAAAATAATAAAATGTTTTCTTGAATAATCAATGTGCAGCATAGGTGTGAAAAAATAAAAAAGAACGTTTAAGCTGATTGTTTTGGCTGGAGTGACAAGATGTCACTCAAAATTATATAGAATGTGTTGCCCAGGGTTTCACGTCTATGTACCATATTCTAGGTCGATAAGATGAAAGAAAGTAGTTCAATGAACTTCCAAATGTGAATCTGTGGGTCGCCAGCAAGCCAGTCAACAAATTTGCAATGATAAAAAGCTTTTGAGAACATTATAAATTAACTTCAATCACCCGATTAGCAGAAGCTTTCAAGATACCGAAGAACGGTCGACCAGAATGACCATGGCATGGAATGATAACTCTAAAGACAAGTAAAAAGTTATTAGCAAAATTTTTTGCATTAGCATTATTATATCTTTAGCAAAAAGTTATGTTCAATTGTTAATGTATTTATACACGTTTAAATGTATGGGCATATTAAGCTATTTTGAAATTGTGAGAACTTTGTTTTGCAAAGAAAATCTTTTTTGAACATGCTTCGTTATTTTTTACTTACCGTCTACTGTGCCAGAGCACAAGTATTTTTTAAACCTAAAAATGGAGAATAAGTTTATCGTTATAATTTAAAACTTTGAAATACTTAATAATTCTAAATTTTAATAGAAACTTTCATTCATTAATAATTATATACAAGATTTCATTCAAATAGTTTAAGATGAAGTTGGGCTAAAGTTTATAATTTGCACCTTCTCTCTATACCTTGCATTCCCCCCCCCCCCTTTTCCAAACATAACATACCTAACTACGCCGCTAATGCACATGTAGCCTTGCCTTTCTACCACAATCCTACACTACCTTACACAACCGAACCACCAAATTCTGATCATTTTCCTCTTTCTCTCTTACTTTCTGTCTCACTCTCTCTGTGTTGCCCAAACATTTGTACATTGTAGCAATCACGTAGACATGTGACGACCACACCTGACAAAATAGAGCACACATGAGAAAGTTAAGGACAGGTATAAAATATGTATTTTAAAATCATAGGCGTAGCCACAAGTGGAATAAGAGAGTCATGTGCATCTCGTCAACGCGCGCCCAAACCGCTCTCTCTTTTTTTTATCCAGGCTAAACATTTGAAAAAATATTTTTTTTGGTCTAAGTTTGATAAATTCCTTGATAATTAATTAATCTAATTTCTAAGTCGCAACTATCATTAATTTACATAAAAGATACGTTTTTCAATACGTTAAGGAGCTCATGTGCACCAGTTCAGAAGTAGCTTGATATTGCCTATACCCCCCCCCCTTCCCAAGCCCAAATTGTACCAAATGATACTCCTTAAAATGTGTGCCCCCGCCCCCCTTTATACTATTTGTCCCTATCTTCCCTTTTTTTCTTTGCACCACTATCCAAGGCTACCTGCAATCTTAGCTACGCCTCTGATAAACATAACTACTACCTGAAGTAGTTCACTAGCATCCCATGTATTAGTTTATTTTTTGAATCCACTCTCTTCTCAACCATCTCACCAGAATATTCTAAAAGGGCGTCTTAACAACATCAGAAAGTAAGGTAAGCAGAATTTCTTTCTATTTTTGACTCCCCTCCACCCTCCCAAACCACACACACACTCACACACAAAATACACAGACACACACACACACACACTCACGCTGATCTAGTCTCATCAATGACATACTCCACGTATATATGTTTTGTATACAACATAACAATAACATCTATTGCGTTTTTTTTTGTCTATATCCTGTTGATAGAATCTTTCAATCTATTGGACGATCAAATCTACCACCGCCATTGTAAAATAAACAGAACAGGAAGTCTGCATCAGCTGCTGATACAACTCTACATTCTACCAATAGGTGAATAGATTTACTCGACCGACTCGTATATAAATAGTTGCTGACAAATTTTATCTTGCATTTGTTTTTTTATTGAATATTCTTAAAATATTGTGAGTATATTCTCTCGTTTCAAATAGCAAATTCATTATATTATAAACAAAATTAACAAGTAAAAACATTCAATTGCAAATGTTTTTACTTTGTTTCTAGAAATTACGCATGAAAGAAAGCATAAAGCATGATAGTAAACATATAATATTTAATGTAAATTATACGTTCAGCAACAATACGTAAAGGAAGTAAAGTACCTTTAGGACCAAATTGATAATCCGGTCGGTGAAGCAGCGTTCACCAGTTTCTGTGGCCACAGCATATATACGAGGGAAAGTGTGGCCAGCACAATGCCCAGCCTTTTTTTTTTATCTTAAAAAAAAATTTAATCCAAATAATGTTATACAGGGACACCCTCCAGTCCCGGGAAAATATACTAGCCTCTATCCGGATTCGAACCCAGAACCTACGGAACGCTAGTCGAACCACTTGGCCACCGTGCCCCTGTAGTAATAACATTAGTGAAAATATAAGGTGTGTACAATTAGAACCCACACGTAATGTAGCATGAGAAAGTCAACATGTGATGTTACATTAAACCTACCTGTCTTGTAACATTTTTACAGTTCATACCAATGGGGTGTACTAATACAAATGTATCACTGTTAGCATTACATTGATGCGGTTAAGTACCACTTACCGAGTATAATCATCGGTATTTCCTTTAATTACATTACATTACATTGATGCAGTTAAGTTCTACTTACCTAGTATAATCATCGGTATTTCCTTTCATCATTATTAATTATTAGCAGTTACTTACCCTATTTGTTGAGTAATCAAATTTACATTGTGTTTTTATGTTCTTTTACGTCAAGGTTTCCACATACATAAAAATGTGTTCCATCTGGTCAGTTTTGGCTTTGTCTCTGGTAATAACTTTGGCCTATGGACAAGGCGTACCAGGCGGTTACAACGATGTCACCCTGGATAAAAATGACCCAACTGTAGCTTACATGGTCAAGGGTGTTAATAGCATGTTTGCTAAGAACGGCGACAACTCAGGCCATTCAATTCAACGTGTCGTTAAGGCTAGAGGTCAGGTAAGACCAGTAAAATATACTTTGCGGGGTGTATGGATGTTGTCCGTAGAAAAAACACAGTTATCTCCTTATGGGTTGTTGGTCGGTGTATACAACGGTACTCAAATTGTTTGTTAACAAATTGTTTACATAATAATGTGACTAGGGCTTTTAGTTTTTTTTTATCGGCACAATAGTCTGGCTGACGCGTTTTCGTTTGCAATAATTAATAGTCTTGGGTTCCATTAAAAAAACAACAACCAGGAATTTGTATCGGGGTCTTGAAACTTCTGGATCGTAGTTTTGCTTATCAAGTCTAAATAGCCCAAATTTCATAATGTTCTCTAACAACTCATCACTATATCACTTGTAATTATTTTTCTTTGCCAACATACTTACATTTTTCGCACTGAAAATAATTACCCCTCCATTTATCACTAGAGGTCCTCTCTATATTTGTTATGGACTTTTAGAATTAATTTCACTTAGTTGAGGACCCAGACAGAAGGTCTAAGTTGTCTGTGTGTTTTTCTATATTATTATTTAAGTTTTGTTTAAACTTTTAAAATCCTATTGTTGTAATTGTATATGTAGATTTTGAAATTATCTGCTTGTGTGCAGTATTCTTCATTCACTCTTATTTTGAGCCAAGATTTCTGTGTTTATTCTCATGGACATATATAAATTGGTGTGAAAACAGAATAAATGAGGCACATCCTTTTAATGCCGTACATTGCTAGAAACCCCCATTAAACCCTTTCTACCCAAAAGCCTACACACTAGCCAATCCCCAACATACTTTACAACAAAACAGTACCGAAAGGAAAGAAAAAGACCATTAGGCCTACACATAAAATATGTTTCTGGTGCAGACAGCTAGAAAGCTCTGCGGTATGGTTGATGTGTTTTAGTAAAGTTCACTAAAAAATTTTCCAAGACCTCTATTGTATTAATTATGTAAGTGTTTGCATTAATGAACACAATCGATATATTTTCTTGCAGGTAGTAGCTGGAATGAAGTATGAACTGATTATTGAAGTCTCAAACAAGCAAAAGGTTGAACATTAACTTTCTTTTAATTATTTTCTTACATTTATGCTTGTTATCTAATAATGCATGCATTTAAAATTACAGTCATGGCTTCAACCTTAAATCTATGATTTTAATCTTACATGTAGCCGATGTGTTTAATCATATAGTTATGGTAAAAAATTTATGTAATATATTTATGTAATATATATATTTAGTCCAACTAAAAGTGAATTTAATCATAGTTAATTAGTAAAGTTAGGGTTAGGGTTAGGGTTAGGGTTCTTTTAACTGTTCTAAACCATTGCAGTATTAGAATAAATCATTGAAAACAATGTAAATATATAATTCCTTTACTACTTTACCACGTTGTACTGTCTCGACTGACCCACTGACCATCACCACCTATGCAAAGTAAATAATACAAATTAAAAAAACCTCTCTAGCCCCCTAGGACATCACGTGATCACCCTTTAAGTCGAAAGCATCGTAGAGTACAATATAATAACCTAATACGCTTATCCATGCTTTCAACTATCATGTTTACGTGTAAACGAGCCACGGTATTATTACCATAGGTACACTTGAAATTGTACATGCCTAGCGTGTCATTATATAGGCATGTAGCCTGCGTAATTATACGACCATTGTGTGTGTGTGTGTGTGTGTGAATGTGTGTTTCTGTGTGTGAGTTTTTGTGTGCGTGTGTGTATGTATGTGTATTTATGTTATTTCAGACACCAAACTAATTTTTGTTAAGTTTTTTTTTTAAATAATTTATTCAAGACACACAGTGCAGCTTTTGCAAAGGTACATCATTCACTCTGACATGTGACAACAAGCTATTACGTCCCTTTACCTTTCTATTTTTTATCATAATATTATGGTAGTCTCATAAGAATGAAAAAAAACGGGATTTTTTACTAACAGTAAACAAGCCGAGGCATTGAAACTGTGTGAAAGAGTTAATTTATATATATTTAATTTAATAAATTTTGAGCACATTATGACATTAAAGAAAGGGCAAAAGATGACATAGCCAAGTACAGTAACATTTGGTTTCATGATTTACTAGCACATTATACCAACACAAAAGTTTATCATAACATTCATTAACACACACGTTTATTATAACACACGTTAACACACACGATTATCATAACATTCATTAACAAACACGTTTATCATAACATTCATTAACACACAAGTTTATTATAACACTCTTTGACACACACGTTTATCATAACATTCATTATCACACACGTTCATCATAACATTCATTAATACACAATTTTATTATAACACACGTTAACACACACGTTTATTATAACACACGTTAACACACACGTTTATCATAACATTCATTAACACACAAGTTTATTATAACACTCGTTGACACACACGTTTATAATAACATTCATTAACACACAAGTTTATTATAACACTCGTTGACACACACGTTTACCATAACATTCATTAATACACAAGTTTATTATAACACTCGATAACACAAACGTTTATCATAACACACGTTAATACACACGTTTATCATAACATTCATTAACACACAAGTTTATTATAACACTTGTTGACACACACGTTTATCGTATTGCACGTTAACACACACGTTTATCATAACATTCATTAACACACACGTTTATCATAACATTCATTAACACACACGTTTATCATAACATTCATTAACACACAAGCTAATTATTATATTTATTAAGACACTAGCTATTACATTAATTAAAACACTAGCTATTTATTATACTCATTAAGACACTAGCTCATTTTTATAATAATTAACACATACGCTAATTATTACATTCATTTAGGCACTAGCTAATTATTATTGTTTTTAGATTCATTAAGATACTATCTAATTATCATGTTCAACATGCGATTTAACTCAACTCAGTTTGTGTGGTTTTTAAATTAACAAAACAAGATAAATTCAAATTATAGATTGATTTCCAAAGATTTAATGTGTACATTAACGTTAACCAAGCTAAAATGTAGGCCATTAGTAAAACATAATGAGGTAAACGTGCGGTATTTATACTTACTTTAGAATGAGGATGGTTCATTGCATTAAATGATAAAGCTTTTCTTGACAATCAGTTTTAAATGAAACATTTATATCAATTTTTTTGTTATGCATTAGCCTTTTTCAAATTTTGCTATTTAATACTCACAAAGAGAAATCGTAAAAAAAAAAGTGTCACGATTCTGGACTGAACCATAACCTTATTAGCACCATTAGTCAGATAGCATACATAGATAGACCCAAGCATAGCAAGCGAACCTTAGATTAGCGCAAAGTCTAAGTTAGAAAGAAGAGAGTAGGGGACGCCATTACCTCTTCCCCTCTTCTTACGCAAGTGAAATCCTCCAGCACTCTCCTTCTTCACCTGTTCTTTAATCCTCTCTACACTCTTTCATTCCCGAATTCAGAGTTTGCTACTTGATTCAGCCAATTTGGTATTACACCACATGTATGTGTGATTGTATGTGTGTGTATTCTTTAATGTATGTATATATATATATATATATCTTTTCTATTCATGTTGTATTTTGATAATAACTACTCATTTATTTGCTAAACTCAGCATACACGTAAAACCCCCACCCACCTGTAGACACCCCCACCCACTTCTACCCCTTTTTCATTATCTCCCCTCTTCGTCCCATACTCAGTGCCCGTGGTCAAGCCCTTGATCCACTCGTCGTAGTGACATCTGGCCAGCGAAGCGTCTCGCACATACGTAAGCGCCTCGGGCTGAGCTCGACCAGAACCAATAGACACAGGTACATCAAGGGAGATAAGTCATTATCTTATCCTTTGTATCTCCGTACACGTCTACACACACCCCTCCGCCCCTGGGCCCCACCCCGCAAAGTCGGTGGTATTAATTGTTCACCTACACCCACCCCTAATTCCCCCCCCCCAATAGTCAATCCTCTATGCATGCAAGTATATTTCAAACCAGCCAACCAGAACATATGTAATTCTAAACTAATGTAGCTATCCAATCAAATTGACCACTGATCACGTGACTAAAATCCACGAAAGCGCGCTTAACTAGTTTTAGGGCACTTCGGCTCAAGCGTTAGGTGGAGAAACTTGTTCGATTCTAGCCTCCACTTATTCAGTTCGTTCCATAGGATATACCGCCCGCATGTGTATAGATAGATATTTTGCCAGTATAAGTATTTTCATGAACATAGCTACGTTTGCCTAATGTTGGATAACCTAGCAGTACCATGTGTTGAGTGTTAACTGAAGCCTGTGCAAATTCGTATATGTATCTTGCCATTGAGTGAAGAATTGAAATGATAATAAACACCTGAACTTAACCAGCGATTTATTTGTCTACTTAGAACTATCTGTTGTGTCCGTCATAATATCTCACGAGCCAGGAGAGACATAATAATTATTCCAGGGCGATTCCAGTCACGGTATCTCATACCCCACGACAACCAGCCACCATTAACCATTAACCCCACTACGACCTGCCACCACTACCCCACTCACCTACGACTCCGCACCCCTCTCATTGTCCAACTTCTGCCAGGTTGATGTCCTAATCCTAAACACATCCTGACAAAAAGATTAACGATTTTTAAATGACTTACAAAATGATGGGAAATCACTTAGCTATCAACATATAAGGGAAATACACATATAACATATGCGAGTGATCACGTTGAAAAAAAGAATTAAAATGTAGCAATAAGGATTTTAAAATGCTCACCATAGAATGTAATTGATTAAAAAAAAAAGTTAACAACTTATTTTTTGGCATTTTTGTGGCTGATAATTTGTCAGAATATATTGTTAAATGAATCCAGTCTATGTGCCAAGCATTTAGCTCGATAGCTTGACGGCTATTGGGGCATACAATGTTTAGCGAAATTAATATAAAGGATTGAAAATAAAAGGCATTAACACTATATAAACCCTACGTAGATGTGTCATAGAGTTTACGCTATTCATGTAAATGGACATCTAGCCGTACTTTATGGATTAGCTGACTTGTTGTTGGCGCATTGGTTGATGCTATATAAATACATTTTAAAGAGATGCACCCAGAGCCGTATTTAAGATTGTGAGGGCCCTGTTCTCAGATTTATGTGGGGGCCCCTCGTGGCCTCGCCCTGCCTTTCACATACGTCAGAAAAGTGCCGTTCATTCATGTTTCATTCTGTAAAATCATAAAAAAAAATGATATGTTTGGCTTAGCTTGGTTGGACTGGACTCCTAGAGCGTTTAAAATTGCAAGGGAATAAATGAATTTATTTTACATTTTCAACGAAAGAATGGTGATGTCATAAAAAAAATTATGTTTGAGATGTGTGGGGCCCCCTGTTCCAATGGAACATATGGAACATGCTTAAATACGCCACTGGATGCATCTTTTTAAAGTTATATGTTACAGATAGTTTGAATCTTGTCTTGCGTTTTAGAATATGTTAAGCAGTTTCTTTACCTGGTTCACATTTAATGCCAGGGTGCCAATCGGGAGAAGATAGAAGTTATATAAATGTTACTCTGTGGCACTCTGTGCATGAAATGAGAAAAGTGTCTTTCTCAGTATTCTGTGTTCAGCGTTTTTGTTTTTTGTTTTTTAAAGAAATACATAAACTAAATAATTTTGTTAAAATCTATTACAGACCTATCAATGTACAGCTGAGATTGGGGTACAACTCTGGATGCCAGAACCAGACATTTACCGATTTGTCAGTGGTCCTACTTGCACCAGGCAGTAAGGTAAAGTAAGTAAAGTACAAGAATTGATCCTAGGTAATGGTAATCTATAAAAATAGAACTAGATGTTAACAAAATTGATAACACTCACTACTGTAGGTTTCGCGTACTATAGAAAACTCGTCCCACATTTTCCATGCTTTCTGTAGGACACGTGAATTCTATTAATTTGTCTATAAACATTTTTTGAAAACATTTATTGCAGATTAAAGAAAGTTCTACACGTGCAACATGAACTCACTGCAAGAAAGAAAGAAAAAAATAATTTTGTTAGCTAGTAACTAATAATTGTATTAGGGAATATTAATAAATAAAAACATCGTTACTTTATATATTTACATATTTTGTGTTCTATTTCTTGTAGATATATAGATTATTTATGTTTTTTGTTTGTTAATATGAGCACAAATTTAAGATCTCATTCGGATCATTAAAATTCTCTATATATCATTGGAGATATGGTATGTAAACTTTTGAAATATTTAAGACAGACGTAAATAATAAAAAAATATATTATTATACTACTCACCTCTAATTTAATAAAAAAATAGGAATTTGAAACAAACAAAAGCAATTTTAACTAATCTGCAGCACGTTTTGGCAAACTGCCAGGAAAAACAGGATATTGACAAATATTTGGGTTTTTATTGTTATAGCAATTAATATGGCGGAGAAGAGAACGTTCTCGTTTTGTCCCTGTCGGGACATTCGCAGAGGAGGCGTCATAATGGAAAACAAAAGCATATTAAGTAAAATCAATAACCAGAATTGAACTACCATTGACTAAGACAGAGATTGCTCTCATGGTGCCCCAAACTTCAGCAAGACTTAGCCGTCCTCTCGTAGCCAGACTGACGACCTCCGACAGCCAATATTACGATGGTATACTACAGTCTGAAGCGGAGAGATTCCACGTTTGGTGGTTTTGCATCAATTTAAGCCCTCAAGGTACTGTCAGACCCACCGTTAGTATACGCCGTGGGGAGAGGTTGAAGGGGACTTGGTTGAAAGACCCCGATGGTCTTGTGCGAAACCACCAATCCCTCAGGAGCATCGGGATGCGCGCATCCGTGATAGTGTGCAATCAATAACCATATTGTGATACCGTAACATCCCCAGTATAAACCGCACTATTTTTACGAACATTTTTGGCCCGAGAAAGGGGTATAACAAATTTTGTTTCCTAGGTCAAGATATCAACTGAAGTAAACGTAGGGACTGTAAACTACTGTAAGACTTATCTTGACAATGATAATAAATTCTTGAAATGCAAAAGAATGTTACAATAAATCTATTTATTATGTTACAATAAATCTATTTCTATCAATATATATATATATTCTAGTTGACACTCATACAATATCCACTCACTACTAGGGCAGATCATAGAGTTACTTGAAGTGTTAGTATTATACTATTATCATCTGTATAGGACTCCTCAACTAAAGAAACCTATTATTAAAAAATTAGAGCTGCAAGGTTCATTACAAGCAAATATTCACAACTGACATGAGTAACACCAATAGTCAAATCACTAAACATAGAAACACTAGAAGACAGAAGGGCAAAAAGTAAAGTAGTAATAATACATAAGACACTAAACTCTAATTTAGAAATGCTTAGATAAACATAAAGACAAAAACACTTTCCTTATCCCTTTTGCGAGAACAAATGCATGTAAGTACTCTTTCTTCCCGAGTGGCATTGGGGCATTGGGCTGCTTGAACAAACCAGGAAAACCAGTAACTTAACATCACTTAAAACATAACAAAATATTCAAGACTAGACTCGGACCACGCATGAGCGTAGGACGCAATAGGCCTAATCTTCTGTATCGAAACAAATATAAAAGATAAGATAAATATATAAGATACGATTATAATTCATTTATTCGTGTATTTTTAACCTTCGTGGCTATTATTATTAGTTCAAATTACAATTGATACAATTTTATTAATTTTACTATACCAGTGGAGTGTTGTTCTGGTTGGGATTTTTCATTCGAAATAATTTCCATGTTTTGAATAAAGTTGATATATATATTCTCTGTACATCTCTCTTTTCTCTTGTAGTCATTTCATGTGGTTAAATAGTTTACTTATTCTGTATAGTTATAAAAAGTTATTGGGCCCTTGTTCATTAGACTTAAATCGTCTTGGGTAGATCCAAATCTTCTCAAACCCAGTACCCTTACTTCCACTACAGTACAAATCTATGCGTCTGATACTGTGTTGAAGACGTTGGACTCTGTACAAAATCAAGCCCTCAGACTAATATGTGGAACGTTCCGAACCGCCCCAACATCGGCTGTTGAAATCATGGCAAACGTGCCGCCTCTGAATGGGAGAAGGAAAAGGGCCGTTATTACGCATACGAGCGGTACAAACGGTTGGAAGAAAGTTCACCCCTCAGGAGAGGGTGGGGAGAGCACGGATCTCAATGCAGTCCTTCATGCACCACGCACTGAAGCTCAGCGCAGAGATCGGACTCCCGGTCGACCGCATGCCCCTGCAGACGGGAGTGGAACCTCCTCCTCACCTATCTTTCAACCTGCCAGAGATACGGACGAACCTGATGGAAGCAGTCGGACCCAGCGCTTGCCTGACTGAGAGGCGCGCAACTGCTCTAAGGACGGTACGTGCATACTCGGGATTCGTTGAGGCATACACTGATGGGAGCGCGATCAGTGGGACCGAAGCGCGTTCTGGGTATGGTGCTCTTGTGTCGTACCCGAAGGCAGAAGAAAAACGGGTTGAGCTAAGTGGGCCGTGTGGAGCAATCTGCATCTTTGATGCGGAGATGGAAGCCATCAGAATTGCTGCTGTGGCAATTGGGAAAACGTTCGAAGACACACCAGCTGCTCGTGCTGATGTGGCTATCTTCACTGATGCGCTTTCAGTACTCCAAGCCATCGACGGCTTGGGAACATGGCCCGATCTGCTTGTCCGACTATTAGCTGCTATTTCCGATCTGATCCTCAGGTACGAGGTGAAGGTAATTTTGCAGTGGATTCCAGGTCATGCAGGAGTCGCTGACAAGACAATGGGAAAAGAGTTGGGACGAGTCTGACAAGGGTCGAGGTGTGTGGCAGCAACTAAAACAGCCAAATCAAGCTGATCCGTGGTGGAAGCTCCGCAGGAGAGATAGCCCAGTTCCGTACTGCCCTATTGGCGCCTATTTCGGACGATTTAGGCCCAATTTCGATTCGCGGTGCCGACACTGCTTTGAAGCAGAAGAGACGGTCGAGGATTTGCTTTTAGACTGCCCTGCCTTGCAGGAGGAAAGAGTAGATGGGAATGGTCAACAGTTTGCACCATCCCTTTATGGGAACCTGGCTGTGCTACGTAGTACAAGTGTGTTTGTCCTCCGAATCCTAAGAGATTAGTCTCGATTCGATCACTCCGGTGAGTGAGGTTTAAAGTCTGGTGTCAGGTATCAAAGCTGGTTAGAATGGAAAAATTCATAGCCTCTACCAGGATTCGAACCCAGGACTCTGATCGCCAGTCGAACGCGTTTCCGCTCGGCTACCGTGCCCTATAAACAGTTGGCAGTGTTTAGAATTTTATCCATCTTCTAAAATAGCGAACGCTTTCAGTAGTGAAATAACAGATATATTCGTATTCAACTTTTGTCTGCTAATTAAGTAAGGTCTGCAAAAACAAAAATTAAATTATATTTTAAAAAAAATGCTTTGTTTACTTTTGAACAATAAACTTTGCTAGCCTTTTTTTTTTTTTTATTCCGAATAGCGTGTTGGAGTAGCCTAGTTAGAGAAGAAGTCAAATTCTTGTGATAAACTACACAGTGGCTGTTAGCAGTGGCGTACCGAGGGGGTGCGGGGGTGTGGACCGCACCGGGTGACACCCTCTAAAGGGGTGACACCCGAATGAAAAAAAACAATATTTAAAAAAATGATAATTTTACACAACACGCACTTCTAGTCTAGTCCAATAACAGAACGGATGGCAGATTATAATAAAATAAATGAAAATGACTAGCAGCACGGTGTGTCATCACCATACGGCATGCAGACAAGACAAGATGCAAAAGCTAAAGGAGATGTGCACCAGCTAACACAACAATGGCTCTATAAGGTAATGCCCAATGGCGAGAAAATAATGAGCTCATGAATGGTTTACTCACTTGTCAGTGATAAATTCTACTGTTTTTGCTGCAGATTTTTTGCTGCTGATGTTACCGAAACAACATCAAAATGTGCTACTGGGTTTGATAAGTGGTATGAGTCCAAAAACTACAGGGTAATCATGAGACATCTGAAGAGCACCTATGTTACCTTGAAAAAAGGAAAACATTGGCAGCAGGACTTAAGCTACATAAGACAATTGATGCCGAAAGTATTGCCTTAATGGATAGGGAAAAGAAAAAGTGTAGGGATATACACAGGTTGCTAGATATTACTTTGTTTCTTGCGAAGAAAAATGTTGCATTTCGTGGCCACAACGAAGATGAATTCTGGTTGAATAAAGGAAACTGTCTGGAGATGGTTGAGATGCTCTCCAAATATGACCCAATGCTAAAAGAGCACCTAAAGAAAAATATTGTTATGAATATAAAGGCCGCAAGGTATTTGGGAATTATGTTTGACAGCACACCTGATATATCACACACTGACCAAATGTCTGAGGTGATCAGATATGTGAAAATCCACAGTGGGAAAGTTGAAGTGAGAGAATTGTTTCTTGGATTTTTTTCCTCTAAGGGGGAAAAATGACGACCTTAATTCTGACATTCTTAAAAATGTAAAAAGTGACGGACTTGATATAAGGATGTGCAGTACTCAAGGTTACGACAAATGCTGCCACAATGTCTGAAATTCATGGAGGTGTTCAAATCATTTTGAAAAGAAAGAACAAGAAAGCTATTTCTAATGGATGTGTGGGCCATTCTCTTAACTTGTGTGATCAACACTCTTTTGCCAAAAATGCTTCACGTATAACATTTGTTGGTACCCTTGAAAGAATGTTTTCCTTCTTTGCTCCTTCCACTCATCGATGGGATGTTTTAATTGAACACACTGGGGGTGTCTTTGAAAAGGTTATATACAACACGTTGGAGCGCTCATCGTGCTGCTGTTAAACCAGTGACAGATAATTTTGATGAATGTATTACGGCGATTGAAGCTTGATGTGATCCTCGTGAAAATTTGGACACAAGAGGTACAGCACAAGGACTTTTACATGCTGTCTGTGATTTCACGTTTATCTGCTACCTTAACCTTTGGGCTGATATACTTGAAGATGTTAATCTTACACAACAGAACCTGCAGACTAGAGACTTAATTCTTGATAAAAAGGTGGCCAAATTAGACGCCTTAAGATTATTTTTGCACGAAAAGCGGAGTCAATTAGTGGAACATGCTATTGAACAAGCACTTATAAAATCAGACCAACATGGAATTTCGGTATGGAAAAATGTAAGATTCAAGAAGAGAATTGCAGGGGAAAAACTAAGAGATGCTGGAATTTCTATGCGAGAAGAAAGCCGTAGTGAGTGTATTAGTCGCTTTCTGTCTGAACTCCAGATGAGACCAACTGGGTTTAAGGAAGTTGAAGATATGTTTGAGGCTGTTCAGCCCAAAATTCTACTGTCAGCAAGTGAAGAAGAGTTATTAGTGTCCGTTTTCAAAATACCCTCTTTCTACGATGAGCTATCCAAAGAAGCGCTCTTAAAAGAAATACCACGGCTTAGACTACACCTAAAAGCAGCTGATATTGACCTAAAAAAAGCCATGGACTGGTCAGTATTAGATATTTTGAGACTCATAGCTAAATGGGATTTCATAGAATCTCTCCCAACACTCTCGCTAGGCCTTCAATTATTTCTAACGGTACGTGTGTCTGTGGCTTAATGTGAACGGCTTATAAAAAGATAATTACGCTCCGCCATGGGACAATCAAGACTTTCTGATTTGGCTATTTTTATTAATTGAAAGGGATACTGTGAATGATATAGATTTTGATGAGATGATTGTCAAGTTTGCAGTTTTTAAGAGCAGGAAAAGACAAATTTAAATAAAGTATTTTTAATGTAAAAATAACTAATCGTACGGTTGTTTTAGTTGGTTATTGCTTTTACTTTCTAATATTAAATTAATAGTGTTATTGTTTTTTGTCATATTTGAACTGTAGGCTTGTTTTAAGGAGACGAAAACTATGGTGAATGTCTTGGGCCGGGGGGGGGGGGTGACACCAGCCCTTGGTACGCCACTGGCTATTAGGTTCGCCAGTTGACAATAATTTAGATGGTCATTTATGTTAGCTTCTTAAGACCGGGTAGAACAGTACAGGAAAAGGATAGTGGGGGAGTGGAGGGGTTAAGTCATTTAGAACAAGCACTGCATTTTCTGGAGTTGGGCAGCAAAGGCACATTTCACTTTCTACGATGTGCCTTGTAATAAATCGGAACGTAAGAGACGCTGCTCAAACTTGTACTCAGACTTTATTATGTAATGAAGATTAACGCATTCAAAATGGTGGAACAAGGACACCGCTAATATACTCAGGAATTATGGGTCAACAACAAAAGGGGCAGCACTCTTACAGTTCACACCAGGGAAAACAGCACAACAAATAAATAGACATAATTATTTCAACAAGCCTTTTATATTCTGTTTTGTAAGAAGGTACGGGAGATAACCGTGTTAAATATCCAAGGCATACACAAATGAAGAGTTAATAGCCATGTGACATGCAGCATTGTCGTATGTTGTATAGTAGTTTATTTTTTCAGATAAGGATGTAAACACTTCAATTGAATGGGATAGAAACAGCTTAGTCATGTCAAATATACATGTGTTTATAAATAAAATAATAGTATTATTTTATCTTATATATTATATAAATAAGATTATTGCGTTCTTGGCTCATCCGTAGTCCGAGTCCAGTCTTGCACCTTTAATAATGTTTTAAATGATGTTAAGTTATTTGTTTTCCTGGTTTGTTCAAGCAGCCCATTTCAGGCCACAATGCCACTAGGGAAGAAAGGGTACAGATATGTATTTGTTCTCGCATAAGGGATAAGGAAAATGTTTTTGTCATTATGTTTATCTGAGCATTGCAACAGGATGTTATTGTGTTGTATTTAATTAGAGTTTAATGCCTGATTTATTATTACTACTTTACTCCTTGACCTTCTGTCCTCTAGTGTGTTTCTAGGTTTAGTGATTTGACTATTGGTGTTACTCTTGTCAGTTGTGAATATTCTATAGTAATGAACCTTGCAGCTCTTTTTCTGAATGTGTTCTATTTTTTTAATGATAGTTTTCTTTAGTTGATGAGTCCCATACAGATTATAATAGTATAACACTAACACTTCAAGTAACTCTGTGGTCTGCCGTAGTAGTAGATGGATATTGTTTGATTGTCAACTAGAATATATATATATATTGATACAAATAGATTTATTGTAACATTCCTTTACATTTAAAGATTTTTTCATCATTGACGAGATTAGTCTTGCAGTACTTGACAGTCTATACGTCTATTTCAATTGAAATCTGAAACTAGAAAAACAAATTTTGTTAAACGTATATTAGCCGCACCACATTCTTCCGTTCTCGGCCCAAAATGTTTTGTAAAAGTAGTGCGGTTTATAGATTTTTACGGTATTATAATAAAGTTACTGATCTTTTTTTAAATACATATTAGCATATAACACTTCCTCTGCAAATCTCGCGACAGGGAAAAAACGAGAACTTTCTCTTCTCCGTCGTATTAATTGCTATACAATAAGAACATAAATATTTGTCAATATCCTTGTTTTTTCCTGGCAGTTTACCAAAACGTGTTGAAAAAAAAATACTAGTTAAGATTTCTTTTGTTTGTTAAAAATTTATATTTTTGTTAAAGCTAAAAGTGGGTAGTATAATAGTACATTCATATGTACTTAAATTCTTACGCATTCAACTACACATGTCAAAGCCCTTTTTTAATTTACGTCTATCTTAAATATTTGAAAAGTTATGCATACACTATTTCCAAAGATCTATAGACTATTTTAAATGTTCCTAAAGAGATCTTAATTACTTAACACACAAAAAATCAACAAATATTTAATAGAAATACCTAAAAAAAATGTAAATATAAAGTAACGATTTTTTTATTTATTAATATTCCTTCATATAGTTATTAGTTACGAGCTAACAATAACAAAAAAATTCTTTCTTGCAGTGAGTTCATGTTGCACGTGTAGAACTTTCTTTGATCTGAAATAAATGATTTAAAAAAATGTTTATAGACAAATTAACATAATTCACGTGTCCTACAGAAAACATGGAAAGTGTGGGACGAGGGAAG
Source organism: Anisus vortex (assembly GCA_949126835.1). Lineage (NCBI taxonomy): Eukaryota > Metazoa > Mollusca > Gastropoda > Planorbidae > Anisus > Anisus vortex. The sequence continues at coordinate 21,392,447 of OX421495.1, read as the reverse complement.
GGTTTTCTATAGTACGCCGAGTGCTGTACAATAGTGAGTGTTATCAATTTTGTTAACATCTAGTTCTATGTTTTATAGATTACCATTACCTAGGATCAATTCGGGTACTTTACTTACTTCACATTACTTCCTAGTGCAAGTAGGTCCACTGACAAATCGGTAAGTGTCTGGTTCTGGCATCCAGAGTTGCACCCAAACAGAAGCTTTACATATATACGTCTGTAATAGATTATAACAAAATATTATTTAGTTTGTGTATTTCTTTAAAAAAAGAAACATGACTACAGAATAGACTGCTGAAGACACTTTTCTCGTTCCATGCACGTTTTACATAACTTCTATCTTCTATCGATTGTCACCCGGGCATTAAATGCCTGAACGAACCAGGTAAAGAAACTGCTCAACATATTCTGAAACGCAAGACTAGATTCAAACTATCTGTACATATCATTAAAAATAGCTGTATCTCTTTAAAATGTTTACATATAGTATCAACCAATCCGCCAACAACAAGTCAGCTAACCCATAAAGTACGGCTAGATGTCCTTTTTAAATAAAAAGCGGAAAATTTATGAAACATTAACGTAGGCGTATATAGTAGCAATGCCTTTTTTTTAAAATCCTTATATTAACTTCGCTAAACATTGTATGACCCAAAAGCCTTCACGCTATCGAGCTGAACCTTGGCACATAGACATAACTAGTGTTTAAATTAATGTAATAGCTAGTGTTTAAATTAATGTAATAGCTAGTGTTTAAATTAATGTAATAGCTAGAGTCTTAATAAATATAATAATTAGCTTGTGTGTTAACGAGTGTTATATTAAACTTGTGTTTTAATGAAAGTTATGGTAAGCTATTGTGTGTTTGGTTTACGTTTGTAAATCATGAAACCAAATATTACTGTACTTGGTTATGCCATCTTTTGCCCTTTTTTAAATGTTATAATGTGCTCAAAAAATTAAATGTATTCCTTAACTCTTTCTCACTCAGTTTTAATGCGCCGGTTTCTTTAGTGTTAGTAAAGAATCCCAACCGATTCATTCTTATGTAATTACCATAATCATCATACATATAATTACCGTGAGTTTGTTTATATATATATATATATGTTTGTCCTCTATAGGCGCCTAGCTCGTTTAACAAATCGGGACAAAAGTTAAATGTATAAATTTGAAACGGTTTCCAAAAGAAATTTTTATTTTATCAACAATATTGCTTAATTTGTTAATTTATTATTTTAAATAAACTTAGACCTATTGATAATCACCGTATGTTAATGTTCTAAACTTAGCGCCATTTCAAATTGATCTATTTTGAACGTTCATTTCCTATGTTGAACGCGGGCCTTATCGGGTTTTCCCCTTGCATTCAGTTGTTTATTAACGCGGCGCAATCTCCTTATTAGAGCGTTCTCTATGGGCGGAGCTTAAATTTTTTAGTGTAAATTTAGTGACGTATTTGTGTAAATATAGAACCCACTTGAGGTACAAACGTAACGTGGTGAAGTTGTTCTTCATCATGTTAAATTCACATCTGAATATTGGCTATCCTATTCACAAATTAGGAGGTAAATAGTCGTATATCATCTTCCTAGTTCAAGAGAAAGCCTGACATGGTATTTTTTCAACGATTTTCAACATTTTACGCCCATTTTATCATCTTCATATCCGACCGGTAAGTGTTGCAATTGAATTGATTTTATCGATATTATAATTAGGCCTAATAATCGTTCGGTACAACATTAATTATATGTATTCCCCTATTTTAAAAGTTAAATACTGCAGATTAATTGATTAATGTGATTAGGCTAGGGCCGGTTAGACCTATTTACACTTTCACAAAACATAAGTAAAAACAAGCTCGGGCCTATAGGACACTTTATTGATACAGCGGCCATTGTGTACACCACTACATAAAAATAAACAAAAATCACGTGCTTTTTGTCACGTGATTGCAAACGCCCTATAAAAGGTACGCACCGGCCATTTAGCTTGGAGAGTTTTAATGTTATACTTAAAAAAAAAAACACTAGCGTATGACGCAATGTCTATCATTTTTTTTTCATTAATGGTAGATGTTTGCTTTATCTTATTAATTTTAAGTAAGCTTAATAGTAACCAAATGTTTTAATTATTTAATGGATTCACGTCGCTATTGAGAACATCCTTTAATGAGCGACTTTATACAATCTATCTTTTAAATGATACGAATAATTTATAAAGAACAGTCTATAAATATAGTAGGCCTACATAAATAAATGATTACTTTTTAATAACAGAAGCTTGACGGCAACAATGTGTATGCATGTGCCAGGGTTAGAGATGTTAATACCGGTTTGTTTTCAAAACCTATAAAACCGGTTCAAAACCGGATTTCGGTTCCCCCCCCCCCGGCAAGAAAAGCCAAATGTGCGTAGATTTGTAAGTATATTTGAAAAATAGTTCAAACTTAATTAGTGTTTGCAGTGAATTCAAGGGGTGGATTTGTGTGAATACAATCTAATTTTGTACACTTTACGATTAAATTCTTTAGAACTACAAACAATCTGGGCTAATTGATTAAAACTGATAATAGTTTTCAATAGTGATAATCTAATTTCCGATTATCGTTGACCATAATATTAAGAAGCATTTGAAGGGGGTGACGATGTTAATCCAGGATGCTTCGCATGCAGGTGCGTACGCAATCCAGTGGTACTGCTACCGTTCAGGCTTAGGCCTATCTGTTGGGAACATAGTTTACACTGAGCCATCGTTAAAGAATTTTTTTCAAAGATGATTCGAAAAATAAAAAGATTCATGTTAATTGTAACTGTAACTTAACATTTGCTTTGATGTTGTTTTTATCGCTAACCTTAGTTGGTTTTGGAAAAAAAAGAAACACAATATCTAAAACCAAATAGTGTTAGCAAGGTATTTCAAGAATTGTTTTGTGCGAATCCAACATTATTTATTAAAAATATGACCATCAGAACAAAAAGAAAAGGGTTGCTACCAACAAACCGAAATCCGGTTTTGAAAATCAAAACCGATTTTCAGTTTCAAAACCGGAATCCGGTATTTCGGATTTCGTTTGACATCTCTATCCAGGGTCAGGGTGACTGATAAAAAAGAACAGAAACTAAATACCGAAAGAAACGTTCTCAATAGTCTTTTGTATTGATACAATAAGCAAGAACAAAAATTAAATACTGAACGAAACTTTCTCACTACACTTTTTATTGTATTGAAATATTATTATGTACTTTTTACTATTAACTTTTTTTTATTGTTTGGTATTTGTGTCGTAGTTTTTTTTTTAAATCTTTTTTACAGTATTATTGTTAATTTTAATATTAGGCATATTAATAACAAGTCAAGTCAACACAACTTTTCGTATGTTTTAATACCAGAAGCTTGACATCAATAATTCCTATGCATGTGCCAGTACCAGGACAATAAAAAATAAAAATAAATACCGAAATAAACTTTTCTTATTGCAGTTTTTATTGTAATTTTATTTTCTTCTCTCTTAACAAAACGCATTGTAGTCATTCGTTTCTCCGTCATTTTGACGGGCGTAACAACTAGTATTTTGATAAAAAATATAAAGGTGGAGTGACGTAATAGCTTGTTGGCACAAGTCAGGGTGATGTACCTTTGCAAAAGCTGCAATGCGTGACTTAAAAACAAATTAAACAAATAGGTCTACTTAATGAAAAATAGTTTGTTGTTTGTAATAACATAAATACACATACTCACACGCACACACAGAAACACACATACACACACGCAATAAACGTATAATTACGCAGGCTATATGCCAGTATAACGACACGCTACGCATGTAAAATATCATGTAGGCTATACCTATGGTAATAATACTGTGGTTCGTTTACAGGTAAACTTGATAGTTGAAATCATGGATAAGTTTATTATTGTATTATATTGTACTCTACGACTTAAAAAGTGATCACATGATGTGCTCGGGGGCTAGAGAGGTTTTTCATTTTATTATTTACTTTGCATAGGTCGTGAGGGTCAGTCAGGACTATACAACGCGGTTAAGTAGTAAAGGAATGATATATTTACATTATTTCAATTATTTATTCTAATACTACAATTGTCTAGTACAGAGGTCGGCAACCTATGACACGCGTGCCAGACTTGGCACGCACAGCGATTTTCAATGACAAGCTAAAGACCACCAAAAAGTCAATTCAGGCCTCTGAATTGACTGCTAGAAGCAATATGACTTTAAAGCTGTTGGCACGCTTGATGAATTAGAAATCCTACTTTGGCACTCTATTATCAAAAGGTTGCCGACCCCTGGTCTAGTACAATTTTTAAAAAAAATCTTTAATGATTCACTATGCTTAAATTCACTTTTTGTTGGACTAAAATATTTAAAAATTCAAGATTTTTACAATAACTATATGATTAAACCCATACATGTAGGACTATAAGCATAGATTTAAGGGTAAAACCATGACTGTTATTTTAAATGCATGCATTTAAGATAAAAAGGGCCACGGTAGCCGAGCGGAGCGCGTTCGACTGGCGATCCAAGGATCCTGGGTTTGAATCCTGGTGGAGGCTAGGATTTTTTCCCGGGGGTTGAGGGTGTCCCTGGGTCTACCCAGCTCTGATGGGTACTTGACCTTAGTTGGGGTAAAGAAAAGGCGGCTGTGTATAGTGCTGGCCACACAATCGCTTAGTATGTCGTGGCCACGGAAACTGGTGAACGCTGCTTCACCGGCCCTATGGATCAATTTGGTCTGACGGAATACTTTACTTTTATTTTTACTACATAAGATAAAAAGCATAAATTATGTAAGAAAATAATTAAAAGAAAGTTAATGTTTCACCTTTTTCTTGTTTGAGACTTCAATAATCAGTTCATACTTCATTCCAGCTACTACCTGCAAGAAAATATATCGATTGTGTTCATTTATGCAAACACTTACATAAATAATACATTAGAGGTCTGGAAAAAATGTTAGTGAACTTTACTAAAACATATCAACCATACAGCAGAGCTTTCTAGCCCTATGCACCCGAAACATATTTTATGTGTAGGCCTAATGGTCTTTTTCTTTCCTTTCGGTACTGTGTTGTTGTAAAGTATGTTGGGGATTGGCTAGTGTGTAGGCTTTTGGGTAGAAAGGGTTTAATGGGGGTTTCTAGCAATGTACGGCATTAAAAGGATGTGCCTCATTTATTCTGTTTTCGCACCAATTTATATATGTCCATGTGAATAGACATGGATCACCCCTAGTTCCTTTCACATAAATCTAGGATCAAAATAGTTAATACAGAATACTACAAACAAGTGCAAAGCAAACAATTAAAAAATCTACATAGAGAAATACAGGATTGAAAACGTTTAAACAAGTCTTTAATAATTAAAGAACTTTTGACTGGAACCTAAATTAAATGAAATTAATTCTAAAAGTCCATAACAAACATAGAGAAGATATCCATTGATAAATGGAAGGGTAATTATTAGCATATTGCAAAAAAAAAAAGTAAGTATGTTGGCAAAGAAAAGTATTTACAAGACAAATAGTGGTCAGTGGTCAGAGCGGTATAAAGATCAACAAGTTTTAAGAACCCGATACAAATGGAACCCCATTGAAAACGCTTCAGCTTTACCATTGTGCCCATTTATATAAACTTAAAGTCCTAGTCATATTCTTATGTAAACATTTTGTTAACAAACCGTCTGAGCACCGTTGTATACACTGACCTGCAGCCTATGAGAAGATAACAGTGTTTTTCAACGGACTAAATCCGATAACTAAACAAAGACTTGCGAAAGGAAAACATTTTGCCAACTTTTTTTTTTTGCAATAAAAAACTTGTTTAAATTAAAACTATTTTAAAATGTTATTGTCGTTTCGTGCCTCCATCGGCCGAAACCTTGTTTAAAACTATTTTAGAGTGTTAATGTCGTTTCGTTTTGTGAGCGCGCTGAGCATGCTTGCATTAGCATGGAGTAATGCGCTATATAAATGACCAATTAATTAATTAACTATTTTACTGGTCTTACCTGCATTTTTACACTAACCACACGTTTAATTGTACGGAGTGAGTTGTCGCCTTTCCTAGCATACATGCTGTTGATACCCTTGACCATGTAAGTAACCGTTGGGTCATCTTCAGCAAGGGTAACATCTCTGTAACCGCCTGGTACTCCATAGGCCAAAGTTATTACCAGAGACAAAGCCAAAACTGACCATATGGAACACATTTTTGTGTGTATGTGGAAACCTTGACGTAAAAGAACATAAAAACACAATGTAAGTTTGATTACGAAAAGAATAGGGTAAGTAAGTGCTAATAATGATTAATGACTAAAGGCAATACCGATGATTATACGAGGTAAGTGAAACTTATTTCCGGTATTAATGTAGCCTAATGCTAACAGTGTTACATTTGTATTAGTAACCTCATTGGTATGAAAGGTAAAAAAGTTACATAACAGGTAAATTTACCAACGTAACAGGCTAGCTTTCTCATGCTACATCATGTGTGTGCTCTAATTTTACACACCTTATTTTTTTTACTATTGTTACTACTACAGGGACAAGGTGGCCGAGTGGTTCAACTGGCGTTCCGAAGGTTCTGGGTTCTAGGTTCGAAGGCTAGAGATTATTTTCCAGGGACTGGAGGATGTCCCTGAAAAACATTTGTTGGGTTAAAGTAAAGGTGGCTGGGCAATGTACTGGACACAGATTTCCTAGAATATGCTGTGGCCACAGAAACTGGTGAACGCTGCTTCACCAGCCCTATGATCAATTTAGGTCCGAAAGGTACTTTACGTACTTAACATATTGTTACTACACATGTAATTTCCTAACGTTATACCACAGTTTACGATCACACTATACAAAAGCTACATCATAATGTCATGAAATAAATATAATATTTGAATATTTCACAACCCTTATATTGAAGATATTTTTTTTATATAGTTTAACAATATGAATCTAATATATACTATTTCTACTATAGTTTCATATTTCGTTATCGTCTTTATTTACCACATCTTAAATCTGACTGTTTTGTGAATTTATGATTGATATTATATGTGTATGGACTAACTATGTTGCGTAAAACGTTTATACTTTAAAAAACATAATTTGCTACAACTCTAGTTTATACTTTTAAAAACATACATTGAAATAACTGTAGTTTATACTTTTAAAAAACATATTTTGCAAAAACTTTAGTTTATACTTTAAAAAAATCAAACATTGAAATAATTCTTCTACTTCTATTGACGTAATTTTAATTTTTTTTTACTTTCATGCGTTATGTTTACTTTTATGTTTTATGTTTACTTTTATGTTTTATTTTTAGAAACAAAGTAACCAAATTTGCAATTGAATTTTTTTTTTTTTTTGTTTTATATGTTCATAAATAATGAATTCGCTATTAAAAACGAAAGAATATACTCACAATGTTTTAAGAATATTCAATTGAAAAAAAAATGAAACGAATGCAAGATAAAATTTGTCAGCAACTATTTATATACGAGTCTGTCGAGTAGGTAGATCTATTTACCTTAGGTAAATCTATTTACCTATTGGTAGAATGTAGAGCAGTATCAGTAGATGATGCAGACTTCCTGTTCTGTTTTTTTTTACAAGGGCGGAGGTAGATATTATCGTCCATTAGATTGAAAGATTTCATCAACAGGATATAGACACACAAACACAATAGTAGTTATTGTTATGCTGTATACACAACATACTAACGTGGTTTATGTCAAGTAATGAGACAAGATCAGTGTGTGTGTGTGTGTTTGTGTGTGATTCGGGAGGGGGAGGGGAGGCATGTCAAATATAAAGAAATTCTGCTTAACTTACTTTCTTTCAGCTGTTGTTAAGACGCCCTTTTAGAATATTCTGTTGAGAGGGTTGACAAGAGAGTGGATTTTCAAAAAATAATACAGGCGATTGCAGTGAACTACGTACGGTAGTAGTTATATTTTCAGTGGCGTGGCTATTATTGCAAGTAGCAGTGGAAAGTGTTGCAGAGAAAAAAAGGGGAGAAAGAGACAAATAAATGGTATAAAGTGCGGAGAGGCGGGCTGGGTACGGATGTCTTGTGCAGTACCTAGGGGCAGGTACCCGAAGAGAGAAGCTATTAGGGCCATGAGGTGCAATCTGCAACTACGAAGCAGAGATGGAAGCAATCAGACATGCCGTTGAGGCAATAGGGACAAAGTTAGATGATGAGTCAGAAGTGGGTGCTGACATCGTCATCTTTACTGATGCGCTTTCAGTCCTCCAGGCCATCGATGGTCGGGGGTCATGGCCCGGGCGTCTCTCAAATATGATCAAGTCTATCTCAGATCTGATCTCCAGGCACGGAGTGAAGGTTACTCTCCAGTGGATTCCAGGTTATGCAGGAGTAAGGGAATGAGATAGCGGACTCCCTAGGCAAGAGGGAGTCCTTATTGGTACCGGATGTGGACTAATCGTGCTCGATGGAGACAGCAGTGCGACTGATCTGTCAATGGGAAATAGATCAGTGGTACAAGGGCTGGGACGAAACTGACAAGGGCAGATGTGTTTGGCAGCATTTGAAGAGACCGGATCGTGCTGACGGGTGGTGGAAACTCCACAGGAAAGACTCAGCTATTATCGCCCAGTTTCGAACTGGACATTGTGGTATTGGTGCCTATTTCAGCAGATTTAGGCCCAATGAGGATTCGCGGTGTAGAAACTGCATGGAGGCGCTAGAAACGGTCGAACATGTGTTTGTCGAGTGCCCCGCCCTGCAGGGGCTCAGAGTGGACGGGGAAGGCCAACCGTTTGTACCGACCCTTTACGGGGATGTGTCACAGCTGCGTGATACTGCAAGTTTCGTTCTCCGGGCCCTAAGAGAGTAATCTCGGCCTGTTGTCTTTGCGAAGAGTTCAAGTCTGGGGGGGGGGGGGGGGACACAAATTGTAAGGAAGAACATTTGGTAAAATTTGGGCTTGGGGAGTGGGGGTGGTAGCAGCAATATCAGGCTACTTTTAAACTGGTGCACAACAGCCCCTTAAACTATTGAAAAACGTATCTTTTATACTTTTATGTTAATTAACAAGAGTTGCGACTCAGACATTAGATTAATAAATAATCAATGAATTTATCAAACTTATAGCCTATACAGAAAAAATATTTTTACAAATGTTCAGTCTGGATAAAAAAAGAGAGTTGTTACAATGTACACATGTATGGACAACACAGAGAGAGGGAGATTGAGAGAGTTAGAGAAAGAGGAAAATGAACAGAATTTGGAGGTTTGGTGGTGTAACGTAGTGTAGGATTGTGGTGGAGATGCAAGGTTACATGAAAGTAGTGAAAAAGTCAAAAGGCGTGAATATGACGTCACAGTCTCCCTTAGCCCCGTCCAATGGGAAGCATGCATTTAGCAGACAGCTTGATTCTAGGAAAAGGTATTAATAGTCCTTCGCGGGCGAGTTTGGAGAATCTATTGGCTGTAGTAGCAGACAATGTGTCTAGCCAAAACTGGATTACCGGTAGTGACCTTAACCTTGTCTCGTGTGGTAAGTCGAAAGTTAATGAAGAATAAAATAAAATTAACAGTCGTGTCCCAATAATGAGAATACTTTTAAATAGGATCACTATGTTGAAGGGAAAGTTTTAGTACATGGTTGGTTCAAACAATAGTGTAATACACTATAACATAATACCAACTAACTGTAAAGTTTAAAGTTTGAACCGTTCTAAAAAAGGCATGCATTGGCGCTGCATTGTGTTCGCGTAAATCATCTCTCCTTAAGGAGGTGTCTAAAAAAAAAGCTTATTCTGAGTTATTCCGTGTACAAGTTTATCTGAGTTATTGAGACCATTGCATTGGCTATTCATTAGTTAGTAAAATATTCACTTAATCGTGCTGACTAACATAGAACATATGTCCAGTACCAGTACGGATCATTATAGGTGAGTTCTCAGGTCAGGTTATCTTGTTTGTAGCTTTCATACCTGCTACTGACATGACTAACGTACCATAATTTTCCATGAAATGTTTAAAAACAATTATTGCAATAATTTTAATAGTTAGTATCTCAACAACTATTGAGTTATTTCATTGTTTATAGTTAAATTATCTTGCTTTTTCCTATGCATTCAATGAAAAAAAAAAGTTTTTTTGTTACAGTAAGATGGGGTGACTATGGTCCACTTTTGAGCTTTCTTTCTATATATCTTAAACAGATGTCACCTTATAAATCTAAAATTAGTTGTAAATCCAGGGGACTGGCAAGTACTCAAGATAAAAACCTGAATATATTTCATATGAAATTTTTTTAGTTTAGTTAAGACATAATTTGTAGGGTGGCCAGAGTCACCCCGCCCTAGGGTGACTATGGCCAGCCATTATTTTTTTCTAATTTAACCAATTTCAAATTCTTACAGGTCTGATTTTGAAGGCTATTATTGGTGCAAGAATTAATGACATCAATGTGTCAATGCATGTATTTAGAACTTATTGATAATCTTTTGACTGTGCCATACAGAGCATAAAACATCTGTATATAATAATATAATAGTTACTTGGCAAAATCTGATTAATATGCTGACAAAAAAAAAGGGCAGATGAAACATAATGAAAATATGGTATTACAAATTGAAATAAAAAAGTTTAATAATAAAAAAAACGTGAAAAACTTGAAAAGATGTTTATTTTATTATGATCTACTAATGCAAGTCTCAATGGATGTTTAATTGTAGCGTCGATTGGTAAGTCCTGAGCATGATGACTTGTTATCACATTCAATGGTTTGGAATTAGATATGGTTTCATAAAATTGTTTTACTGTGTGAAAAAAATGTCATTGCCAATTTTTCACCGACATTGTTTTCTAATATTAAAAAAGTTCACATGTTGCTATAAAAATCTGATACGTTGTTCTTTCTCAATGCAAATATGTTTAAGTGAACACAAAAATGAATAATAAACCGAAAATGTAAACTTTGTGGAATAAATCCAAGAACAAAACTTCTCACCATGGCCATAGTCACCCCGTCAACGCTGACATTATAAGGGGTGACTATGGTCACCCTTATTCTAAGAAAAATAGCGGTGATAGTTTTTATTTCAATAATAGTCCCCGTTAAGTAAGTTTTAGAAAGATAGAAAATATAAGTTAAATAAATAAAATCACCTTATAAAGTTCTGGGTAGTAAGAATTTTACAGGTTGACTTAGCTATGCTTAAAATCGCATGTCAGACGGTCATCTTGAAAAGATGTCTGTACCTCGGAAAATACTCTGTTCACCGTGAAATACTGCTAAATAGTTACCTATATCTTTATTATGTATTATATACAATTGAAAGACCTGAAATGATAATATTTTTTATTTATGGCACTCTAAAACATTTTTTCCTCAATGGCCCAAAGTCACCCCGGATGGCCACGTTCACCCCATCTTACGGTAACAAGTGTTACGTGCCGGAACACATAAGGATCGTTATATCTAGGGGGAATATATATATCCTCTTGTATGTTACTTGAGTACAGCTAGCTGGATACCTTTCCAATCACAACCTAACTTTCAACTAAATAAATCCAACTCTTGATTACTAATAACAATCAAATATTTAATCCAATGTATAGAACTTTTGTACAGATAAAATATAACACAATGACAGAGATAAAAATAAATGACCGGTCGACACGACTCTTATGATGGGACTGCCCAAGCATGGTATCGAAAACCACGGGGTCTTAAAAAGGGTTGGTTTCTATTGGTCCTTACGAACCTACGTGAAACAACTTCACGGGGATATCGGGGCCCATGATTACTTGTTAGATTCATAGAAACCTTGAATCTCCAAGCATGGTGTGACAACGATATCACGCCTTACCCTTCCCACATTGGGAAAAAATATAACTTATTCGTAACACAAGCTGCTGCAAAAAAAGCGAGTAAAATGTTTAGACCTTGTCTGTGATGTTTTATGATATTCTTACCCACCCCCACTTCATATTTGTTAAATGTTATATATGCTTATAAATATATATATATATATAATAGTTATATATATTTACCATGAAAAAAATACCGAAAGAAACGTTCTCAATGCAGCTTTTATTGTTTGTTATTTTTTCTTTCTCTTTTAACAAAATACATTGTAATCATTTGTTATCCTAGTTTATATATATAATTACTGTGAGTTTGTTAATATGTTTATATATACAGTGTATATATATATATATTCATATTAAATAATTATTTATTTAATCTAAAACGGTAGAGTTTTGTTTTTTGTGTACAATGTAAATACTTTAAAGGTAAAAAGTGTTAAATATAAATAAAATATTAACGTGTTGAATTTATATGTTTGTCAATATCTTTATTTCTGTTGTTATTGTTGTTGTTTTTTTGTATTTTATAGGAAATCAAAAATGTTATTACTCAACTTTGACATTTACAGTAAATGTCATATATATTATCGAATAATTTAAATGCATAGTTTTAGACATATGTATTATTAGGTCAGTTGTTTTTTTTGTGTTAATTAGTTGAAAATTAAATGTCAATCTTACTAATGGAACCTGATTTTGGGACTGCCGATTTTCAGGACGTCTAGAGTGACTAAACGTTTTCTGTTATCATCCTAATATCTGACAGTTGTGTGCTGACTTCGCCATGGTTTCTATTAAAGCGCCTATCCTTTTCAACCTTTTGACTTTGCCATACTAGTGCGCTCTAAAATACTGTCTTTTACTCTAGAAAAATATCGTAGAGCAGGTTGGCTATCTAGCTGTTGGCACCCTAAGTGAATTAGAAATCTTACTTTGGCACACTATTATCAATATGATACGGACCCTTGACCCAGTGGCGTAGCTAGGGAGGGGCAGGGAGGACATATGACCCCGGGCGCCACGTTAGGGGGCGCCAAAATGAGTATTAAAACACTAATTATTTAATTTTATTTTGATGTAGACTGATGTATCCCAAATATGTTTGCAAGATTGAATTTAGGAGCTCTTCAAAAATATCTTCATTACAAACCAGTTGGCAAGCATGATTCTAGCGCCCCCATTGAGCATTAAGGGGCGCCATTCTACTCATAAACAAATAACACATCCACAATGTAGAATTGCTGATGGCGTTTTTTTTTTAAACAAAGATCAGTTCGAGTTCAAAATATTATTCTTCATATACTGAAAGTGGCATCTGGTTTTAACAATTATACAGGTTGAATAATTTCGAGTCGAATATAGGATTTTACTTGAGTGTAAGAATTGATAATTCTCGGATTTATAACCTTTCAGCAGAGAAGCAGTCTATCGTCAGTAGCAGGTGAACTTTCGATTAAACTTTAAACGCCGACTAGCAAATGGAGAGGAAGTAAATCGCTCGTGGCTATTATATTCACCAATTAATAAAGCTGCTTACTGTTTCTGCTGTCTATTGTTTACATCAGGGGTCGGCAACCTTTTGTTAACAGTGTGCCAAACTAGGATTGCTAAATCATTCTGCGTGCCAACAGCCTAAAAATCAACCTGCTCTATAATATATTTTTTAGTTGTTTTTATATGACAATTAATTTAACTCCTTAGCAAGACCAAGGCCAAAAGCAAAGGAGATTTATAGAGAAAATGATTAAAGCGTCTTATATTTAATACAAAATTAACGAGTTTGTGATTATCATTTTTTTAAATTTGCATTTACATTAAATACAATAATGTAATACTAAACTTTCACATTCAATGGTAATTAATGTCTAAACATTATTCTTTGTTAATGAAGATGAGGATCTAACACATGCAAAAATGTATTATAATTTGCTCTCAGTTTAACTGGGAAGTAGATTTAATATTACAGAAGAAAGTTTCATAGTTATCGTTAAGCGGAATAGATAAATTGTAATCATACAAATTGGGTAGTTAATGAAATGTTTGAAAATATACATTTACATTCTTCAGTCATATAGTACTTATATAGTTTTCAGATTATTTTTTTTACAATTTTATCATTTCAAAGTTATAAATTGTAAACCATTTATTGTTGTTGTTTTTTTTTTTAAAAAAAAAAAAGAAAAAAAAAAAGAAACATATTAGAAATATTAGCTCAAATAAAACTGGTTACTTATTTTTCTTTATTTTAAAACGTGTCAACATTTCAATACATTTGATACAATAGTGATGCCAAACCAGTTATATTTTGTAACCTAACAAATATTATTGATATTATTGACTAATTATTATTTCTTTATATAAATCCAACATTATGGTATTCATTACAAGGTTAATTTATTTGAGGATTAAAATAGTTTACGTTAAACATTTCCCGCATTAATTGTCTGTCCATTAAAGGAGTTTATATTTTTAACATTAATAATTACAGACATTTTATAATATAGTGCCATTAAATAAGTCTCTTATATTTATTCAATTAATAATACAAATAATACAAATAAATTTGTTTTAGAATTGCTTATATTTATGTTTAATTAAAGAAGATAAGCATAAAAAACTATTTTTAATGTAATTAGTCTGTATCAATTAATGAGTGTATGTGACCTTTTTGTATGCTTAAAACAGCTTTCATGTGCGATAAAATCTGTTCACAAGTGTAATTTGAACCAAAAGCTGAAAGTAAAAGAGCGAATGCCTATCAGTTAATAATAGCAGGTGACTTTCCTAAGCAGCTTCCTTCCAGATTGTTTCCGCAAATGGGCATATTTGGATGCCCATTTTTTAAATGTTTAAAATTCAACTTTCTGCATTCTAAAATCGCCAATATCCCTCCACTTAAAAAAAGATCTACATCTAAGAAGGTTGTAGTAATATCAAACCAGTTAGGATTGATGTGGTATGATAAAATGAGTCCGTCAATTTGAAAGTCATGCCTTTGATTAAAAACTCCGCTTTGAGTGCTTCGATGTACTTCTTAAAATGCCCAACTATCTATCTAAATATGTGCCTTAATATAAGGATGTACATGAAAAATGTTTTTAAATTGATTTCACGGCAAGATATGTCCAGTTTCAATGCAAATCCATTCCAGTAGACCTTGTAAATGCAAGTTCAACTCACTTAAATGTGTCGCTGTGTCATTCAGAAACATCGGCTTCAACGGTCAGTTTTCCTCATTCAGAACCGGAAAATGTTAATATTTTTAATCAATACAAAAACACCTCTTGGAGGTGTCTCGCGTGCCATTGAAAACTGCTCTGCGTGCCAAGTTTGGCACACGTGCCTTAAGTTGCCGACCCTGGTTTACATCATCAAGTTCAAACTCACGATCTTCATTTGAGTTAACCCATGCTTTCAACAAATGGAGAAAGCCAGAAACACTAGTCTCATGAATACAGTCTCGGCCACCGTGTGAAACTGATGTCCTCTGGCGAACTAGCATTCCCATACGTGGGCCGTCCGCAGGGAATGCCCTCCCACTACAGCTTCGACAGAGCCCTAGCTTTGACACCTTCAGAAGCCGGCTGAATACCCACCTATTCAAGTGGCAGTTTATTATTTTTCATGTATACATTTTTGTCTTTTATTCGTTGTCTGTCCGAGAAGTGGCGCAGACTTTGTGTCATGTCCCCGGGCACAGATGGCCCTAGCTACGCCACTGCCTTGACCTAACCTATAATATTATAATTTGATCAAATAATTTCCTCGATATTAAACAGTTGGCAGTGTTTACAATTTTATCAATCTTCAAAAATAGCGAAACGCTTTAAGTACGAAAATAACAGAAATATTCGTTGTATACCTATTCAATTTTCGTCTGCAAATTAAGAAAGTTGTACACACAAAAAGATTGCTTTGTTTACTTTCGAACAATAAACTTTGCTAGCCTATTACGATTATCTTTTTTTTCTTCTTCATTCCGAATTGCGTGATGGAGTAGACAGAAAAGAAGTCCAATTCTTGTGATAAACTACTCAGTGGCTGTTTGGTTCGCCAGTTCACAATTTAGCTTGTCATTTATGTTACCTTCTTAAGACCGGGTAGAGCAAGGGTCGGGAACATATGGCTCGTGAGCCAGATGTGGCTCTATTGATGGCTGGCTCGCAGGCAAATTTTCGGTTATAAAAAAAAATGTTTCTTTAGACTCTGATTTACATATTAATTGCATTGGAGCACCAGAAATCGCATGAATGGTAAGAAATACTGATTATTGATTAGCAACAGCATAACAATGTTTTTAAAAAGAATTCAGAGACATAATTATTGTACTTTTATCTTATCTTATACATTACAGACGCTCCTTCTAGGCTATAGAGAAGATTATTGCGTCCTACGCTCATCCGTGGTCCGAGTCTAGTCTTGTATTTTTATTAATGTTTTAAAGGATGTTAAGTGACTGGTTTTCCTGGTTTGTTAAGGCAACCCACTCCATGCCCGAATGCCACTCGGAAAGAAAGAGTAGGCCTACTTATATGCATTTGTTCTCGCATAGTGTTGAGATTGGTAATATACAAAAAAGACCCCACACAGAAAAACCTATCAAGGCTAAGAACATGCAGAAACAACAGCCAGAAAACTGCTAGGAAATACGCAAACAACTTTTGGAAAGACCTCTGTCAGGACATACAGGCCTGTGCAGACAGCGGCAACATAAGAGGAATGTATGAGGGTATTAAAAAAGCCTTCGGTCCCACCATTGGCAGGGTTGCACCACTCAAATCAAATGACGGAACAATCCTCAAAGACGTGCCGCACAGATGGAACGATGGGCGGAATACTACGAGAACCTGTACCAGATAGAAAACGCAGTATCTCCAACTGAGCTGGCCAGCATCCCAACTCTGACAGCAATGGAAGATTTGGATGTACCCCCTACTCAGAACGAACTTAGCTCGGCCATTGACATGCTTTCCCGCGGGAAGGCGCCTGGAAACTACGGCATCCCTGCAGAAGTTATTCATGCAGGCAAATCTGCAATACTGGAACCTCTTCACAAGCTGCTTTGTCGCTGTTGGGAGGAAGGAACCATCCCCCAGGTCCTAAAAGATGCAAATATTGTGACTCTCTACAAAAACAAGGGAGATCGCTCCGACTGTAACAGCTACAGAGGAATTTCACTTTTGAGTATAGTGGGCAAAGCCTATGCCCGCATAATCCTCAAGAGGTTACAGATACTTGCCGAACGGGTGTACCCTGAGTCTCAATGCGGTTTCAGGAAAGGGAGATCCACTACTGACATGATATTTTCATTAAGGCAACTGCAGGAAAAATGTCGCGAACAAAGGCAACCACTATATATAACCTTTGTTTATTTGACCAAGGCATTCGACCTGGTCAGTAGAGGCGGTCTGTTTGCTCTGCTGGGGAAAATTGGTTGCCCCAAAAAATTGTTGAAAATGGTGACATCCTTCCACAACGACATGCATGGTACTGTTCAGTTTGACAACTCAGTCTCGAAGCCTTTCCCCATAAAAAGCGGTGTGAAACAAGGATGTGTGATGGCTCCAACACTCTTTGGCATATTCTTTTCCGTTTTACTTGAACATGCGTTCAGAACGTCAAACGATGGAGTTTTCATACACACCCGATCGGACGGCAAACTGTTCAACCTGGCGCGCCTCAAAGCTAGAACAAAGGTAAAAAAGGTTCTGATTCGTGAGATGCTGTTTGCTGATGATGCTGCCCTCACTGCACATACAAAAGAAGAGCTACAAAGGCTTGTCAGTGCTTTGGCAGAGGCTTGCCGGGAGTTTGGCCTAACAATCAGTCTGAATAAAACTGAAATCATGGGTCAGGATGTTACATCAATCACCAACATTAACATTGGCTGCCATACTCTTCAAGTCACAAAAGAATTCACCTACTTAGGATCGTGCATTTCAGTTGATAACGAGATAAGCAAGAGAGTGGGCACGGCATCTGCTGCCATGGCTATGCTATCAAAGCGTGTTTGGGAAAACTCAAAACTTACGAGGACCACCAAAATGATGGTCTACATGGCATGCATTCTCAATACACTACTTTACGGCAGTGAGAGCTGGTCAACCTACATGCGCCAGGAACACCAGTTAAACATTTTCCACATGAGATGTCTGCGCCGAATACTGGGCGTCACTTGGAAGGACCACATAGCTAACAATGAGATCCTGGACCGAGCAAATATTCCTAGCATCTACTCCCTGCTAACCCAACGCAGATTGCGCTGGGTGGGTCATGTCAGGCGGATGCAAGATGGCCGCATCCCTAAAGACATTTTGTATGGAGAGCTGGAGAATGGCACAAGGGTCCCAGGGCGACCAATACTAAACTACAGGGACGTCCTAATAAACGTGACCTCATGTCTAAAAATATCGACCTGCAAACCTGGGAGCAGTCTGCAACGGACCTCACAGCATGGAGACAGGCCTGGCATGCTGGTGTATCTGCCTCTGAGGCAAAGAGAACCAACGATTCTCTGGTGAAAAGAATGAAGAGAAAAAAATTAAATTAAAATCGCCAGATGTACAGACTGCTTCCCAATACAGATGCCTCGAATGTTCTAGGGACTGCCACTCGAAAATCGGACTGCTCAGCCACCGCAGAATTTGCAAAAGTAGCCATTGAAGCTGTAGAGGGGCGCATCCATTGTCTCTCGAGACAGAAGGAGCCATTATTATTATTATTATTATTATTAGTGTTGAAATTACACAAAATGCCACATTTACTTGAATTTTTAGTTTTAAAAGTAATGTTTGGCTCTCACAGAATTACTTTTCAAAACATGTGTTGTTCATGGCTCTCTCTGACAAAAAAGGTTCCCTATCCCTGGGGTAGAGTAATACAGGAAAAGGATAGGGGGGGGGGGTGTTAAGTCATTTAGAACAAGCACTGCATTTTCTGGAGTTGGGCCGCAAAGCCACATTTTACTTTCCCGATTTGTAATAAAAACCTTTTATTTTGTATTTTGTAAGAAAGTATAAAAGATAACTTTGTTAAATACCCAAGGCATACACAAATAAAGAGTTAATAGCCTTGGGATATGCAGCATTGTCTAATGTTTTATAGTAGTTTACTTATTTAGACAAGGATATAATTACGTAACCTGCTAATTAAAGCATGTATTACTTTGTTTGCAACATCACTGACCATCAACACGATAATTCTTGAAGTTATCAATCAGTTTTAATGATGTTGTTTCAGACATATACCAATGGTCATCCAACACTGTTGTATATACTGAATATTTAAAATATTATTTATTGTCCTGGCCAAATTCTTTATACATAGTATTTCCAATGTTATTATAGATTAACCAGTTCATTAAATCGTTATTATTGATGTAAGAGATGACTTACTATGCTGTGAGTATTATGTATGTTGTATTTAGCTAAGAGCCCCTATTAGATATTTGATTACAGCTGAATTATGCTGATATCCGATTATTTATTATTATTGTTCTTTAATTAAATGAAGCACAGAATGAGTAAAATATGTTGATTATTAATTTATTATGTCTAAGGTGGTCCCAGTACAGCTCACTAGGCGTGTCAACATGAGTAACAAGTAGTGTAGAATCTATTGTATGACATTGTAAGTAAATAATGGCACTTAGCAGTTGTAAACGTGTAAACGTTAAAGTAGATTATTAATTATGTAAACTTAATATGAACTGCACACACAGTCAACATTGAGGAATGTAATAATAATGGAATAAACGAGGAATATTTATTAAATCCAAATGTTAGAACGAGGGTGGCAATCTTCATATTTACAAAATATACAAATCCATTCAAAATGAAATATAGAACAGGATATTAGCTTGTTAAGAGGACGTGCTCTTCAATAATAAAAGTAGTATAATCTAGTAATTATGAATATTTGACACATATTCCAGGTATGAAATGCACATAATACATTTTAAGAATCAATAGCTTAATAAACTTTACAGTGGTTCAGAGAGCGAAGTGATATGCTTTCTCCAGTAAAGACATGATGGAATAGGAGCGGGCCTCGTGTCTTTAGCCTTAAAATAGTGGTCAAGTATCGACATATTGGTACCATCGATATCACTTTTGGTTACGTCGATTACGAGGGATGCACTTGAATTTAAAGAGGGGAAAACTAATCATAACCATCTATCGATTACCAATACGGAAACGGAAGTTTCAGTCGATATTAACTTCTAGAACAAGCAACTCAATACTGTGCGTACACACACGAACATAACCAATCAGAGTTGAGTTTTCCCTATCCTTTATAACCTAACCGATACTGACTATTACCAAAAATACTACAAAGCCATCCCTAACCTATTTAAACTAACCGATACTAACTATTGATCACTAAGTCTATCGGGTCCGAATAGCCACTTCGATAAAATAAAGCTCTGATGTAGTATGTTCGTGTGTGTACGCACAGTAATTAGCTGCTTGTCTTCTAGAAGATTCTTAAGGGATCAGGTATTGAATATTTTACCACGGGAGGCACTCATTGTGTAAACAATTATTAACATCAAGTATTCTTCCTTCATGGTATTCGCGTTTCGGATTATTATTTCGATAGCGAGTTTAAGAGAATATTAATTTTAAGAACTCCGTTACGTAACAATATAAACACTTCTAATAAATGGGATACAAACATATTTGTCATGCCAAACACACACGAACATGTGTATATAAATAAGATAGCAAACAAAGTTTCTAAGATTACAATTCTAAGTTAAAAACCTGAACTTGATTCAACATGACCAAGTACTATTCATTTAAATTATATTATAATAACTTCAATTATCTTATAAGTTTTTTAGACGATAAGGTAAGAATATTTAATTTTAAAAAAATATATCCAGCAGTTGAGCTAAAATATGTAACCTTATTGGTTACATGAAAAACGGTTCCAACTGCTTGTGGCTTATTTGATATAAAATAATAATTGTGACATCATCATCTTAACAAATAATTCCCCGAAACGCAACAGTTCTCAGTGAAGACGAATTGTTTGGATAGACTATTCTAGATTGTTTGAATATACATTTCTAGAATGTTTGGATACACTATTCTAGATTGTTTGAATATATTTTTCTAGAATGTTTGGATATACTATTCTAGATTGTCTGGATATACTGTTCTAGATTGCTTGGATAGACTATGCTAGATTGTTTGGATAGACTATTCTAGATTGTTTGTATTTATTATTCTAGATTGTTAGTATAGACTATTCTAGATTGTTTGGATAGACTAATTGTTGGAGTCTAATTAATTCAATGCAACAGTCAAAATACTTGAACTTGAACTAATACTGTTTTTATTCCTAACAACAAAGATGCAATATCTTTACAATTACAAAGGAGCACAAATCTGCCATTCATCCTTCCAGACACAACAACCAGACTGTGACGTCACTTTCTTAACTCGCAATACGTCATACCTTGGGACATATCGTTTAGAGTTTAGAGATTATTATTATAAATAAAATACTAAAATAACTAACAATACAATCATAAGTAAAAGAACAATGTATCTGATATAAAATAGCTCACAACAATAATCTAGATTGTTTGGATAGACTATCCTAGATTGTGTAAATATATTATTCTAGATTGTTTGCATATATTATTATTATTCTAGATTGTTTGGATAGACTTTTCTAGATTGTTTGGATATGTTAGTCTAGATTGTTTGGATATACTATTCTAGATTGTTTGGATATACTATTCTAGATTGTTTGGATAAACCATTCTACATTGTTTGGATAGACTATTTTTAAATATATTTTTCTACATAGCATGACATTAACAACCGCGTCGTCTGGGGATATTTGTGTTTGTGTGTGTGTGTGTTTGTTTGTGTGTGTATGTTTGTCCGGAATAAGAAACATGTACAATCAATTTATTGATAACATTCCCCTCCGCCCATGTCAAATAAATAAACAAGAAGGGAATCTGTATCAGCTGTTGATATGACTCTACATTCTGTCAACCAATAGATGCGTTGATTTACACGACAGACTTGTATATATAAATATTTGTTGACAACTCATTGCCTTGGATTGGTTTTTATTTTCTAAATTTAAACCTCTTGAAACCTAGTGAGTACATCTATATTATTTGCATTTTTGAATGGAGAATCCTTTTTTTCAAAATTTAAAAAGAATGAGCATAGAATAACCAATGAGTTTAGTTATTGTCAAGGAATATAGACTAACGTGAAAGTAGACTTATTTTAAATAAAAATAAAAAACAGATAATTAAGCCCATAGATGAGTTTTCTTTTTTTATATTTGTGTTTATGGTATGCGTGTTATTCATTCGCCTATTTGCCGATACATAAAAATATCCGTCACAATGTCATACAATAGTCAGCTTTAAAATTTAGCTAAATGAAGACGTTAAATGAATATGAATCTGATGAAAACTTGCGTTATTTAAAATTAAAAAGTCAGATTTTTATTAAAGAAAACGCACACAAACACAAAAGAAACATAAATATAACAATACAGTTTTTGTCTTAAAAGAATTTCTCTCAGGAAATGAGAAAATAATAGAAAAAGATATGTCTTTTATGTTCATTAAAATAAATACAAGTGCAACCTTTTATATTTTAACGTAGAAGATCTTGGCCAAATTTCGTAATACCTTTGGATTATCAATTTTTACACTGACAATAACTAAACATTATTATAAACTAAATATTATAAATTATAAACATTATTATAGGTAACATCGATTTAGTATGAGTATGAGTATTAATCATTAAAGCCTTCCATTTATATTGTTTTTTATCATTGATGTATAATATATAATATGTTATTATGTAATATCAATTGAATTGTACACATTGGTATTCTCAATATGAGACGTGTTTATTACTTTGTATTATGGCTTTTCTGTTCTTTTTTTTATAAAGCTACAATAGAAATATTCTAATTTTATTTAACACCATGATGTATTAGTTTAATGGTGTAGTTTATGGATATTTGTTTTCCGTCTATTTACTGATGTTTTGTTAACAATTGCCATTAAGAGTACCACATGTTATGCATTGCATACAATTTTGTGACTTGCTAATGAATGAACAAAAAATAAGTTTATAGATCGGCTCCAATTTCATTCCCATCCCCTAGGGGTTATTTTTCAAAGTTATGCCGCTGTACTCACCTCATAACAATATGAAGTAAAATGAGTACATGTATGTCTGATACAAGCATAACAACACTGCATGTGATGTAATATTATTGAAACGTGTTTGGATGTAACACTATAACACGTGATGTGACACGTGATGTATCAGTACACCTACATATGGTGCTACAGCAGCTTAGACCTACATACAATATTAACAGGCTTAACGGTGATATATCAGTAAACCTACCTTTGAGGCTACAGCAAGCCTACCTAAAACGTAACCTTAAAAGGCGTACCTGTGATGTAAAACTAACATTCGCAAGGACCATAACATTTAAGCCTTCATTTGACATAACATTAGAAGGGTGTAACATGTAACATTAGCACCTAAAAAATGACGTAAATTCGCAGGGCTTACCGGTTTTAAGAACCGGTATGCTGTAAGACCGAATTTAAGTAATCAAGTCAAATTTCTATTTATTTGGATCAATAAAGCAATCTCATCTTATCTTATACCTATGATGTAACAGGTTTACAATTAAAACATCAAAGATACAAATACATTACTAGCATTACCAAACCATGATGCCGGTATTAAATTGTCCTCGAATTATCATGGGTGTGCTATTTACATTGCTCATTAATCATTATTCATTATTACCACAGACTTACCTTATGTATTTTTTAATGAAGCATTCGTGACATAATTGTTTTTTTTTTACTATTCTATTACGTAAAGGCTTCCGCACAAACAAGAATGCGTTCCATCTGGTCAATTCTGGCTTTGTCTCTGGTAATAACCTTGGCATATGGAGCACCTGGACAACCAAAAGATATCACCCTTTCTAAGGACGACCCTATAATTACTTTCTGCCTCAATGGTGTCAATAACAAGTATCCTCTTCCTGACGGCGACAACTCAGCTCGTAAAGTTAAAAGTGTGGTTTCGGCTACAAGCCAGGAACAAAGAAAAAACAAAGTACACGTGTTTTTACTTAGATATAATTTTATATAAACAAATGTTGTTGTTTTTTTTACAGACTTTATAACTTTTGATAAGTTTTACAGACGTTCCTTCTAGATAGAAGATTATTACGTCCACTAGGCCAAAAACTCTTGCACGGCGACAGGGACCAGCCGGCCTGAACATGTCTTAGATGCTTACACAATCAATAGTTGGTTTATTTCGGTGAAGTTCTTAACCTATAATTTACCGCTTCCCGCGGAACTAACCTATTTGTTCGATAATAAGCAAAAAAAAAAAGGAGCTAACACATCATTACAATTAAATAATTATTCAAATCACATTCTTATTGTGTAAAAATTAATAAACCCAAAATTAATCACTTTAAGTAGACTTAATTAGTTCGGAATATAGCCTAAGGCGTTCCCAACGAAATGGTGTTCGCTTCGATCTAAAATTGGATTTAAAAAATGTCTGCAATAATATTAAATTAGTACCCACTTTGGGGTAAAAATAAAATTATCCTGATGTAGATCATAGGTCCTTAACGTGGGCGTTATCAACACCCAGGAGGGGCCGGTGTGAAGAACTAAGTGGTTTTTATCATTTTTTTTTGTTGTTGTCTTTTTTTGTTTTTTATTGTGTTTTTTTTTTGTTTTTTTTTTTTAAGTGATTTTTTTTAAATATGTTTTTTTACATGTCAATCTTTTCTTTGTCTGCTCGGCTCCTGTAAGCAGTAGTATATCATCAATATTGTGAAGAGCCAATATTTCCGTAAAAGTACCGGTATTTAACGTTTGTCTGGCGCTACAAACTATGCATATTCTCATGTTATCTTCAACCGGCGCATACAGACAAGCTTCCAGTTTTCCGTACACTGCCCCAGCTCACATAAAACGGTAGATCTCTATCTACCTGAATTCCCACAAACAATCTTAGCTCCCCCCCCCCCCCAAAAAAAAAAAATGGGCAGCTAAGACAATTTAAAAAAATTATCATGCTATAATATATGTGCCTGCATGTGACTACAGGAGAGCGAGTACCTGTACAGCCGGGATGGCTGGCCTTAGTGATGTTTAGTAAGACCTTTGTCAGAAATGTCATTTATGTTAGTGTTTGTATAAAAAGAAACTCAAGCTTTATATTTACTTGCAGGTATTAACTGGCGTGAAATATAGTGTTACTATTGAAGTCTCATACAAGAGGAAGGTAACATTAACTTTCTTTTAATTCTCTTCTTACTTTTGTACTTTTAATCTTACATTCATACTTTTAATCTTAAGCCTACATTAAAGCCTCTGATATTTTGTTCACGTCTTTAAACCAGAGACTATTATTTCTGTTTAAACTTAGGCTACTTGCTTGTCTTTGTCTTACATGCATCAATTTAATCCTACAATAAATACCAAAAACTTACATTAACGTCTTTAATTTATGCTTTTAATATTACAATCATGCCTTTAACCTCACATTTATGCGTTTAGTCTTACTTTTATATCTTTGATCTTACATTTATGTGTTTAGACTTACACTTATGCTTTAGAGTTTAGAGCTTCCACTTGTGCCATCTATTTATAATATTTTATACGTTCCGGGCCTGTTTAGATAAGATTATTACTTAGTATAATAGTTAAACTCTAAGTGAGCTTATTTATATGGAATTACTATATTGGTTTATTTCATTATAATTGTACAAAACTATTTTTTTTTAATATTCCGTCGGACAAAATTGATCCATATGCGTTTTAGGGGGTAGTGTGGCCAGCACGTTTCTCGACCGCCTTTATTCTACCTCAACCTAAGTTAGGTATCAGGTAGAGCTGTGTAGACTCATGGACACCCTCCAGACCCAGGAACAAATCATAGCCTTCACACACAGGAGTCTAGCCCAGAACAGCCATTACGCCGGCCGAACGCTACCGCTCGGCCACCTATTTTAATCTAAGTTTCAGACCCCCATCGCGAAACAAATAATTGAGACGCCTACAAGGAACCCAAGTTCAGTATGTGATATTGGAACTTTCTAATCAGAACGGGGAAGTACATTGACCACGACCTAAGTAGAGGTCCATACCATGAACTGATTAACTAATTAGCCTGAGATTAATTATTCCACGACCCGATTGGTCCTCTTTATTATTCCCCTTGCTTAGGCGCGCCGTGAGACCAGTCAAGCGAAAACGAGTTGTCGTCTGCCGCACTTTTGTTCGTAAGGTTTGAGCGATTACAAAGATTAGGCCTCCGCGTGTTGTTTATTATGTGTTCCACGGGGAGCGATAAAGAATAATAGGGAGAGTTTTACCAATAGGACTTTTTTTTATTCAAATAAACGAATTCACCCATTTTTGCTAAAACGGTATAGTTGTGCACTTTTTTGATCTGCGTGTGCATCCTGGATGAGTGAAGTAAGCTGTCTGCATTCATTAAATTAAATTCAAATATCGTGCTATGACTCCGACGAAGACCAAGGTGAAAGTTCTGCGATCAAATTAACTAGATAGTTTGTTGGCATAGAGAGCCCTTAGATTGATTTCCACATCCTGGGGCACGAACGCTTGGAGTGGACGCGCAAAGACTTGTGCATCCTAATGGCAATACAATCCCCTCACCACAGTCCAGAACAGAATGCTCGCCAGACACTAAAATGGAATCTCCAAAGACGCATAAAAGCACTAGCTGAAGGACAAAGAAACGGCAGAAGCTGAGATGCAGCAACGAAAGCTAAAGAGCTGAAGAGTTGCTTAACATAATCGAGGCCCCGTGTCCCCACCGTCGCCACCCATAGCGCCATTCTCCCCAGTTACGCAACAGCTACATGTGCTAGGCCTAGGAACAAGAATTTTTTTTTCTCATTGTCTTTCTTCTGGTCAAAGTTTTTTTTTCAAATGTTTTATTTGAAATATAAACTAACCAATGAGTTTAACTCTATTACAGACTCAAATATGTACTGCTGAGATACTCTTTCAGGACTGGAACCTGGAACCAGAAAGAACCCGATTTGTCGAAGGACCTAAATGCTCCAAGTAATCTGGTAATGTATTTGATACATCTAGATGTTAATAAAAATATAAATTTACACAGTTTTTGTGTATAGCTATTTGTTTTTATTTATTCATAAGTAAAGTAAGTCAAGTAGCCTACTCTTCGAACCAAACTGATCATAGGGCTGGTGAAGCAGCGTTTACCAGTTTCTGTGGCCACTGCATACTAGGGGATTGTGTGGCCAGCATAATGCCCAGCCGCCTTTACTTTACTCTAACTAATGTCAGGTACCCATCACAGCTGGGTAGACTTAGGGACACGTTTCAATCAAGGGAACAAATCCTAGCCATTACTAGGATTCGAAAACCTAAAACCTTCGGTAAGCTCGCCGAACACGCTGCCACTGGGTCACCGTGTAACTAAATCAGCCCTTAAGTAACAATGTTTGTTGTATAAAGTTTAAATATCATGCGCGTTACAGTAAGCATAACATGTCGTTGGGACGGCCACACTTTTTCTGTGTATGTTAATTTTTCAAACTGGTAAAATCGTTGTCCTAGCTGTCAGGCTCAAGAAGTCATTGTTTTTTTGTTTTTTTTTGCTAAATTTATTATTAAACTATTTTTTGTCCAAGAAAATTGTGGATACATTTTATGAGAATCAAATTGAGGGAATTTAATATTCTTCAACTCTCAGCGTACCATAGAAAAACTTTTAACCTGTGTTCTACATTTTTTATTCACGATTGCGGTTTGTTTGTGATGTTTAGAAAATAAATATCCAACGTTTTTGGTTGTATAGATATATAGACTATTTTACAAGTATCTTCTTCATGCATAAGCGTGCGCTTTGGTGTACTATGTGTGAAAGGTTCCACATATTTAACGTGGCTTGTCGCAATCAATGGTTTATGACAGACTCTCTTTCTCTTAGTAGTTTTGAAAACTAGAAATTAAAGCTTAAGCCAATTTTTTTATGCAGATCTAGTGCGCATGTACTAATTAATAAATGTATAGGCTTATAATGTGGTGTATACATTTCTAACTTTATTGCTGCTACATATTACAACATAGTACATTTGCACTTAATAAAGTATATTGTAATAGAAGCTGTGGGACACGTGCATTATAGTTTGCTGTCAAAAACCATTTATTAATTATTATTTATTTTACTTTTTTTTTCGCAGACTTCTAGAAAGGTCTTCACGAACAAGATGAAAAAAGTGCAAGAAATTTAAAAAAAAATGTGTTATGTGATGGTTAGCTTTTGACCAATAACTATACATTAAAAATATTAAATTAAAACAAGCCATCGTAATTGTATATTGCATTTTTTATTCAATTGTTTTTATTTGCGCTAATATATTAATTAAGCATTGTTTAAACTTATTTAATTCCACAGATGTGTAGACGTAATATTTTTAAGCTTTTATAAATATTCAAGAAAATAGTTTAATAAATAAAAACTACGAAATGTCTAGTTGTAATACTTGTGAGTGTAAATGCCTATTCAGATATTTATGTACTGTTTCACCCCCTCCCCCTTAACCCCTTAATCAATTTTTAAAAGATTGGAATGTTTACAAAACCATATTATAACAAGGCCATTCTTTACACACACACACAAAAATTCTAACAAGGCCATTCTTTACAAAAACATATTCTAACAAAGCCATTCTTTACAAAAAACATATTCTAAAAATGCCATTCTTTACAATACCATTTTTTAAAAAAGGCCATTCTTTACAAAACCATATTCTAAAAAGGCCATTCTTTACACAAACATATTCTAAAAAGGCCATTCTTTACATAACCATATTTTAAAAAGGCCATTCTTTACTAAAACATTTTCTAAAAAGGCCATTCTTTACAAAACCATATTCTAAAAAGGCCATTCTTTACAAAAACATATTCTAAAAAGGCCATTCTTTACAAAAACATATTCTAAAAAGGCCATTCTTTACTAAACCATATTCTAAAAAGGCCATTATTTACAAAAACATATTCTAAAAAGGCCATTCTTTACAAAAACATATTCTATAAAGGCCATTCTTTACAAAAACATTCTAACAAGGCCATACTTTACAAAAACATATTCTATCAAGGCCATACTTTACAAAAACATATTAAAACAAGGCCATTCTATACAAAAACATATTCTAACAAGGCTATTCTTAACTAAACGTTTCCTGAAAGTGCCCAGAGAAACAGTGCATCGACACCTACGTATAATATTGGGATTCTAGTTGTTTTAGCCTACCTATCAAAATGACGGAATTGAAGATAATATTTCATAGATTCAGTTCATGTCTTAAGATGTGCAGAAAGTGCGTCAAATGCTAACATTATTTTTTTCTAAACGTAGGACCAACATGCACTCTTAACAATTTAAACCGAGCGTAAGATTTCGGCGTGTCTTCATTCAAACAGAGTGAAGTTTTGGTCTTATTTTATAGTCTTATATACAGTTGCGTATTTAGGCATGTTCCACATGTTCCATTGGAACAGGGGCCCCCACACAAAAGGGGCCTTCACACACCCGAAAAAGAAATGTTTTAGTGACATCCCCATTCTTTCGTTGAAAATGTAAAATAAAATGCATTTATTCCCCTACAATTTAAAGCGCTCCAGTCCAACCAAGCTAAGTGCAACATAAAATTTATGATTTTACAGAATGTAACATGAATTAAGAGCCATTTTCTGAGGTATGTGAAAGGCAGGGGCAAGACCACGAGGGGCCCCCACATACATTTGGGAACAGGGCCCCCACAATCCTAAATTTGGCCCTGCTTATATACAATGAATGATGAATAAAAAGTGTACACAATACACTGGTAGATTATAAATAATAACTTCTGACTTTTGACAACAACAACTTTCACAACAACAACTACACTACTGCGATTCTTAAATAGGTCTAAGAGCAGAAAATTCTCGAGTGTAACATCTTGGAAACCGAAAAGAATAAGATGGTTGAAACGATCATTTAGATACAAATTACAAATGATATTATTTTATATATAGCGCTATTTATACTATAACAGTTGGTCTTCCAGTGCGCTTTACATCGACCATACGTTATTAAAATAAATCGAACTAGTATGTTTTTAATTTTGTTTTAAAAATGTCAATATTCTCCAATTGTTTAATTGTGTTCATTAACACTAGAAAAGAGCTTTGCCTACACAACTAAGCCATAATTAAACAGAAGTAAATAACTATAATATATGTTCTATTAGCACCATTCTAAATATACAATATACTCAAATCTTACAAATGCAACTTGACATGTAGTTATAAACAAACATCTCTATACAATGTATGCTACATTTACACACATGAAACACAAAGTTTTTTTTTTATAGTTTATATCTATGGGTGTATGTGTGCGTACCCTACGAATTTAACCGTAGGCCTATACCTGTCGGACTGAATTGATCCATAGTTCCGCTGAAGCAGCGTTCACCAGTTTCTGTGGCCACGGCATACTAGGTGATTGTGTGGCCAGCAGTATGCACAGCTGCCTTTACTTTACCCCAACTAAGGTCAGGTACCCATCAGAGCTGGGTAGACTCAGGGACACCCTCCAGACCTGGGAAAAGATCCTAACCTGCACCAGGATTCGAACCCGGGACCTTCGGCTTGTTAGTAGAACGCGCTGCCGCTCGGCTACCGTGCCCCCGTAGGCCTATACATGTTGTAATAAAATGATCTTTCCTTAGGCCTATAAATTGAGAGTAAAATAATTTGTTTTACTTCAATCCCGATCTGTTCGAACAATCTATAAGCAAGGGTGAATCATGATATGTAAATGTGTAAAAGGTAAAGAGTTTTGGTTGATGGAATATTGATTATGAAAAGAATTGTTCTAGTCTAGGTCTGTGGAAACTTTTGGAACTGTAGTGGTCTAAGGTGATAGCACAGCTTCAAATAGACAAAAAAGCACCACAAAACATAATGACAATGTAAAAAAATTACCAGAAACTTGACAACTATAAATATTTAAGACTAAAATACTAAAGCATATTTAATACTTTTAATGATTTAAATTCATAAAAAAATAAATTTCTAATAATCAAACTAGGTAAAAACTAAACAACAAATGATCACTTTTAGACAATTTGTTATTAATGGGACTAGTAAGGTAGCACTTACAAGTTTCCGTGGCCTCGTCATACGGTGTGATTAAGTGGCCAGCACAATGCCAAAATGGACATAAATAAATGTTAGAATAATGAAATAGAAAATTGTATAGATTAGATTATTTTACAAATATAATAATCAAAACGCAAAGAAACGATCTAAAACTGTTAAACCTATAAATAATAATCTTAAAATTATGATAATATTTTAAATATTTTTTATTTTAAAATATCATCAGTTTTGGTTAAAAAGGCTGTAGATGGTGGGGAGGGGGGCGGAAAACAGTTGCGACCACTTGCCTCTCCATTTTTTCCGTCACTACGCCCCAATGTCTATTCTGATATATTTTTGAGTAGAGTTGTCCTCTTGTCTCATGATGTAAATCGTTATCAAAATCTTCCCAACGTGTCAGCTGATGTGGTCGAATAGCTATAACCAGATGTTCCCCCATCGGAATTTTTGATACTTTAAACATGTGTCAATCCAAGTCTAGCCAATACGCTAGTTGGGAAAGTGTTTACTCTATTTGACGTACGTTTGAACGCATTTACAAGTCTATTGGTGGATATAATATATTTAAAAAAATATCCACAATACTTTATAACGTACTTCTGTTGTCTATTACACACACCCATCCCATCCATCTCTCTACTGTTGACTACATATAACATAATGTGATCTGTGATTAAAATAGAAGAGTTCACGGATGTCACTACACTACAAAGAGCAGTTTATTTTATGAGTGTAATAAATGTATTTCGGATATTACAAAGAAGCTTTTGGTCATTATGTCATAAAACATGACAGCTTTTCTAAGAACAAAAAGAAGTTAACCGAACATTCGTTTTTAAAACTAATGATTAAATATTAATCAAGCAGTAATAACGACTAATTAAAAAATGACAATATTGCACTTGTATAATACGCGTATTACTGTAGCAAGCAGATGTTTGGGGAGGTCAATCAAACACCCAGAACTGATGTGACATTCCCTATCTCCTTCTAAAACTACACCGACCTTATCAGTGACTTAGTGGATCGTATTAATACTCTATTCAACATACCAACTAAATTACTTAAAGAACTTTTAACTGGTCTATTAGCCTACTTAGACACAAAACATGACACGTAGATCTATCCAATTCAATATTATACTTAAGAGGAATGTATAAATTATATATTTTTTCCCTATTGTTACCTGCTCTTCTTAAGAAAACTTACAAATTAAAACAATTGAAAATTTAAGACTTTCTTTAAACTAGAAATTATCTTAGATTGTACTATTCATCTATTTATGAATGGATGTATTTAGATTATACCGTAAATAAATTAGGTGTTTTACTGTGCGTACTGTGTTTCCCTTTTATACTGCTTTCTGTCACAAACAGCGGACTATCCAGTAACTTTAAAAGTCTAATAATAACTAATTTCCCTGAAGTACTTTATACAGCGTTTTTCAGTGTTAAGGTTTCTTTAGGATAAAAAAAAAACTTCACAATATAAATTTCGGAATTTTAAAGTTGGGCCAGACTCCGATCAAAGGTAGTCTCTTTTACAGGGACCCCTTGAGATCTGCTACAACTATGTCTGTGTTTTATTACATTCATGTATGGCATATGTCTAATTATTGTTCTAATCTAATCACTTTGAATGGAGGAAAGATCGAATTATTGGGAAAAATAAATCCCCCTCACCCTCCTCCAACATTTTTTAGGACTTAATCGGCCCCTCCCTTTGGGTATAGCTTCAGCTTATATTCAGCGCCTATTGTCACACCAAAACACTGTTATAAACATAAAGCAACATTATTTGAAGAGAGTTATTTTAAATTATATGGTACGAAAATTGAAGCTGGTACTTAAAGCATTAGTGTAATGCTAATAAAGAAAAAGAACTACAATAACACGACACACAAGGAAGGGAAGAGCCATTCTTTAAAAAAATGGATTGATAATACATAATCGATGGCTGCTTACGAACTTATGCGTAGCAGTAGGGGTGCTAGAAGGCACGTGTCTCTGCCCTTCCTCTTCCTCCAATGTTGCACCCCATATAAATTAATCTTCCACGGAGACAACCTCGTTTCAAGCCATGAACTTGATTTAGTAGACAAGAGTGTAATCATAGCAACAGTTTCAATAAAAACAGTTGATATTATAAGTTTGCCAATTTTACCGCTTTCCGAGTTTTGCCGAATTTACCTTTGCCATAATTACATTTGCCAAAATTACCTTGCCGAAAATACAGAGACCGAATTTACCCATGCTAAATTTACAGTGATTCATGCTACATAGGTAGAACGCTTCGAATACGTTATTGTTCGTTTTACTAGAGGTCACTGCGGACCTACTTGACTCTGGTATTAAGTAAATCGCCCGAAATCTTCAATTCCTTCCAAAGAAGGGTACATGAGAACAATAGAGTTACAAAATGTGACTAAAATACCTACAAATAAACAAAATTGTTCGTCAAAAACAAAAGCGTATAAAAAAAACGAAAAATAAACTACACATTTCGTCCTATCCATAAAATAGATGATAAATGACTCCTGAAGTAGGCTTAGACAAACAGAACAAGAATAACAAGTTGTTAGTTGTTGGCCACTTCTAATAAAATTATTCCAATCGGACCCGGACCAAATTAATCTAAATTAGTGTTCACAAGTTTCTGTGGCCACGGAATACTAGAGATCATGTTGTCAACACAATGCCTAGCCGCAGTTACGATGTCTTATCTAAAGTCTGGTAAGCATTAGAGCTGGGTAGATTCAGAGACACCATCCAAACCCAGGAACAACTCTTAGCCTTCACCAGGGTTAGAACTCGGACCTTCAGTACACTAATACTGACGCTGGACCCACCGTATCACATTCTAATAACATACGTTAAAAGAAAGGGGCGAGGATGGTTCACTCGTCCTCTCTGGCTCGAAATGATCTAATTTTGTGTTTTGTTTTTGGCTTCCTACATTTGAATTGTTGTATTATCAAAGTAATGAAATTGTTCTCGAAAGATAATTGATCTCAATTGTGACTCCTCCTTTTGAACATATTTTTTTCATTGTAGAGATTCATTTGAAATACACCAAGCTGTTACAATAAGATTAACGTCTACCGTTGGACTGGATTAAAAGATGAGATGTAGCTACATATAATATAGATTTAAGCTCAGGCGTATATATAAACATGTTAGAACGATTTTTTAATTATTTTTTTGGAGTAAACGCCCTCTAGATGAAAGGTTCCCAAAAATATACGCAAAATTCTCAAAAGAACAAAGTTTAATGAGACATATTACAACTGTTTTAGACTCAATGTGAATTGTTTATATGTCATGTAGATTTTAAGTCGCAAGGCATAAAAAGGGTTCAATGACACTCAAACACATGGAAATAGTCACATGATATTTTAATGCGAACATTATAATATAGATCTACATATAGACTACATTGTTAAACTCAAGAGAAATGTAGTGCGTTGCAGTTTTACTGAAGTTTTGTGTATTGATTAGGCCCTATTGTTTGCTCCAAACAATTCGTGTTCAATATTTCTAAATGTTCACTTGTGTTTTTTTGGTTTTCATAGTTAGGCTGGTATGATCTAAGATTTAAGATACTTCATAGCCTACCATATCTGGGCTCTTGCCAACTTCTTAATCTGAAAGGTAATCTGATCTGAGACGGATGATATGATATTCCATTTGCATATTTGCCTCTCGCAAGATCTGCACAGAAGCCTACGTTAATCGATTTTCACAAATACAATATGTTGTTGAAGATTTGAGAAAGGAAATAGGGCAGTGTGGGGCTGTTTCTGAAGATATTTATTTCAATCCAGGGATCTCATGAATTTTTGTAATAATTGTATTTTTTAATTTATTTTTCTTTTGAAAAATGCAAATGTCTAACGCGCATTAAAAAACAACAACAACGAGTTTATGTTGTAATCATTGATTGTGTTGTTCAAATTAAAGCTTAAATAAATATAATTGCTAATAAGCTATATTTTTACAAAACATGTCGATATTTATTTTTTTTTTTTTTTTTACATTTCTCTAGGTTGTGGACAAAATTTGTAAGAAATACTTCTGTAAAAAAGTTTTTTTTTAAAGATTAAAATACATGGTATATTTTAAAATTTTATACTTTAATCTTATTAAATTATTTTTAAAAGTAATCCAAAAATCCATAAGCCATAGATCAAAGAGCTAAAAACAATTGTTTTTATTTTCTATTCAAGGAGAAAGTGAGTCTCACTCTTTTCCAATGCCTTTCTGGAATGGAATGGGCTACGGTTCCATTATCAAAATGCAAGGTTTGATTATTTGATTCAAGCCATGGAGGAATGTAGATTTCAATAATAGTCTTTATAAGAAGACAGATGCAGGTGCTCCTGTATATTATAAGGTAAGATGTCATAGTCACGTGGTGATGTTCATAATTGCCGCTCCTTTGTGTTGCAATCTTAAAGAGTCTGAGAACCACTGGGCTAGTAGGCTTAACTTAGTTTTTAACATTAAGCAAACCAAAGTAATATCTTGACATGGACACACAAAGTTTAAACTAAGAATGGCCTTTGGTATTATCGTTATACAAGGCTCACGTTTTTACTGGCTTAATATTCATTATGTCACGTAGAACTGAACACTAGATACATTGGTTACTGTGTGACATATGGTGTTAAAATCACCATTAGTAGCCACAATATCCAGAGAACTATTTTTACAGTGTCTACATTTAATACATTGTAGACAAATAATTTATAATTAAAGCTGGCCATAATGATAAGATATCTTTACTGTCTAGGATGGGGGGTTGGGGTGGTAGACTTAGGGGCCCAGCACGTTCCGACTTCCGCACTGAAGGTCCCGGGTTTGAGTCCTGGTAATGGCTAGTACTTCTTTACCCATGGTCCTAAAAACTAGTGAAGTGTTTAAACCACCTTTTACTGCCGGGAGGCCCCGAGACTCGGTGGGGAGTAATCAATGTGTGCAACAGCCCGCCTCACCAAGCCCGGTGCCTGGACGTCCAGGCCTTTAGTCTGGAATTTGTGCTACCGTGCGACAGTACAGGAATACGACCGAGCTACCACGTTAATATCAGGGGGAAATCCGCAGGTGGGGAGGAGCAGAGTAGTGTATTTGACGACGGAGACCGTACCCTGGGCGGATAGACTCGAACAGGATTTTGAAGTCCCCCCCTCCCTCCCCATCCAGCCCTTTACATCGTAACTCACTGTACTTAGTAGCTGGAAGGCTCCTATGTTTTTTTCAGACATATTAGATCGGTATTTGATTAGATTTCATTCCCTGGTATTGATGTAGTCCGAGAGTCTACTAGACCAGGGGGACGCCGACCTTTTGATAACAGTGTGCCAAAGTAGGATTTCTAATTAGTTCAGCGTACCGACAGCCTAAACGCCACCCTGCTCTTCCACTTAATTTAATGTAGAAGAGACTTGAATTGCTCTTTCAGGGTTCTTCCGCGTGCCATAGGTTGCCGACGCCTGTAGTAGACAATAATGAGCCTCTGACATTAGTTGGGAAAAAGCCAGCCACAAAATTCTCCTATGTAAGCTTATGCCAGAATTTGACCGCTGCATGTTTAACTTGCCACATGAACCGACGTAATCTCAAAGGAATACTTAAATATATAAGAAACTGTCTTGGAGTAATGCACCTCACCCTGGTTTTGCCTCAACCCCCGGGCGTCCAGATGGTTTACTTATGAGCTAATCTAAGCCTGGTGTTTATATAGAACTGAAAAGTCAACATAGGTTCACACAGAGCCACATACACAAATTGATTAAAGGTTTAAATATTATTTACAAAAAGTATTGCATATAAAGACAATACATTTTCATTTTAATCTCCATTCCTGTTTCAATCAAGATTGTGGTAAGACATTTGTTAATTTGTAATAAATTTGTATTTTCTGTCTCTTGTTTATTTCGAAATAAATTGATTTGGTAAAATATATTAATTTGAAGTATAGTTCGCATGATTCTGTGACAAGGAGAATTTTGTGTTAATCCCAATATTGCACTAACACACCGCTTTAAACTTTAAACGTCTGTCGGGCACGGAGAATTAGGTAAATTCACTAGGTCAAGTATTTTAACAAGTCCTTCGGAACGGGAGCCCATCGCCCTGTATGGCGCACCATAAAATTTTTATTTCAATGTGGATTTTTTTGTAATTAATGTTTATTTTGGTGTTCAACTTTTACTCGTGACTTGAAGTCGTCTATACGGCTGTGCTAACTCATATACATCGTGTCTTATAAGCTCTGCCGCTGAACTGAAACATCACACACACAGACACACAAAATACCTTTTATTTATCAATAACATTTAAACGTCTTTACATAGCATCAATGGTTTAATTAAATCCGAAGGGAGCCTTTGGTTTAAAAAGGAAGAGATAAAATATTATTAGAAATGTATATTATAAACATGGACTTTTTTTTTGGCGGGGCCCCTCGTGTTTACGATAACTTTTCAATATCGCCGCACATGTTACGAAATGGCCATGTTTTTAACTTTGACACATGGCTTTTTTTTTTATTTTAATTGTGGTCTTTCAGTTACGTCTCCATAAATATTCTCTAGGCTGCTTTTTAATATTACAGCAAAATCTCGATTGAACGCAAGCTGCCAAAAATCTCATTAAAAGTAAATAATACAGTAAAATGAATAGTAAATAAACTTATTGGGTGTAGGTTCAAATAATAAAAAGAGTTTAAAGGCTGTTTTTTTTTCTGTGCAGTGTTACATTTTTTTTAAACTATTAAGAGCATTTTGAAAGCTAACTATTATTGAAATAAAAAAATGTAAAAGTTTGCATAACTCAATAACATTAAATCTAAAAGAACGTATCTCTAGGTTCTAACACAAAACAGTTAACTATTCAGCCGATTAATGGTATGATTATTTACCCAAAAGTTAACGAAGTGCTATGTCATAGGTGTCAAACTCAGGGAACGCGAGTCACATTTGGCCCCGGGTATAATTATATCCGGCCCGCAAAAAATGCATATTTTTGTTTTAAAATGTTTTGTTTACCTTCTAATTCAAGGATCGGCAACCTATGAGATAGTAGTGTGCCAAAGTATGATTTCTAATTCAATCAGCGTGCCAACAGCATAAAAGTCATGCTGGTGTAGCACTAAATTATTGTAGAAGAAACTTGAATAGAATTTTAAGGCCTCTTCTGCGTGCCATTGAAAATCTCTCGGCGTGCCAAGTTTAACACGCGTTTCGTAGGTTGTCGACCACTGGTCTAATGAATGGAGGTTTATCTAGTTCGGCGCGCAAATAGAAGTGTGAGTTTTGGGTCCGGTGCAATTTAGTTTGACAATTTTACGCTAGATTGCAATCCTACAAAGGCACCGAATTGTTTTGTTAATTAAAAGTACGTTAAATCGAAGATCGTGTCAAGCAACTCTTCTCTTTTTTAATTTCAGATAGACATATAGGCTACCTATTCATCCCAGGTATTTCAAAATGATCATCTTTTGGCTTACGCTGTCGGTTCTCCTGGGCGTGGCGTGCTCTCAGAGGGCTTCTGCCCGTTATATGGACATGACACTTCCCCGGAACGACCCGGCCATAAAGTTTGTCATGGCAAGCATTAACTACTTCTACGCATCCAAGGGAGACTATGATGAAAGAGTGCTGAGCAGAGTTAACTCAGTCAAAGCTAAGGTAAAAGTCTTAAAGTTATCTTTTTTAATGTTGAATGTAATGTTTGTTATCAAAAGGGGTACGACATGGAGAAGTGGCATTTTTATATGAATTATTTGCCAAGTGGAGGATATATTTATAAGATGAAATATTAAAACAACAATGTGCCTCTATGCATCACAATATATTGGGGTAATTAATATTCACGCAAGTAAAGTGTGCTGTTAGCAATGTTACTTTTACAGTGCAATCACTGGAAAATTATACTTTTGTACCTTCTTGTTCTATTATAACGTTAGTAAAATAAGAACGCTATGAAACTAGTCTAGTAATACAGAGCTCACTAGATTAAGTGTAGGAAAGCTACTAAACCAATAAGCCTGACAACTTCTGGAGGGTCTTTGTGCGTTTACAGGTTTGAACAGTTTTAAGGTCATACTTTCAGACGGCATGATGTGTCTAAAAAATGTAATTCCATATCTCTCCCCAAAACCAAAGAATTTTATGGAGCCCCCTTCCCTCCCCCCTCATCGTAAAAAAGGTATTTTATCTATTATATTTTTCAATAAAGAAAATGTCGTCAATATTAATTTTTTAGTTTTTTTTTGCATGTGGGTGTGTGTACATATGTGTGTATTGTTCTCTTATCCATTGATATATTTTAAAACGAATTATACCATTTTGTAGGTAAATAAATTGTGTATAAGGTAAATATAAACAAAATCTAATTAATTTGTTAGTTTAGACAATAATTATGTTGAAATGTGATTTGTAGCGAAAAATTAGACGGAAAAATAAAAACATTCCTGTTACCTAATATTTCTTCTTTTCCTCAATGAATTTATATCTTTCACTCATAATTATTATAAAGTATATCCAAAATCAAACATAATAAATCCAAGATCAAGTTAATTGAGAGGTATTTACACAAACAAGATAAGATTATCATGGTAGTTAATCAGTAAAAAGCTTAAGGTGCCTTCTTTCCAAAGATTAGTCCATTCGATGAAATATTAGAACAGATAACTTTGTGATCTAGAAAACGTCAACTTAAACTGGATTTATTGTATCTATTGTCTGTTTACTTTGTAGGGAACGACGTATATGATTACTGTAACAGTGGACAATAGAATTAAGGTAGGAATCTTCAGAATTTACTTTTTTGTCTTAAAAAAAATGATTTACGATTTTCTGGCTCTTTGTGGGGAATACCCAAAATGTGAAGAGCAAAAAGAATCATGGTAAAATATAGATTTCTTTGTCAATATTTTAAATATGAATTGTCACATCTAGAATAAACAGAGTTCGAAGCAAGTTTTTGACTTGGTTAAACTATAACAATAATACTTAAGTAAAAGTTTTTATCCAACAGATGGAACGCTGCACGGCAGAGATCCTTGTGCGTTCTTTGCTTTCAGACAAATTCACTCTTCTAAGTGGACCTAACTGCTATTCTTAACAAGCGAGGTAATGCATTTGTTGCATCAATGTTGAATTTGAAACTTGTCATTGCAACACTAATTTAGTGGTATTAAACAATATAAGCGATATGAAGTAGACTAATGAGACTTAACACTTCTAAGTATATTTATTTATAGTTGTACAATAAATCTCTCCTGCTTTAAACTCACCACCTCTGACTATGTGCACTTAAAGCTTCACATGGAAATTGAGAAGGCATACCACCTTGTTTTGGCCTAGTGGCAGCGCGTTCGACTGGCGATCCGGAGGTTCTGGGTTCAAATCCTAGTGCAGGCTAAGATTTGTTCCCGGCACGTGAAGGTGTCCCCGAGTCTACCTAGCTCTGATGGGTACCCGACATTAGTTGGGGTAAAAAACATAACCCGGTTGAACAAATGCACTTCCTAAAAAATCTCCAACATCCAACTTCCTGTAGACAGGGCAATATAGTCTTTATTATGCCTTATGCAAATTAGATTTGGGGCACAGGTAAAAAAAACAAAAATTAGGGCCTATGAGAGTCAATCCGTTAAGAAGAAAATAAGGGTATATCTGTTTGTCCG
Source organism: Anisus vortex (assembly GCA_949126835.1). Taxonomy (NCBI): domain Eukaryota; kingdom Metazoa; phylum Mollusca; class Gastropoda; family Planorbidae; genus Anisus; species Anisus vortex. The sequence goes on along the minus strand of OX421495.1, from coordinate 21,351,623 downwards.
TCCACCTATAGACTTTGATAACATGTAATGCCATTTCAAAATAAAGTAGGCCTACACTCACATCTATAGGCCTACTGAATTAATCGTATTTCTTATCCCTAAAATGCAATACACCTTTTAAATGTTATAAATTTAATAACACAGTCCTCAACTTTTCAATCAGTTAGGTTTTAGGCTAGTATTTTTTTTTCAAATAAGTAGTTGGCAAATGTTTTATAATTTTATAGCGTCCCTTCATCATAAATGGAGTCACTAAACTTAATTTTAACGAACCCTAACGAGTAGTATTTATGTATTTTTGTGGGGTAATATTTTCATTGCAAATTTATGTTTTCAGGCATTTTGAGGACACACACTATGGGCATGATAGCATGATACTGGACATCCACCCACATTCAGGAAGGCTGTATCGTGTTTGATTAGCTTTACTGAAATAAACGATAAAATATTGCATACTATTTTCTCCCAAACCTTATTAATAAAAGCTCCAATCATTTAATTAAAATATGGATAGTTGACATAACCTTGTAGTCAGATACTTTATAAATAAAAATGGTTTGTGAGAATGCCCTTTGCATTTGTAGAGAGATATACATTAGGACTATTATAAAGTATAAAAACATCAGACCACTGTGACCAAGTATATTTAGATGCTACTCGGGTTGAAAACAGTTTTAATACTAAACTGTAACAAATATAAGCAGGCGTATGTGTCTCTGTTCATTGTACGTCAGAAATTTATTTACTAAGTCTATATAATATATTATTTGTTTCAATGCGATTTTACCGTTAGAATTTTTTTAAAGTTTTTTGTTGACTAAAAAAATCGATTAAAATCACATTCGTAGAAAGTTCATCAACTAGCGCTGTGTGCGGAGAATAAAATATCCCATGAAGTTATAAGAAAAAATAGACAGAACAATTTACATCTGATCTAATCAGTTTTGATAGACATGTTATCTACCACAACTGGATCAAGGATCCTGGACGAACTGAGCATGCTGAAATGTTAAAAGCATGGATAGATGTGCTGTACCAGTGACCGTCATTAGGCCTAATTTATAGCTCGATTAAAAATATTCTTTTGTCCCTGCAGTAGAATCTTTACACTTTAGTATGGTATAGGCCACAAATGTAGGAATCTAGTGTTCTAATTGTTATTTTTTTTTGCCACGAGACAGCCGTCACACTAACGCCCGATACGCCTATTAAATAGCCTACTAAACCCATTATAAAGTTTCTATATAAATATTAAGCTCAATGTAAATCAAATGCGATTTGTAAAAAGAAAACTACATTTCTATTAAACCTAGAAACGAAGTGAATACTTTAAAAGGGATAGTTTAGAAATAAAAACCATTTGACTTATATTATAGCCAAACACTTTATTTCTTTCCAAGTTTCATCCTGGCGTGAACTGGGTTACCCGAACAATTTAAGCCTTTAAAGCACTTATCAAACTGCAAGAAAGAAAGTATCCGATGGAAATAATCTTCTGCTTTAAAGTAGGGTCCAAATTAAAATATACCCACAACAGGGCACCTGATGAACACGTGACGAACTTTTTAATTAGGAACTAATTAGAAACCAAAAATGCACGTTTTAACATGACACAATCATGACTTAACTTATCGAGTTAAAAATCAAACCCCAGGGGGACAAAGGTTGGGCATGATAAGCGTGTCTGAGCACCTGGTGCATTGATTGTATGCACGTCATTTATTTTTTTTAATATAAAACGAAAATCTGACACGGATTTGAAAAAAAAATGTTTTCTCTTTACTGATTGACAAATACAGCATTTTTTAAAAATACAATTCTTTACACAACATACTTAGATATTAATAGTCTAGGCCAGGTGTCGGCAACCAGACTTGGCACGCGAAGCGATTTTCAATGGCACGCCGAAGATCCCCCAAAAGACGATGCATGTCTTTCTACAAGAAATGGAGTGCTAGAACAGGATACATTTTAGGCTCTTGCCATGCTGAAGCAACTAGAAATTCTATTTTGGCACACTATAATCAAAAGGTTGCCAACCCCTCTGAACAAGAAAGCCGTGCGTTTGAACACGGCTCTATCTCCGTAGAGATCAGTGGATAGTGGGTCACCCGTCCCATCTCCTCGATCGACGAGACGGGGCACTCCAGCAGGATATGCTCCACTGTCTCTTCCTCCTCCCCACAGTGGCGACACCGCGAGTTGTAATTAGGCCGGAACCTGGCGAAGTATGCCCCAATGGGGCAGTGGCCAGTGCGGAATTGAGATATGATACTCTGTTCCGACCTATTTAGGCACCACCATGGGTCGGCGCGGTTAGGGCGGGGCAATTGCCGCCAGACTTCTCAGCCCTTGTCAGAGCTGTCCCAGCTCTCGTTACACTTTTCTGTCTCCCACCTTCGTAATCAATGTACGGGCCTTCTCAAAGGAGCATGGCGTGCTGCCGGGCTCCTCGGAGGTGGGTTTGCTCAGCCCACCCTTTTTGGCAAGGTGGTCTGCTCTCTCGTTGGCAGGTAGGCCTGTATGCCCTGGGACCCACTGCAGTAGCACGCGGTCTCCAAAGCGCTGGCTTAGCTCGTCTGAAGCCAGTAGAATTTTCTCTATCTGAGGGGGCCAGTTGCTCAGATTCTCAGTAACCTGGAGCACCGACAACGCATCAGTCAGGATGAAGACGGTCATAGAGCAGTGGGCGCCTGCGACGTGGCGAAGGCGGATCCACTCCAGAGCCCGACTGATGGCCTGACTGATTTCCTACTAGAATGTACCATTAAAATGTAACACGATTTTTTTCTTTTCCAACTTTCCTTTCTCTCCTCCCCTTTCCCGGTTTGATGCATGGGTGCAAGTGCTGGACCCCCATTTGGCCGGCAAGTAAGAGTTGACAGTGCCAAAAAGCCGGCAAAAGTTTCTGCCTAAAATAATATACTTAGCGTTCGTGTCCGCAAATTATTGTATTATATTTATATATTATATATATATAGGCCAAAAGTAGTCGTCAGGCTCTTTGTTTTTTTTTAAATACATTCTTACATTTTCGATATTGTCGGGATAAAACAACAAGATCGCATATCCCGCATTTTTTTTTTTACAAATAGCCTATGATTGCCGAATTCGGACATTTGCGAGAGAAAAAAGAAAGGATATCAGGTCAAGGTCGCAGTGCACCAGGTTACTATATTAATATTACTAACAATGTAACAATGTAGTGTAGGGCCTACAGCGAGCTCAGTGTTCTACAAAAACAAGTTTATAGTGACGATTTTACACCCTTGATAGCAATAATTGAAACTTTGACGTTGCGCCGAGATAAAGTCTATTAATAAATAGTTGTTTTCGTTTTAGTAGGCTGATAAACAAAAGTTTTATTGTAGGCCTAATGACCTAATGAGGCTAATGCCTAGCCGGCCGCCTAGCCTAATGAGCTAATGAAAACAGTGAGTTTTAATAGCCGCAGCCCCGAGTAACGCGTGGCGTATAGATTGATACAAATTCGCGTCCGAGTCCAAAAAAACTAAATTACGGGATTGCAATAAAAAAAACGTTTTTAAAACTCTGGAGGCACGGGTAGGCCTATAAAAATTACCGGGCGACGAAAAATAGGGAAACCCTGACCTAAATATAAATATAGAATCACGCATGTGCGGATACTTTGGTATTTTCCTGTTGCTCTTTTTATTTCGCCTTTTAAGTTTTCATTAAAGAAAAAAGTCCATCATTTATAGTTTGTTACGGCAAAAAAAAAAAAAGTCCGATTTCGGTGCAACGAGATCTACAAGAAACTACACATTAAGCTTGACGGCGATTAGCCGGCGTGTATGTTTCCAAAATTTAAATTGGCCAGCATGCCGGCTATAGCCGGCACTCTTGCACCCATGTTGATGTAATCTCGTGCACGAATGGGTAGGTCGGCGAATGCTAAATCTCATTGATTACCTCACTTTCAAGCAATGAGGCCCACGACTCACGGGTACAGCCGCCCGACCACTGTGCCAGATGTGTCTTACGTTCACCAGTTTTGTAGCCAATTCTTGAAAGCATTCGGCCACCATCACATTCATTAGCAACGAGTCTTCATTTATCACACTACTCTATTTAAGTAAATACCCCGTAGATATAAAATTCATAACACTCTTCAGATGCATTCAATCAAGCAGTCTTAAGTTGTTTACTTACTAAATAGCATGAACCTACTATTTTATTCTTGACTTATTAGTTGTTCGAACTAATTAGGACATTTTATGGATCTGATTGATTAATGATTATTTAGCATTATCATACTTTTAAACAATATAAAGAATAAAGCAATTCGCAGATTAAAACTCCCTCTTCTAAAATAGAGCCATACAACTACGCTGTTTTATGTAATTACACTAAAATATATTTAAAAGTGAATGTTTACTCCGTCTGCCAGTGTCGCCATGTAATCACTGTTTAATTTGACTGAGTCTAAGTAAATAGTCACTGTTACATTCCGTTAAGGTCCAAAAGCGGCTGAACTCTCCGTTCATATAATATTTACTCTTTAAAACTTATTGCATCTGATCGGCGAATAATATGTAGCCTGGTGATCTAGGGGAGATAAAAATGAAATAATACATAAAGTGATTCTTAGATGGAGTTACCCACGGTACTAGAATTAAAAGGACTACCATTGTACAGATTTAAACATAAATCACAATACTTTTGCTGCAATCAAATGGTTGAGAGGTATTCAGTAAACATTTCTTACAATTAGGATATTTAATTACAAAATAGTAAAAAAATTACAACAAAAAAAAAAAAAAAAATAACCCAATAGTCAATAACTTAAAAATTTATTTCCTTAAAATTCTGAAAGACTCCAAAAGTTATACATTTACAAGATAAACATAGATTAGTAAAAGTATATGTTTTTTTTTGTTTAGAAAAAATTGTCTTTAAACCAAAAAAATGGCTCTGTTAAAATAATTACACCAAATGTACAGGATATAATGATTCAGTGGAGAGAAGCATAGAATAAAAAATGTAGAGATTTAATATTTACTTAGATCTAAATTACAGACATTAGGCAATAGATTTCAATACACACACAAAAAAAATGTCCCAACCATTTCTTTATTTTTCAATACTGCTTAACCCTTTCAAGATCAGTCATTGTTTAGAGAGAACTAAAGTAAAATTTGGAGAGTGGATTTAAAGTACCATTGAGCTGGAAAGGGTTAAGAAATAACTATACTCGGGACAACTGGCTCTTTCAGCAGAAGGCTGTATTTCAATGTGATTGTCGATTAATTAGTATGTTTCCATGAATACTTTAAATACTGCTCAATATTTTGTATATACTGGTCACTGGTAGCTAATGGACACAAACACTGTGAGGCATTGAAATACAAAAGCGGAGACACTTCTCAAAGTTAAAATACTTATTGATCAACTGGTCAACAGCGTATGACCTTGTAGCGAACATTGGTGATTCTGTTTGTCGCAGAATTATCAATTTACAGAAAACAGATGAATATTTTAATAATCCTATACAAGATAATTGATCTATAATTCAAAAAACCACTGCACCGTGTTAATATTTTATTAAAAGTGTAAATTTTCTCAAAGATAATCTTAGCTCTTAAAATAATGGGTACATTTAGAAAAGATATCTTTTGAACTATGTGAACATCTACTTTATTGAAAGCTCACAAAGTTAATTTTTAGTTATCCCTATCTCTTGTGTTATCATCATAAGCGTTAAGAGTGAAATAACTCTTTTCAATTATAAATTTAACACAGATTTATATATTCACTTTGCCTGGGACAAATTAATGCAATGCAGTGCATTATATTTCTCTATATATAGATATATATACACAAAAAAATATCAATAACATCTTGGCTTAGCTTAGATTTTTCTTGCTTTAAGGCCAATATCAATGTAAAGTGCACACAGATAAAATTGCTAAAAAAAATATCAAACTGTTCCATGTATTGAAACATGTCAGAAGAAAAAAAGGGGAATGTATACATGCAAGATCTGATTAAATTGTCCACTTTCCACCCCCCTCCCAACAAAAAATGATACGTTTTCTAAAGCTAAAGTAAACAAAACAAATTTAAAATATTTGAAACACCTTTTGTCATGAAAAAAAAATCAAAACAAAATTAAGGTATTTTTATTCAGGTCCTTTTGTCAAAAAAAAATTCAGACAACTTGAGTCTAGACATTTTCTCAAAATGGTGTCATTTAATTTAAATAAAGGGGCTTACATGCTAATGCAAATTTTGTACTTTTTCCACTTTGGAAGAAATAAGTTTTGAAATTATGTCTTTTTTACAGTTGATCCTAAAGAAGGTTAAAGCAAAAAATCTTTCAGAATACAGAAAGTGTGTGGGGGGGTAATTATTTCTAAAAGACCATCAGTTAACAGTTGCGGAAGAGCACATCTTGTTCACTCCACAAGTACCGTCTCCTCTGTAGACAAGGTAGTAGCCCTGGAAGAAAAAGAAACAGGTGACAATGTTTTCAGACATGTCTGATTATTGAAACACAGCTAGGGACTAGCCACCACAACTTAAATTATTTTTTATTAATATCAAAATCTTAAAAGTGTTCTATTTAAAGATTTCAGTTGATGTCTTGGCACATTTTATTCAACAATGAGATTGATAGAATCAGCATTATGTGTTGACAGATTTTTATTTTTAAAAAAAAACAACGGTTAAATGTAATGTTTTTCAGCTAATTAGGTGAAGTACGGTAGTTGTCATATGTGTATATATAATGGTTATAATGTAAAGCTTTACATAATAGAGATGTTTTTATACATAGCTTGTTGTATTTACTGTGTTTATTGCTAACTCTAAGTTTTAGATTATTGGTGCTCATATAATGATTTTAATTTCGCTAGGCTCAATGATTTTTTTTCATCTTTCAAAAATGTTCTCCTACTTTCATAATCAAAGCTTATACAATAGTGCAATAACTATGTACCGGTATAGGTATATTCTTTAATCGCCAGATAGAGATTCCATTTGAAAGGTTATCCCAGATGTAAAAACGAAAATAAAACTAAAGTGCTACCTAACATACGCTTGTTATAAACTAGAATATGCAACTTCTGTATGGGACCCCTCAGTTAAAGATTACATTCAAGTGAACCAAGCTGTAAACAGTGAAGGCAAGGTATGATGGTTAACTATGACTATGAGTCAATAAGTGCTGTATGTGTGTCACATGACCTGACAAGGTCTAGTCACAAGTTAGCTGTATACCTGCATTTTGTTTTCATTTAACCTTCTAATAGCTGTAAGCAAGCAGTATGTAAGGGAAACAGTGGGTGTGTAGTGGATTAGGTTAGTCATCAGACAACAGTAAACAGGAAAGGTATTACTCATTTATAAAAATGTGTAGCCTACATAATGACCAAAGTACAAAGTTCATAAACACAGCCGCACACTTGCTGTTAACATAATATTGTTATTAATGCAGGAAGCATTAAACATTTTTCATCAAATTACATGAAAAATGTGTTTGAAGAAATTAAAGCTCCCTTTGCACAAAATGTATTTAGAAAAAGCAACTCTAGGGGTGACTTATCTGCCTATATCTATAGAGTGACTTATCTCCCTATGTCTTTAGTGTGACTTATCTGCCTATGTCTATAGAGTGACTTATCTCCCTATGTCTATAGAGTGACTTTTCTCCCTATGTCTATAGCGTGACTTATCTTCCTATGTCTATAGAGTGACTTATCTCCCTATGTCAGGGGTCGGCAACCTTTTGAGGCGGAAGAGCCAAAAGTTACAATTTACACAATTTCCCAGTTTTTAAAGAGCCACAAACATTTTTTTTCATTATTATCATATTTGATTGGGAGTAGGATTAGCCTACCTAAAGGGCCTACAAAATTGATTTTTGATTTAAAATAAATAGCTTTAAATATGAAATAATAGGGGCCTATTTATTTATATAAAATATACAAATGTTTCGCACAAAACATTATAAAGTATTTTAGCTAGCTCTGCTAGAATAATAAAATTAGTAATCAAATAGTAGGCCTATAACTATAATTATTGAATAATAGATAGTTACAATAGTTAGGGCCTACATCAATGGGAGCAATGACCATGAATGTCTTTGAAAGTTTGGCTAAATCTGGCTCATAACTTGTTGTTTTCAGTTTCAAGCACGCCTCTAAATTTTTATTTGTTAGTTGGCTTCTTACTTTACTTTTTATTATATTTCATGCAAGAGAACGCTTGCTCGCACGAATATGTTGACTCGAAGATCGTCAGCACTCCAAATGCCAACTTCTACTCCTCACTGTAGCATTCTGGAAGACTATTCCATGCGTCAAATATGAGTGCCTCAATTTACGGCATTTCTTTTAGAGTTTATAACTGCCCAGATGTGCAGCGTGACGTGCATGCTTTTCTGGACCTCCAACTCACAACCTTGCTCCGAAGAAGACTGAACACTACCGCCCGCTGGGTTGCTGGCTGGGTAGTATATAAAGTAGTCTAAGTAGTGACTACCGGCTGTCAGTTTCGGCTGTCCGTCTACTCTATCCTCCCAGCCTGTTCATGTCTGCCATGGTGTGCCACATGGGTCTGTCCTCGGCCGAGTTCTTTTCACACTTTACACCCAACCCCTCTCCTTTGTCATCGAGCGCCACAAACTGAAATATCATTCTTTCGCTGATGACACCCAGCTCTATAACAGTGATGAGCCTGAAGACTTCGACGGGCTCTTTACTTCCATCTCTATTTGTTTACTGGACATCAAGAACTGAATGACGGATAACAAGTTCAAGTTGAAGCTCTTATCGTCGGTACGAGACAGAGGGTCGTGTCCCTTACTGCGTCCGATCTTTAGCTGGTCGACGCAACAGTACCTTTGTCCCCGACTGTCAAGAGCCTTGGCGTCTATCTGGACTCCACGCTGTCCATGCAGCCCCACATCTCCTTCCTCACCAAAATCTGCTTCTTCCACCTGCGTCGTATTGCCGCCATCCGTCGCTATCTCACTAATGAAGCTTGTGTTAAGCTTGTCATCTCTCTCCTCTTTTCCCGCTTGGATTATTGCAATTCGATCTTGGCTGGCCTCTCGGCCTCCTCCCTTCAGGGCCTGCAACGTGTCCATAACTGTGCTGCCCGACTGGTCCTTAAGAAGAAGAAGTGAACACATATCACTCCTCTGCTCCGATCTCTGCACTGGCTACCGCTCGACCAAAGCCCTATTTTCAACACCTTCAGGAGTCAGCTGAAGACCCATCTATTCAAGTAGCAGTATTCACCTGTACATGTATACATTTTCGTCCTTTAATCGTTGTCTGTACTCTGTCTGTAACTGTTGACGGCGCATAGAACTGTTCCCAACGGGATATGCGCTATACAAATATTATTATTTGGCTATTATTATTACTCCACTTATTATCAATGTTCTCTATTGAGTGATTTTATCCTGTTTAATATAATATTTTTTATGAGTTGTGAAAAAAAATTATAATTATTAATATTTGCTCATGGAATGAGAGCCGCATCTTGACATCGAAAGAGCCGCAGGTTGCCGACCCCTGCCCTATGTCTATAGAGTGACTTATCTGCCTATATCTATAGAGTGACTTATCTGCCTATGTCTATAGAGTGACTTATCTGCCTATGTCTATAGTGTGACTTCTAAAAATTCAGAAACTAACATACACATGTTTATATATACACTGTTAACATAAGATAATATATAATACAGTACATTTTTACATTTTCATCACATTACATGAAAAATGTGTTTGAAGAAATTAAAGCTCCCTTTGCACAAAATGTATTTAGAAAAAGCAACTCTAGGGGTGACTTATCTGCCTATATCTATAGAGTGACTTATCTGCCTATGTCTTTAGTGTGACTTATCTGCCTATGTCTATAGAGTGACTTATCTCCCTATGTCTTTAGTGTGACTTATCTGCCTATGTCTATAGAGTGACTTATCTCCCTATGTCTATAGAGTGACTTTTCTCCCTATGTCTATAGCATGACTTATCTTCCTATGTCTATAGAGTGACTTATCTCCCTATGTCTATAGAGTGACTTATCTGCCTATATCTATAGAGTGACTTATCTGCCTATGTCTATAGAGTGACTTATCTGTCTATGTCTATAGTGTGACTTCTAAAAATTCAGAAACTAACATACACATGTTTATATATACACTGTTAACATAAGATAATATATAATACAGTACATTTTTACAATTGGAAAATTTTAAACATAATAAACAAAAAAGAAAACTACAAGAGCTATTGAATTTCAATGGTGTGACACTGATATTGGTAAACGCTGCTTCACCAATCCCATGGATCAATTAGTCCAACTGGATACTTTACTTTTACTTACTCCAGAATTAAAGTTGTTGTCCGAGAATGAATGTTTTTATCAAGGCCTATTATTACGTCTAGCCTATAATTGCCACAGCTACATTCTAACAGATTCAAGGCTGATTTTTTTTTGTTTTTATCCTTTCTAGGTTTTGGTTGTTATTATCTTGTTTTTTTTTCCCCACTTGTTAATGAGTGAGGAGGGGGGGGGGAGGATTAAATTCCAATTTGTAGATTAAGTGTGTGTCACATGATCTCATCTGCCTAAAGGTCAGGAACATAAACAAAGCCCCCTCCCCCCCCCTACCGCCTGGCTAGTGTACCTGTGTAATTATCTTCCTTGCACCCACAACAAGTAATTAGTTGGGAAAACATGTGCAGTGTGGTGGGCTGGGGAGATGGAGTTGCAACTGTGACACTTTGTACAGGAAGAAGTATTTGGAAGAAAAAAAACAACAAAGAACTGAAATGTCATCAATATTACAGATTTTGGTTGTTTAACTCTTTCATCAATCAAGTAATCTTTCTCACTTTAAGTTGTTTTTTCTGTTGTTTTTTTCACACATTTCATTAAGCTGAATAGTTATTCCTTTTATTCAATCATATTTAGGTGGGACAGCCTAATCACTGACTTTTTCCTACTTTTTAAAAAAATCTTGAGATGTTGGATGAAAGTTGGATGAGAGTTATCAAAACAGTTTCATATATAAGGCAAAATGTAAAAAACTAGGAAAGAAACTGAAAACGTCTACCTATTAGAATTATAGAAATTGTTACTTTTAAACTATAAAGCCTACAGATTGTATCAGTTTTTATTTAGCTGTATTTCCTGACAATATTTGTTTTACTAATTTATCTTTCAATAATGTTGTTTTTTTCTCTCGCGGCCTTCAGAATAACTAAGAACCTATAGTTAACTATTCCACAACTTTCTGTTCACTTGAAATACCAACCAGGCTGAGATCAAACTTTCATACAGCATACAAACACTCTGAAGCTCTAATGTTTTAATTGCTTAGTTTAAAGTGGATACTTCCAGTATTCCAAAACATAAAAGTAGAATTTCTCCTTGAGCTTCAAGAATTCTGAGTCATGATCACTATGTGTAGCAGAGGAGGATTCATTGATTGGTCAATGTTTTAGTCATCTTTGTCCAATGAGTCATTAGTTGATCAATGCTTTAGTCATCTCTGTCCAATGAGTCATTAGTTGGTCAATGCTTTAGTCATCTCTGTCCAATGAGTAGTTAGTTGGTCAATGCTTTAGTCATCTCTGTCCAATGAGTAGTTAGTTGGTCAATGCTTTAGTCATCTCAGTTCAATGAGTTGTTAGTTGGTCAATGCTTTAGTCATCTCTGTCCAATGAGTTGTTAGTTGGTCAATGCTTTAGTCATCTCTGTCCAATGAATCCTTAGTTGGTCAATGCTTTAGCCATCTCTGTCAAATGAGACATTAGTTGGTCAATGCTTTAGTCATCTCATCCAATGAGTCGTTAGTTGGTCAATGCTTTAGTCATGTTTGTCCTTGTAGTATTGCATAATTTCAATACAAAACTGAAAATTTGTGTCTAAATTTTTATGAACAATATTATTAAGAACATAATTATTCAGACAGAAGTTAAACAACACAACACATATGGTATTCTTGTGGTGTTTTTTTTTTTATATCAGTGCCCTAAATAATGTTTCTAGTTACAGATTTCAGGTTACTGACCTGGACACCCCAGGATGGTCCCCAGCTGTTTTTCACAATCCAGTAAGGTTCACTACCTTTCTCTGGAAAAAATTGACAACAATGTATTAAATTAGGAAAAAAAATTAAATAGACAAAACCATATTCTGGAAACATGCATAGGAATTTAAAGTCACTATCGAACACAACACTTGGCAGTGAGAATTTTTTATTAGTTAGTAGTTCTAAAAAATTATCCCTTTAATAACAGTATTTTGTTACAGTTTTTGAGAACTAATTGAGCAACAGCAGTCTAGGATTGCTAATACAAAGTTCCCAGGTTGGAAGGCTAGGTTAAGCTGCAGGTTTCTTCACCTATTCTGGGAGGATGTCATGATTCTTCCAAGTTCAGACGGGTGCCTGACGTTGATTGTGGAAAGTAAGTCAGCTGGGCCACACAATTCCCCCTGTATGCCGTGGCCAAGGCATACATTGAATGCTACTACTACTGGCCGACAGGGTCAGCCAGGAATACTTTACGTTTTTGTTAAATTAATAACGTTGATAAATAAAAGATTTTTTTAAGATAAAAAAACAATATATTAATATATATACCAATCAAAATAAAAGTAGGTCTAAGTAAAGCCTAATTTTAACATTTGATATCAAATACCTAGTCAAGAGTCAATCATACACTTACTGCCAAATCTAATGTCAATCATACACTTACTGCCAAATCAAAAGTCAATCATACACTTACTGCCAAATCTACTGTCAATCATACACTTACTGCCAAATCAAAAGTCAATCATACACTTACTGCCAAATCCGACTATTAGAACGCCATGGTCAAGGCCGTCTGGACTGCAAAACAATTTCCAGGGGTGTGAAATACCGCCCATGTAGAACTGAAATGAGACGAAATATTTTGTCAGTCCTTTCATTAACTTTGTTGTGACAAAAACAAAACAAAACCAAAAGAACCACAAACAAACAAAATAAGTTATCAACTTACTTGCATAGCAAAAGCATTGATTCCTATGGATATCGGCCCATTCTTATACAACCAGGCAGCCATTTCTATTACAATGAAAACCCACAAGAATTATAGTGTCCTTAATTTTTTTACTGAATAAAACTCTGTAGAAACATAACCTACTTATTCCACTATATTATAAAATTAAAAAACTTGACCAACCAATATTATGTTGACTGAAGTATAAAGTGTATCTGTGAGTGGAAGTAAACTTAATATTTCAGCCTTTTTCTTTAAAGTTTATTTAAAATAAGCTTAGCTAGGCTGATACACTGAAACTAATTAAAGAAATTTCTAAAATTTCACCAACCAGTTTCATCTTGGCTGATGTTCACTGCGCCAGTCAGCTTGACCATGACCTCTGAACTATTGAACCGACACTTGTCATCTTTACCTTCATATTTGTAATCATCTTCTGTTTCAATCCCTCCTGCAAAAAAGACATGTGCACATTATATTTTCAGCCCTTCATACTCTAAAAATAAAATATTTTATAAATCTGGATCAAAATTTCCCAAGACAGAAATCACTAAACAAAAATGTCTCAGAACTGATGGGAACCAGACATGAGTTGGGGAAGCTGAGAAAAAAAACAACTCTTCACATACCTGATACCTCTTCTATGCCAGAAGTGTTGGTACATTTTTTTTACCTATAGTTCTAATATACTTTTATATCATTTGCCCACTGACTTACAAGCTCTTTTAAAAAGTTTCCAAGCATCAGTAACAACTATTAAACTATATAAATAAAATTATTGTATATATTACCAGTCTGTTAATAAGAAAAAATAAACTGAATTCTTAAGTTAAAACCCTTGAGGGTTATGGCAATCTATTTAAGACCTTCAAGCTCCCACTTTGATGTGAAGTAAAACACAAGAATCTTTTTAGTCGCCACAATTAATTTCTTTTACAGAAAATTTTTGTAAATGTTTAAATGTGTTGTTCACCATTCCAATTATGAAAGACTACAAGCAAATACAATAATTTACAAGAGATACATATGCACACTTTTCAAGAACAAAAAAAGTAGGCCCTATATGTTTTTTAAGTAAAACAAAAAAAAAGTACCAGCACATTAAAACTTAGCAATGAAATAAATGTGACACTCACCAAGGTTCATGACAGCCTCATAAGCTTGGTACATGTAGCCCCCACCACAGCCTTGGTCCAGTTTGTCACAGTCCACAAGCTCTAAATGAAGGAACACATTGATCAATAAACAACACATTATATATTTGGCCCTTCATTTTAATTTTTAATATCTTAAAATTGAAGTATGTGACATGCGGTGTAGCAACAGAGCAATGGGGTGCTACTGTGAAGTTATAAGGTTCAAATCCTGGTACAAAAAAATACCACAATATTTTTTTCTGTTAAATGTTGTTGAAGTCCATAACTTTGAATATTCCACTTATAGTCTAATATCTCCACAAATAATAATCCGAATTAGATAGAAAATTTGCGATCCTATTAAATATCCATTTAGAAACACTTGCTTCAAATTTCAATAATTTTTTTTCCCAAATAACAAAGATACACACACAAAAATATACACAAGTAAAGAGACAATACTCAGGGAAAATTAAACCTGACATTGCAATAAAATCACCTTTAAACACAAGCTGATATTTACTTTTGAAATTTGGAAGTAGTCATACAAAACAAGAAAGTTGGTTTATTATTTTTAAATCTTGGATTGGATTAGGAAATAATAAATATACGGGTCTTGTGCATGGCTGGCTTGAGTCGCAAAATGCGGCTCAAGGTAGTTATTGGATTAAAGCAGATCGTATCTTTATTAAACAATGATTTATACATAGAGGCACCTACCTTGCTCTGAAAGGGACAGCAGCTTATGAGATTGACCATTGATTGCCCACTGACCCTCAATGTTGCCAGTGGTGGAAAAAGCCCAACAGGATCCGCAGTTGCCCTGAAAAAAACAAAGTTAGCATTTAGAATTACAAGTGAATTAGGGCTGTCAAAAGACAGGAAACGTGTTTAATGTTAACATTTTCTCTGCAGTTGACAATATAACTGCAAGTAGAAATATTTGTAATTCTTTTTTAAGTCGATAGTTCTTAGTGTTTTGTGATAACATACTCCAAAAATATGTTTTACATGCATGGATCATAGAATTTACTCATGCTACTGCCAGAAGAGTCTCATGCTCATCAAATGGACATAGAACTCTTACAATAGAACTATTTCTATAACTGTAAAATGTAATCTATTATTTGTTAAGCAAAAGCATTGTAAAGGCAAAAAGAAATGCCAATATTGCTTCTTTAAATTTGCTTTAAATTTAATAAAAAATATGAAATATTGTTTTTTTTATTCATTCAAATTGGTTACCTCAAAAGATATTTACATTATTGGGATTGGTAATATTTAGTTACATTTAACATTTATTGTCTTATTTCTATGTTACAGATGATCATTCTATTGAGAAAACATATACACAGTTTAAATCTATATTGCTTTTCAATCATAGTTGTCAGAGTTTTAAATTTTAAGCTGGTAGTTTACCTAACTAATTCAGGCAAACCAGTCAATGCACACATGCCAGTTTGGCATTAATAATAAATGAAGTTGTTGTATTTTGTTACCACTATGACTAAAACCTCTGAAATATGAAATGACCTGGTTTTTCACTGGTGTAACCGCTCCATGATCCCTCCAGTCCCATGAATCGGGAACGGGGTCTGTGGGAATTTTAGCCATTGGCCATTGGGTGATACTTTTGGTGGGTTTTAGGCCAAGATACTGTTTCTTAAACTCTTCCTCTGGATAGGATAAAAAATAATACAAAATTAAATGTTTGATATATTACTTAAACAAACCCTAAATATAAAGTATTTTTGCATAACTATTTTATATGTATTTTTGTTATAAGTATTTTGTTGATAAAGCCACTTTGCCACACACAAAATATAAAAGCAGATTTATAAATAATTTGAAAAAAAAAAAAAGAAATAAGTCTGTTAGATGCATTCAATAAGTCCATTAGATGCATTCAATAAGTCCATTAGATGCATTCAATAAGTCCATTAGATGCATTCAATAAGTCCATTAGATGCATTCAATAAGTCCATTAGATGCATTCAATAAGTCCATTAGATGCATTCAATAAGTCCATTAGATGCATTCAATAAGTCCATTAGATGCATTCAATAAGTCCATTAGATGCATTCAATAAGTCCATTAGATGCATTCAATAAGTCCATTAGATGCATTCAATAAGTCCATTAGATGCATTCAATAAGTCCATTAGATGCATTCAATAAGTCCATTAGATGCATTCAATAAGTCCATTAGATGCATTCAATAAGTCCATTAGATGCATTCAATAAGTCCATTAGATGCATTCAATAAGTCCATTAGATGCATTCAATAAGTCCATTAGATGCATTCAATAAGTCCATTAGATGCATTCAATAAGTCCATTAGATGCATTCAAAAAGTCCATTAGATGCATTCAATAAGTCCATTAGATGCATTCAATAAGTCCATTAGATGCATTCAATAAGTCCATTAGATGCATTCAATAAGTCCATTAGATGCATTCAATAAGTCCATTAGATGCATTCAATAAGTCCATTAGATGCATTCAATAAGTCCATTAGATGCATTCAATAAGTCCATTAGATGCATTCAATAAGTCCATTAGATGCATTCAATAAGTCCATTAGATGCATTCAATAAGTCCATTAGATGCATTCAATAAGTCCATTAGATGCATTCAATAAGTCCATTAGATGCATTCAATAAGTCCATTAGATGCATTCAATAAGTCCATTAGATGCATTCAATAAGTCCATTAGATGCATTCAATAAGTCCATTAGATGCATTCAATAAGTCCATTAGATGCATTCAATAAGTCCATTAGATGCATTCAATAAGTCCATTAGATGCATTCAATAAGTCCATTAGATGCATTCAATAAGTCCATTAGATGCATTCAATAAGTCCATTAGATGCATTCAATAAGTCCATTAGATGCATTCAATAAGTCCATTAGATGCATTCAATAAGTCCATTAGATGCATTCAATAAGTCCATTAGATGCATTCAATAAGTCCATTAGATGCATTCAATAAGTCCATTAGATGCATTCAATAAGTCCATTAGATGCATTCAATAAGTCCATTAGATGCATTCAATAAGTCCATTAGATGCATTCAATAAGTCCATTAGATGCATTCAATAAGTCCATTAGATGCATTCAATAAGTCCATTAGATGCATTCAATAAGTCCATTAGATGCATTCAATAAGTCCATTAGATGCATTCAATAAGTCCATTAGATGCATTCAATAAGTTCATTAGATGCATTCAATAAGTCCATTAGATGCATTCAATAAGTCCATTAGATGCATTCAATAAGTCCATTAGATGCATTCAATAAGTCCATTAGATGCATTCAATAAGTCCATTAGATGCATTCAATAAGTCCATTAGATGCATTCAATAAGTCCATTAGATGCATTCAATAAGTCCATTAGATGCATTCAATAAGTCCATTAGATGCATTCAATAAGTCCATTAGATGCATTCAATAAGTCCATTAGATGCATTCAATAAGTCCATTAGATGCATTCAATAAGTCCATTAGATGCATTCAATAAGTCCATTAGATGCATTCAATAAGTCCATTAGATGCATTCAATAAGTCCATTAGATGCATTCAATAAGTCCATTAGATGCATTCAATAAGTCCATTAGATGCATTCAATAAGTCCATTAGATGCATTCAATAAGTCCATTAGATGCATTCAATAAGTCCATTAGATGCATTCAATAAGTCCATTAGATGCATTCAATAAGTCCATTAGATGCATTCAATAAGTCCATTAGATGCATTCAATAAGTCCATTAGATGCATTCAATAAGTCCATTAGATGCATTCCATAAGTCCATTAGATGCATTCAATAAGTCCATTAGATGCATTCAATAAGTCCATTAGATGCATTCAATAAGTCCATTAGATGCATTCAATAAGTCCATTAGATGCATTCAATAAGTCCATTAGATGCATTCAATAAGTCCATTAGATGCATTCAATAAGTCCATTAGATGCATTCAATAAGTCCATTAGATGCATTCAATAAGTCCATTAGATGCATTCAATAAGTCCATTAGATGCATTCAATAAGTCCATTAGATGCATTCAATAAGTCCATTAGATGCATTCAATAAGTCCATTAGATGCATTCAATAAGTCCATTAGATGCATTCAATAAGTCCATTAGATGCATTCCATAAGTCCATTAGATGCATTCAATAAGTCCATTAGATGCATTCAATAAGTCCATTAGATGCATTCAATAAGTCCATTAGATGCATTCAATAAGTCCATTAGATGCATTCAATAAGTCCATTAGATGCATTCAATAAGTCCATTAGATGCATTCAATAAGTCCATTAGATGCATTCAATAAGTCCATTAGATGCATTCAATAAGTCCATTAGATGCATTCAATAAGTCCATTAGATGCATTCAATAAGTCCATTAGATGCATTCAATAAGTCCATTAGATGCATTCAATAAGTCCATTAGATGCATTCAATAAGTCCATTAGATGCATTCAATAAGTCCATTAGATGCATTCAATAAGTCCATTAGATGCATTCAATAAGTCCATTAGATGCATTCAATAAGTCCATTAGATGCATTCAATAAGTCCATTAGATGCATTCAATAAGTCCATTAGATGCATTCAATAAGTCCATTAGATGCATTCAATAAGTCCATTAGATGCATTCAATAAGTCCATTAGATGCATTCAATAAGTCCATTAGATGCATTCAATAAGTCCATTAGATGCATTCAATAAGTCCATTAGATGCATTCAATAAGGATTTAAAAATGTACACCACAAAGTGTAATGAAAATAAAAGAAGTAAAAAATATATTTTGAAGGATCTGAGGGGATGCGGGTAAAAATCTGATAGAATGTGTTGTTATCTGAAACATGTATATGTGCTAAGTTTCAGCTCCATGGGATGACTGGACTGAGGGGATGCGGGTAAAAATCTGATAGAATGTGTTGTTATCTGAAACATGTATATGTGCTAAGTTTCAGCTCCATGGGATGACTGGACTGAGGGGATGCGGGTAAAAATCTGATAGAATGTGTTGTTATCTGAAACATGTATATGTGCTAAGTTTCAGCTCCATGGGATGACTGGACTGAGGGGATGCGGGTAAAAATCTGATAGAATGTGTTGTTATCTAAAACATGTATATGTGCTAAGTTTCAGCTCCATGGGATGACTGGACTGAGGGGATGCGGGTAAAAATCTGATAGAATCTGTTGTTATCTGAAACATGTATATGTGCTAAGTTTCAGCTCCATGGGATGACTGGACTGAGGGGATGCGGGTAAAAATCTGATAGAATCTGTTGTTATCTGAAACATGTATATGTGCTAAGTTTCAGCTCCATGGGATGACTGGACTGAGGGGATGCGGGTAAAAATCTGATAGAATGTGTTGTTATCTGAAACATGTATATGTGCTAAGTTTCAGCTCCATGGGATGACTGGACTGAGGGGATGTGGGTAAAAATCTGATAGAATGTGCTGTTATCTGAAACATGTATATGTGCTAAGTTTCAGCTCCATGGGATGACTGGATTTGTGTGGCCTTGTGAAGCCAGAAACATACTTACATGTTTTGCAAAGTTAATATAAAGTATTTTAAAAATGAAATAATTGAAATGTTTAGCATTTGAAATGCTTGATGTAATATTATTGCAGGCATGAGTGAAATAAATGTTATCCATTAGATAAGAAAGATATTAAAAATATCATAGTAGTGGCAGTGCAACAGTCATTTTATTATATCAACAAAAATAAAATGCAGTATTATATATATTTTTCAAGAAATTTCAAACCAAACAAGAAAACACACCTGAAATGTCAGCAAATATCGTGGCTCCATACTGGGCAGAGCCCTTCTCGACTGACTGAATTAACTTTACCCTCTCCATGTTCTTGCAAAACACCTGGAACTTCTGAGACTCCTCTATTAGGAAAAAAACAACAGTGAATAAATTTCTTTTTTCTTTCTTATATACACATTGTATTTTTAATGCATTTATTACCAACTATATATATTTACAAGCTAAAGTCCCTGGTGTTGCCCCGAGAAAAATGAAATAGGCCTGTAGAAGCTACAGATAAAAAATTCCATAAACTACAATGAACAAAAAGATATATCCTTGGCTAAAAGTGATAATTTTAAAAATATAATTAATAGATTTTATTTACTGAAAACCTTTTAGGAATGTTTAAAGGCCTAAAATCCTTACATTCTTTAAAAAAAAAGTTACATTAATGGCTATTTTTGAAAAAGTAGAAAAAAAAATAATGCTATCAGTGGGGAATCGAACCCAGATCCTCTGCATGGCAGTTAACGCGTCAGTTTTGTGTCACTGACCAATCTAGGCCTATATAGTGTGTAATAATATTCCTAAATAATATTCGTCAACAATATCGGAGAATAAATTAATATTTTTTTAAACTTTTCTTTTAATAACTTTGTAAATTAAATGCATTTAGTTCAGTTTGGCTTGATATACTATTATCTGGCTAGCCATTAATTAATTCATGTAAATTTGGACATATCCTTCCGCACTTTAACCATTGATGTGTTTTCAAATTGACCAATAGGGATCGGATTACAGACAAACACGATTTTTTATATATATAGATATGACATGGGAGTTTAAAATGCTTACCTGCATCAGAGCTGTACAGCTTGTTGTATGTGAATTTGAACTTTTCAAATGCTGGTTTGTGCTGAGAACAAAAGTCATTGGGGTTGGCACCACTATCAGGTGCTCTGTCTTCGGTTATGGTCATCTGATGTACATTCTCACTATCACGCTGCTCAACCCCACTTCCGAAATTCATGATGGCATCCCGGAGATTGTTCATAACCTGTTCATCAGACGCTTGGGAAACTCCATGGGGTTTGTAGTCGTGGTCCCCACCCCCAATCATTCCATGGGGTTTGTAGTCGTGATCCCCGCCCCCAATCATTCCATGGGGTTTGTAGTCGTGATCCCCGCCCCCAATCATTCCATGGGGTTTGTAGTCATGATTACCGCCCCCAATCATTCCATGAGGCTTGTAATCATGATCTCCTCCACCAATGACTGGTGCATTAGCAGCCTAAGAAAGAATATGTGTTAACTATTGTTTTTATAAAATAATACCTTTTTTTAATCTTAAATTATTGAATTGTAATTTTGATTAAAAAAAATTAACATATATTAATTCAACATATAGCATGACAATCAGTTTATCACCAGTACTCCTTGTTAGTATGCCAGCTTTTACTAGTATGTAGATACTTATTTCAGGCATTAATTTCTTTGATAATTTCACATAACAATTGACACCAATTATCACTTAAAGCTCAACTCTAGACATAAGGTTATTATCCAATGCATGTTTCCTTACTTTATTTCAATAGTCATTATTTTTTCCACATTTACCTATATTTTAAGTAAAATGTATTATCTTCTTGTTCATTTAAGACATTTATTCACTGTTTGTGCTACTGTAATTCATTTAACTTCTTATCATTGCAATATATATCCCAGAAGCCAAACAAGCACTAATTGATGTCCACTGCCACTGTCTTTATTTCCCATAAGTAATGTTGTGTATTCTGATGTTAGGATTTATTACATATTTTATATTGGTAATGCCCATTGGTGTGTAAGACAGAATTATCAGTCTAGTAAGATGTGGTAGTTGTTTTTTTTAACAAACAAACCAAACAAGAAAGATTTTGGGTTCAAAGGTTTAATTTCAATTGTGTTTCAATTGTGTTTTGTCTGCTAAAAAATGATTTGCACATACTTTTTAAAACTATAAAATAAACATAAATAAAATCAACTTTTTAACATTGTAAACAATGTACAAATGTAGCCACTGCAGAGTCATATATTTTCAATAACTTCATTTTCTTACTGTTTTGCAATTCACATCTTGCCTTTGGAATTTGCCTTCAGTGAAAAGAACTGCTACAGTACAATCTTCATCTTTAAGCTGTATTAAAAAAAAAGAAACAAAGAGTTAGATCCCTGACCTACAAAACTAACAAAATGAGTTCTTTTAAACCTTTTAAACAAATTTTAGATAACTCTATCCATAATAAATAAAAGCCTCCAAAGACAACAGATTTTATTCCTTTTAAATTGAGCTCTAAATAACTTCCATACTCAACTGGAATAGCCCAAATCAGTTAAGGCTTAATAAACAAGACATGTTAAAACAAGTTTGCTCAATCGTTACTTACAAGGAACTCATTATTACGAGGACATTCCATTAGTGTCTTCTTCATATTCTCGTTACTTTTCTGACAATTGGTGGTAGCCAATGTGACCCGGAATTCATAGATCTGGCCATTAACAACCTTAGAGGAAAAAAGGTTAAGCAACTGACATAAACTAGTATGGTAATTTTACCAATTATACAGTCCATAGTCTAGTCCAAATTTTTTTTCTCCGGTGTTAGAGGTTTGTTACAGGGAGCAGGGGTGTTATGACCCCATACTAAGTGATGGTGGCAATGGACTGGCAGCAGATGCTGAGATTGACAATGGGATCTTTGGACATCTTTCTCAGGATACACATGCTTAGTGCCTGGTTGATTATGTTTATGTTGAACATGCCTTGTACTCAGCACTATTATGCCCAAGAGAGATATCAATAGAGATGCACCCTTTTAAAAACAGATACAGATTACCCCATGGATTCTTGACAATGTATAGAGATTGTCATGTCCTTTTTGCCTCCTCCAACTTTAGATTGGTGGAACTAAATCTCCATCACAGAGACCATTATTCCTGTGCAATGATAATGACCAAACATCTGCTGTTCCTAATATTAACTGACTCACCAATGAATAACTAAGCCTGTCAGCTTTGTGGCCGTACAGGGATGTAGTAATGTAAGCAAAGTTAGCCAAACCAGCAATTTGGTTTAAACCAAGATTCAATACCTTTTTTAAAAACCTAACAAAAATATAAGTTGTCAGCAACCATTTTTAAATATTCGTTCATGGCAAGACACATACAATAAAAAAAAAGGAACCAATCATAAGAAGAATAAAAAAAAGTAATACCTGAACTGTGGGATTATAAAACTCAACCAAAGCCTTATGATACATTGAATTGGACATCTTGTTGATGTGTTCAACTGCCCATTGAACTGCCAAAAGCAGCTGTTGGTTGTCTTTTTCCAGAGGCTTCTTGCCCCCTGGAAGGATTGGTGATCTTTTTGGCCTTGACGGCAGGTACTGTCTGCATTCATTGTCATTAGAGTTAGATGACACTTTTTTCTCTCCCCCATTAGCTAGCCATGGATACAGTATGGAGACCTTTATCTTACAAGTTTTTTTCTGTTTAAAGAAAATGGTCAAATCAGGGTTAAGAACTTAAGTTAACATTCTCTCATCCTTAAATCTTTATTTAACTGAACCTACTGCTTTGTTACTATCTTTTCTAGAGGCCTAACTTACTGTTGCTATGTGCACTATATCCAGAAATGTCAACTTTAGCCCAAATTTTAAATAAAATTTCCCGTTTTTTTAAATATATATACACCAACATATGAACTGTAATGGACAAGTCTTAAATATAATGTGTGCATGGTGAACCTAAAGGTTAAGCATGTACCAACATTTCCAGTCCCATTTGTGCATTTGAAAACAAAACATGTCTGTGTGCTGCGTTACTGGTTGTAAGGAAATCTACTGTCTAGGATTACAGTAAATTTTATTTCATATCCAAAAGATCTTGCCAAACAATAATATGATTGTGGATTGTGAATGTCAGACATGAAGAATCACCTATTTATAATCCTAAGCTTATTGCTTGATGCAAAATAATGTTCTTTCTTTTTTTTATGTATCTATGGATTGTGTTTTTTTAATAACCAAGAAATGCTATTAATCTTGACTACTTTAAATTTAACTTATCGCGACTAACACATCTATTATTAATTATCACATACTCATTTTTGATGTTATAACTGATTTCTCATAACTTATCTTGTAGCCTTTGTATATTTCTAAAAAACCGACCAGAACTGTCTGTCAAGGTTGTAATTAATTGTCAAACACCAGCAAAAGCATGTTTTTTGTTGCCGAAAATAAACCAGAAATTTGTGAATATATTTAACTATGACCTTTTGAAAAGGTCAGGCCTCATTAAAACTTGTACATGAAATAAGAAAATATGTTGTTTTTTTTAAAGTGAAAAAAATAAACTGGAGTTAACTGCCCATGGATTATTTTTTATGTGTGGAATGTGCTGTGCTGTCCTGTTGTCCAACTTATGGGTATTGCAATCTTTTATTTCGCTTAAATTATAGGTGTATATTGTATGTTTTTTATATTTGATCCTGCTATTTCTGTTTTAATATCCATGATTTGTCCAAGGATCAACTAATAATCATATCGGCCTAACTGCAATATTACTTTTTAAAAATAGTCAACAATTTTTCATAGAATACTTACTACTCCGTCATCTATGACTTGAAACTCCAAAGCATAGTTCATTCCAGCAACAACCTAATATTTAAAAAAAAAACATACTAAGAAAAAGGTAAATTGAAATAGCCTTACTGTTTTAAGTTCATACCATACCATTCGAAATCAAACACAAACTTACAAAATAAATTTATTTTTTATGTATTTACATTTATTTTTACTTTTTCTTCATTGATTTCTTTAGAAAATATCTTTGTTTTTAAATTTAAAAAAATGTATTGCTAATAAAAAAAATTAAGATTCATCTGATTTAAAATTATTCTTTTAAAACTATTTTAAACAAATAATAAATCCATTAAATATAAAATATTTTCTTTAGCTTCTGGAATTTGGTATTAAACAAATTCTAATATAAACGTTAAATAATAAAATATTGTATGAATATATATATCCTAATATGATTTTTTTAATAGGAAAAAAAGATAACAACAATCATATTATAGGGCCTACATCATCTATATCCATGGTGTGATAAAATGTTAATTTGCCAGCAGTGCTTCCGTGGCGCCTCATAGATACATTTCTACAACACTGTCTTTGATTTAGATGTTTGTCCTTTTTTTTACAGACATTATTATATCCTTAATTAGGTTGAGATGATTTTAATGACATAATGAGATATGTAAATTTAAACAAGCCTTTATGGTTTAAAAAACAAAATTTATGTAATTATTATTTTATGTTTTGAATTTATTGATTTTAAAATTATCTTCACGCATTAGCTGTAACTGATAGTGCTTTGAAGTAAGCAAATTGGAGTAGAATTTATAAAATTGTAGGCCTAGGCCTATAGCATTTACAAATATATTAGAATCAATTTGCTTACTTCAAAGCACTATCACTTACAGTTACAGCTAATGCGTGAAGATAATTTTAAAATTAATAATTTTTTTTATTGGTTCTAAGAAATTTTTACTGAAAATTTCATTGCATGAGCTAATAGTGAGATTTAACAAGTATGGGGCAGTAACACCAGGGAATCAAGATAGAAACTGGCTTCTTTTATAATTTTTTTATTATATTTTTTTTTTGGGGGGGGGGGGGGGGGGGGACTTTCTAAATTAATTAGGCCTAGGCCTAGTTGGCCTAGTTAGAAGTAAGCCTATCTGCTTTAAAATTTATCTACTGCTCTTAGTTAGACACTAAACAATAACAATATTTTTTAGTCAATAGCTCCAGACACAAATTTTCCATTGTAATTTATTTTTAGAACTGTAGGCTACATTTTGGTGATAATCCCGATCTTCCTATCTAAAAAAATTAGACTTCCTTTAGTACTTTAGTTTTAATATTAACTTTTAAGTAGGCCTAAAGTAGGCTAAAGCCTAAAAACTAAAGGCTAATTAAATTAATTAATTTTACCTGCGTACTGACAGCGATTAATTTCAAGAATTTTAGTGGCATTCTATTGCTTGTTCCATTTTCTGTTTTGATTTGATTCATATAGTTCAGTCCAATTTTCATTGCCTGCATGTAACTTTTTATTTCCTCTTCACTCGCTTCATTTAAATTGTGAGAAGTGTAACCACCAAGTAAACCAAGGCCAAGGCAGGCTACAGCGCAAGTGCTAAGGGCTAAAACAACTTGTAGAATCTTCATTTTTCTACACTGCTATAACTATAGCCTATAGCGTGATTATAAGAAGACACCTTCACACACAAAAATACAAAACAATAATGTAAGCTGGTTTGTAAAACGATGCGTAGAATGTCTTGAAATAAATTGACAAAGGAAATAGAATACTGAGTAAAATACTGCTGCGTAACTTCCTAGCTAGTTTTGTTGATAAACAATCACAATCACGAGTCTATGAACGACTTGCCAGGTTGCCTTTAAATCTTTAAGCGACTTACACAATGGTTGCATAGTATTAACGTAAAATGGCCAGGAATCAAAAGGAAGCCAAACATTTTTTCAACTTTGATAGCCTCGTTCAAAATATTAGATCAAGGAAAATATTTTATTACTAGTGGATATGCCCGTCAAAATGACGGAGAAACGAACGACTACAATATTACAATATTAGTTAAGTTAAGTTAATATTAATGTTAAAAGAGAAAGAAAAGAGACTATTACAATGAACGTTTCTTTTCGGTATTTAGTTTTTGTTCTTTTTAAATTGTTTCTGACCCTGGCATATGCATAATAATTGTTACTGTCAAGCGTCTGGTATTATAACGTAGCGAACAGTTGTGTTGACTTGACTTGTTATTAAAAATAGCCTATTAAATTAACAATAAGATACTATCTAAAAGAAAAAAAAACACAATACCAAACAATAAAAAGATAAATAATAAAAAAAGCGTAGGAAAAAAAATTTCAGTACAATAAAAACTAAAGTGATAACGATTTTTTCGGTATTTAATTTTTGTTCTTGCATATTGTATTAATAAAACAGTGTTGTGAATGTTTCTTTCGGTATTTAGATTTTGTTATTTTTATTTGTTTCTGGTCGACCTGACCCTGGCATATGCATAAGAATTGTGGCCTCAAGGACTGGCGTAGTGTGTAAACCGCCGATACATTCCCATTAAGAATACA
This sequence comes from Anisus vortex, assembly GCA_949126835.1. Lineage (NCBI taxonomy): Eukaryota > Metazoa > Mollusca > Gastropoda > Planorbidae > Anisus > Anisus vortex. The sequence continues at coordinate 21,324,459 of OX421495.1, read as the reverse complement.
CTGGTGGTCCGAGGTCCATTACACTGCCGAGAGGTCACTGGTCCGGGGGGGGGGGGGGGGGGAGGAAGCAATGGACGCTGCAATCCCGTCTCGAGAACCACCCGGTGCCTGGATGCATGTACCTATAGTATAGGATTTGTGCTACCGGGTGACAGTGCAGGTATACGGGCAAGCGACTAAGATAATGATCCTTAGGGGAACCGCAGTGAACGATCGCTGAGCTGTGGAAACCTTCCTCGTTACACGGCACGCCACGCCTTCGGCGTGTCGTTGGGTGGCTGAAGCCCGGACAGAGATTGCTCAATCCTAAGCGTTACGCCCTGGACACAAGAGCCGAAAGGCTAGTCCGGGTTTTTTAAAGAGACTTTTTAATTCGATATTAAAATGTAGCGAACAGTTGTGTAGACTTGACTTGTTATTAATAATATTAAATTAAAAATAATATACTATCTGAAAGAATAAAAAACATAAATACAAAACAATAAAAAGAGGTAAAAAATATTTTTAAAAAATAGAAAATAATATTTCAATGCAATAAAAACTAAAGTGAGAAAGATTTTTTCGGTATTTAATTTTTGTTCTTGCTTATTGTATCAATAAAACAGTATTGATAATGTTTCTTTCGGTATTTAGCTTTTATTTTATATTGTTGCTGTCAAGCTTATGGTACCCGGTATTTGAAAGTAATCATTTCTAAGCCTAACTTGTTTTTTTATAATTCGTATCATTTAATTTATAGAGTATATAAAGTCGCCTTTTAAAGGATATTCTCAATAGCAACGTAAATCCATTAAATAATTAAAACATGTGGTTACTTTTACTTAAAAGGATAATGCAAACATCAATAATGAAAAAATAAATAATTTCATAGACATTACGTCATACGCTAGTATTTTTTAAAGTAAACAATTGAAACTCTCCAAGCCAAATTGCGGTGCGTAACTTTTAAAAAAGGTCTCGCCACATAAAAAAAACAACATTAGAATTGGGAAAACCCGGAAAGACCCTCGCGTTCAACATAGTGAATGTCGCGTTCAACATAGTAAATGAACGGAAGTGGCCATTTGCTATGTACCGTTATATTTATTTGCATAGATGGATATGACATTTTGGATTTTTTAAATCAACACATTTATGATTATAAGTGATAAAATAAAATTATCTTTTGGAGGACGTTTCCAATTTATACATTTAATTTTTGGCCCGAATAGTCAAACGGCTTAGGAGCCTATAGCGAACAAACATATATATAAATATATATATATATATATATATAAACAAACATATAAACAAACTCACGGTAATTATATTTTATTAATTATTATGAGGGGCATGGACCAATCGCTGTATTAAAATGTTGAATAAAAAAAAATTATAATATGTGTTTTATACATTTTTTTACTTCAAAAAAGTAACTAATTTTAAAGATGAAAAAAAAAAAAAAAAAAAAAAGAAAAGCTGCAAGGTTCATAACTAGTGAATATTCCCAATTGACAAGAGAAACACAATTAGTCAAATCACTAAACCTAGAAACACTAGAGGACAGAAGGGCAAAGAGTAAAGTAGTAATAATACATAAGGCATTAAACTCTAATTTAGAAATACAACCCAATACCAATCTGTTGCAAAGCTCAGATAAACATAAAGACAAAAACACCTTCCTTGTCCCTTATGCGAGAACAAATGCATATAAGTACTCTTTCTTCCCGAGCGGCATTCGGGCATGGAATGGGTTGCCTGAACAAACCAGGAAAACCAATAACCTAACATCATTTAAAACATTAATAAAAATGCAAGACTAGACTCGGACCACGGATGAGCGTAGGACGCAATAATCTTCTTAATAGAAGGAGCGTCTGTTATGTATAAGATAAGATAAGAACATGATTAGGCCTACTCCTTATGTAATTTATAGAAAATATACACTAACATATTATAGTAGGCTAAGAAGGATGATGAGAATATCATGGACTGAAAAGAAATCTATTGCAGAAGTGACGAAAACAGCATGTATCTCAAGAGAACTAATTAAAACCATTAGGAACAAACAGATGAAATTCCTAGGACACATCTATGGGAAAAATGGTAGGCCTATAGAAAGAATGGTTTTGTGTGAAAAAAAAATTGCTATAACTATAAGAGAGACAGAGGAAGACAAAGGCTGACATATGTAGAAATACTGAACGAATGGGCCACGAACAACAACATAAGTAATAATAACTTTCTCCAAATAGCTAACAACTGGAAATAATGGAAATTTAAGTCATGACCGCCGATGTCTGTTCCAGACCTGGCACCTAAAGAAGAAGAAGAAGAACTTAAGAAGTATATATATATATATTATATATATTATATATATTAAATATATATTATATATATTATATGGGTTATGTATCTACAGTGCTTTTTTTTGTGACGGTACGCACCGGTACAGCGTACCGGCACCTTTTTCAATGTGGGGAAAAAATTATTACTTTTCTTGTATTTTAACGTTTATTATTAATTTAATATATTATTAATTTGTTAGAATTGTATTATTTTAAAATTGCGCGCAATAAGAATTAAAATATAAAATGCGAAACTGCTTTAAAAGTTAGGCAATCCATCACTGAGTACCTGCACCTATTTTTTTACAAAAAAAGCACGGAGAACAACCTCCGTGGCAATAGTCACTGGTCTAACTGAAAAAAAAAGAGTAATTCAAGAGAAGTTTAAGGACCTTCCTCTTCAACTAGGCTTATAGTTTTTTGTTTTGTTTTTATAGCACATTCACAACTGAAACGTGGAACCAGAGCGCACTGAGCATGCTAACATAGCATGGATAGGCGCGCTATATAAATCATCATCATCATCATCATCTGCGCTGATTGGCCGGGACAAGTGCGCGCGCATTTCTGACTTGGCGTCCTTCCTCTTGCCGCTTGACATGACGCTCTCACATCTTGCCACAGCCAGCTAGCATTATACCAAATAGCCAAAACTTAGCCTGAGATTCCTAACTTAAAGTTACGACAAAAGGAGCTGCAGGTCTTTATTACAGATTAAATACTCTAGAACGAAAAGCTGTCTTTGTGTTATTACATTTCTGTGCACCCACCACAAATATATAGGCCTAACTTATAATATTATATATAGGCCTATATTTAATATATCTTTGATATAAGCATATGCCTACATTTTTCACATAGATCTAGTTTCTATTAATACTACCCGAACGTCATTTTTATCCATTTTATAGTCTATTTAGAGCGGATATACTGCTATTAGTGGTATCATCATCATCAGCCCTAAATCTAAATATCTAAATATAAATAAAGTAGCCTATCAATAGAGCGTTCTCAATGGGCGTGGCTTAGGTTTTTAGTGACGTATTTGTGTAAATAGAAACCACTATTGGTGTACAAAAATGGTGAAGTAGGCCTACTTCTTTATCAAAAATAAGGAGGTAAATAGTAGTACTGTAGATTAATTGATTAATGTGATTAGGCTAGGGCCGGCTAGACCTATTTACACTTTCAATTTCACTTTATAGGCCTACACTTTTAATGTTTCGTAGGCTAGGCTAATGGCTAAGTAGGGATGCCAAGTGATAGTGTTGGTGAATAGGCTATCTAGTCAAGTTACTAATAGGCTCACATCGTCTATGATCTATGTCTATGATAATAATAAAATAGCATATTTTATTTAACAGACATAATACAGCTTAAATCTTAATAAGACTTAAAACACAACACATCATTGAAAAAAATGTTCGAGCCTATATGAAACTTTATTAATACAGCGGCCATTTTTACTTGTACACCATTACTCAAAGTAAACACAAATCACGTGCTTTTTGTCACGGGATTGCAAACGCCCTATAGTAAAAGTAAAATTAGAATGATTAAATAATGTGTTTAAAAAAAGTAATAATAAAAAGAAAAGGGAATATTCTTAAATTCCCTGTTTTGATTAAAAATGCTCCTTCCGTTCAATGCTGCTACAAATTCAAAGTTGTTAGCCTGTGCAAAGGGTGTAGTCGCAATGTTTGGCAGCAATTTATGTTGTTTATTTTTACAACAAGATGTCTTTCCAGCCTGATGTCAATCTTCTTAATTACATTGTCATTCTCATGCTTATCTTTTGCTTATCTTCATACAACCTGATATAGCATCAGTCTTTCTCCCATGAAATGTACATTAGTGTTGTTATTTTGTTGTTATTTTTTTAATTATTATTTTTTTCATATAAAGGAATTTCCTCGCACACCTTGATTCTTATGGCTTAATATGTCCCTACTTGACCATATGAAATGGCCTTTCATTATGCACCATAACCAATATTAAAAACTTGGAGTTATAAAATTAAATATGTATTACATAGTGGCCTAATTGGCATAATAAAAAATATGATTGTACACGTCTAAATAAACTGAAATTTAGCAAGTAATAGATATTTAATACTAATATATGTTATTGGTCCACTGTAATTCTACGGTTGATCGTTAACTGTTATCTGTGGGCTTACTTTTCTGTTTGCAGCAATTAAAATAGGTATATTGAGCTTATAGAGCCTATATATATATATATATATATATATATATATATATATATATATATATATATATATATATATATATATATATATATATATAATTTTAAAAACTTTACTTCACTTGAAGTTGACGGACAGCACAATTTACCATTGATTGACAGCACTATTGACCCTCCAATAGTTTATCTGTTTTGCTTAATCCTTTTACGCTCAAAGGTAATTTTCTTCCACTCTTCACATTTGACTCTAATTCCCTCTTAACCAATAATTGGTCTTCAAAGGGTTAAGCGAATGAGCTTACTGAACAATACACTCCGTTAAGTTTTGACATTCTCATTTGGTAGGCTATTAGAAAGCTTAATTCTCCGTTATCTTTTTTTTTTTTAAATATAATCCGATTGCTTTAGAAACGAGTAAAAGCTCTAAACACTTTGTTGATTACCCAGTGACTAGAAATCGTTCCTGCAGATCGCAGTCATTATTGTTCTATGTTCTTAAATATCAGCTTAGTGCATAGATCCAATTTTAATCGAATGCTTTAAATTTATTATAAGTGTAAGGGGGGGAATTAACTGAGTGTAAGTTTCATAGTGTGTGTGTCATTGAATTATATAATACACACAATTAAATTAATATACATCTATTTACATATACATACAAGGGGAGGGGACGGGTATATCTGTGCATACCTATATTGTGGTAGGCAGGTAGGATTAGCTACCTGGATGAACCAATAGTAAAAACTACAATTACTAGCTAACTATACTAAATACTAGACTATACTAAACTACTAAAACTACACTAAGCTAAACACAAACAACGTACACTACAACAATGTATCTATCTATCAAGGGAACAAATAAATTTTTCATAATACACAAGTTTATTCAAATATAAGCCCTAACCATCAATATCAACAACAACTAAATAAATCCATCGTCTACCAACGCCCTTTCTAACTAAATAAATCACAATCCCTACCAACTCTTAATTCACATACTACAAAATCATAATTCAAATCTTCTCATCATTTAACACACTATCTAATATCTAACTAAGAAAATATATACAAGAGACCTAGCACTTTCTAACATCTAACTTAAAAATAATATATAACCAGAGAATAAATATATACAAGAGACCTAGCAATTTCTAACACCTAACTTAAACCAACATATAACAAGAGACTAATTTAAAACCAACATATAACACGAGACTAATTTAAAACCAACATATAACACGAGACTAATTTAAAACCAACATATAACACGAGACTAATTTAAAACCAACATATAACACGAGACTAATTTAAAACCAACATATAACACGAGACTAATTTAAAACCAACATATAACACGAGACCAACAAGGTAGGTTTTATCCGACCTAAGGTATATAAATATAAGAATAAAAAATAGAAAAACATTAAGTAAAAATAATAATCTTTACATAAATTCAATGCGATAAACACGTTGGGCTGACCGATATTCAACATGGTCGCCTCTCTGGCTTAATTCAGTGATCGTAAATCATACTAAAATCTATATGCTATCTAAACAATCGGACATAATATTAACTCATCTTAATCCATCACCAAGGTTAAGATATTAATCTACAGTTTAGAATACTTATTTTACATCAAAAAAGCAATAGAAAAATGTTATAATTAAACTTACGAGACTAGTATGCCACTTTCAACGACCACCACCACTAGAAGGCCCACAACTAACCGGAAGGGAGATTAAATAGGGCGACCCAAACACTATCACTGACCAATAAAATTTATTGCCCCGCAGCCAATCGGATTCAAACAACCTGAAAAAGCGCTCCAGTATAATTAGTTAAAAACTTAACTGTGCTTTGTTATGAAATTAAAAGAAAATATAATGAGAACAGTACAAAAACAACTTGTAGACCACCTGTCTACATACACGCCGCCCAAATTTTTTTATCGTCCTCGATAAAACACATACCCCATACAAAGATGTTAAGCATTCCACAATGCTACAAGACCAATCAACAAAAGACTCCTGATTACCCATCCCTAAGCCAGACATTCCTAGAATATCCACAAAAAAAATCCACGTCAGTAAATAAACAGACGCCACTGAAGGCACTCTTCTGCAATTTATGAACAAAAACATAGGGTGGCAACCACAATGCCCAAAGTGAGCCTTGACGACTTCACAATGACATACAAAAAGTCTCGGTGAAAAGAAATGCATCATTAAAAACACATACGCTCACTCATGTTATCTCACAACCTGGCAGCCAATTTATATACCATAAAAAAACGGAAATCAAACCACATAAGAAATCCTGGCATAATAATACATAAAAACAGTAAATTATAACAATTTGCTTCCTCAGTCCGCAACTGGTGCGGACAAGAAAAAAATTTATTTTGACCAGAACCAACGATGTTAGTCCCACATGAACTACACCGCCAGTTCACAAAGAACTTAGATGAAAAAATGTACACCTCTCACAAGAGAGACAAAAAAACATTGACCTATTTGAACAGTTCATAAAAATAAAAATACTGCATGTAAAATTAAAAAATTATTCCGGTCATGAAAAAAACAATAGGTCAACACACAATAAATTCAATAATCAAGGGTGTGTTGACAACAACGGTTGCATTATTTACATATGAACATAGGAAAAAAAGAAGAGGTTCACAAAAAAAAAGCAGTAAATATATTTACAGGTGGTGACAAAAAAATGTATGACGAAACAAAACACAACATGGCAAAATTCCTCTGGTAGGCCCAGGTCAGAACGTCTGAAAGCATCCAATTCCTGGCGTCTGAATGAAAAACACTTCTTTGGTACATCTGTCCACTCTTGGACACAACACTAGCCCCTCCAGGGCAATACACTAGCCCATCCAGGGCACTACACTAGCCCATCCAGGGCACTACACTGGCCACTCCAGGGCACTACACTGGCCACTCCAGGGCACTACACTGGCCGCTCCAGGGCACTACACTGGCCTCTCCAGGGCACATCCAGACAATCCATGGCTCCCCCTTGGCCGAGGGAAACCAGGCAGGTGGCCTTGATCGGCACACCTCTCATGGTGGTGGTGGGGCAAGAAGGTGGTACTTGCCCCTGGTTGCATCTCTCCGGCAGCAGCCATCGTCACTGTCGCCCGAGCCCAGGACCCTGGTGACCCATATGGAGGTCCCAACGCCAAGGCCTGGCCCAAGCATACACCGTCAGCTTCCAGGCTCCAACAGCTGCAGGATGCCGGACCCTGGTGACCAAAGTGTAGGTCCCAATGCCAGGGTCTGGCCCAACACACAGCTAGCTGCACAGCCCCAATGGTCACAGGACGTCCACTGCTGCCGTCGTCTCCGTCGGCCCTACCTATGTTGGTCTCTCTCCTACCTAACGCTAACTGCCAAAACAACAACTAAGCCTAACACACTAATCCTAATACCAAAAATCAACAACCAACCTAGGTCTAACAACTATCCTGCATTACTCACAACAACCTAATCCACAGAGAACTACTACTCAAACCTAGATCCAATTCCTATATACCAAACAACTATACCACAAACTACCACTCCTAGTTAAACACAAAAATAAACAATCAAAACTATCCTCACCGAGACCCTAATCTACACAACTGAGGCCTAACCGAAAAGAAACTACATTGGTCCATCCAAGCACAGATCCCACTTCTGACACCATTTGTAAGGGGGGGAATTAACTGAGTGTAAGTTTCATAGTGTGTGTGTCATTGAATTATATAACACACACAATTAAATTAATATACATCTATTTACATATACATACAAGGGGAGGGGACGGGTATATCTGTGCATACCTATATTGTGGTAGGCAGGTAGGATTAGCTACCTGGATGAACCAATAGTAAAAACTACAATTACTAGCTAACTATACTAAATACTAGACTATACTAAACTACTAAAACTACACTAAGCTAAACACAAACAACGTACACTACAACAATGTATCTATCTATCAAGGGAACAAATAAATTTTTCACAATACACAAGTTTATTCAAATATAAGCCCTAACCATCAATATCAACAACAACTAAATAAATCCATCGTCTACCAACGCCCTTTCTAAATAAATAAATCACAATCCCTACCAACTCTTAATTCACATACTACAAAATCATAATTCAAATCTTCTCATCATTTAACACACTATCTAATATCTAACTAAGAAAATATATACAAGAGACCTAGCACTTTCTAACATCTAACTTAAAAATAATATATAACCAGAGAATAAATATATACAAGAGACCTAGCAATTTCTAACACCTAACTTAAACCAACATATAACAAGAGACTAATTTAAAACCAACATATAACACGAGACTTATTTAAAACCAACATATAACACGAGACTAATTTAAAACCAACATATAACACGAGACTAATTTAAAACCAACATATAACACGAGACTAATTTAAAACCAACATATAACACGAGACTAATTTAAAACCAACATATAACACGAGACCAACAAGGTAGGTTTTATCCGACCTAAGGTATATAAATATAAGAATAAAAAATAGAAAAACATTAAGTAAAAATAATAATCTTTACATAAATTCAATGCGATAAACACGTTGGGCTGACCGATATTCAACATGGTCGCCTCTCTGGCTTAATTCAGTGATCGTAAATCATACTAAAATCTATATGCTATCTAAACAATCGGACATAATATTAACTCATCTTAATCCATCACCAAGGTTAAGATATTAATCTACAGTTTAGAATACTTATTTTACATCAAAAAAGCAATAGAAAAATGTTATAATTAAACTTACGAGACTAGTATGCCACTTTCAACGACCACCACCACTAGAAGGCCCACAACTAACCGGAAGGGAGATTAAATAGGGCGACCCAAACACTATCACTGACCAATAAAATTTATTGACCCGCAGCCAATCGGATTCAAACAACCTGAAAAAGCGCTCCAGTATAATTAGTTAAAAACTTAACTGTGCTTTGTTATGAAATTAAAAGAAAATATAATGAGAACAGTACAAAAACAACTTGTAGACCACCTGTCTACATAAGCCTTTTTTTTCTGATTGGCTACTCCACGTGTCCTGTCGTATATTAGTTGTTTTATATCTGTACAAAAGCAAAGTGGTGGTCCGCGGACTGGTGCCGATCTTCGATACCTCGGTCGCCGGTTTGCAAAGGGTGTAAAGATAAGGCCAACAATTGCAGACATCTCAACACGCGCACAAATCAAATAGGTCGCTGGTACTGTGGTTAGTTCACAGGGCTTTCAACAAAACGGCCAGGTTTCTAACTCTGCCGACGAGCAATCCTTGCCGCCTACAGGGTTCTAGCCCTGCCGACGACCAATCCCTGCCGACGACCAATCCCCGCCGACGACCAATCCCTGCCGCCCTGTAGGAGTTTTGGTCCAAGTGGATGTAATAATCTACTATCTAGAAGGAACGTCTGTAGACTTAGTATTATAGTTATATTAAAAAAAACTTTACCATCGAAAACACAAACCCATAAGATTTTAATAATTGATTGTTTCCTTAATTGATAGTAATTAAGTTAGGCTTGACAGACTTACAGAACAATTTAAATTTGCTGAGCCAGATCTTCATTACTGGATCTAGACCCAGTTCTGAGAAAATATTTGTTTAAACTCAATATTTTTGTCTATTTTAAAGAATACAAGTTAAAATTAATAAGCCTATATAGAGATTGTGTAATGTAGTTGACATATTTATTTTGTTAATTTGTTGTTTTTGATTATTTATTTTAAGGCAGAATAGCAAAACTTTTCGGAACTTTCTGTGAAAGAATTTCTGTATTCTACTTTCACCGCTGTCTTGACACGTAATTTAAGGCCCCGGAACGCTTGCAGCCGTGCAACAGACCGAAATCAATAGCTGCCAAAACTCGAAGGTACCACTTTCAAGGGGGATAACATTGACAGGCACTACAATCATTATGTCCTAAGGTTAGGCACAAAATTGTCAAAACTCGGGCCGGCAGGTCCTTTGCCCATGGTGCATCTGTGCATCAGGTCTAGTCTGCTATGGGTTAGGCACAATAATCTCGTGTTGCGATGGATCAGGTGACGCTATCGGTGCAGAAGATGGAAGACGGGTTTTAGATAGTACACAGTAGTGTGACAGTAGCAGTGGTCTTGAATTTTAAGTTTGAGGCGTGACATCTATAAACACTTGTATACGATTTTATTTTCAACCAGTCGGACGATAGCATGTTAAGGGAAAGCGATATGCCAAAGTGCGTATTGGAGTTAGAATTGCTACCCTGTTCCAATCTTTTATCATTACCTACCGAACGATCTGGGTTGCTCAAATCTGCTTTTCGCGGTCGACCTTGTGGTCTGGGCGACCGGGAAGGAACCGCATTCTCTACATCGGTCCCTACAGCAAGAATTTAACACAGTAGAACATTGATGGTCGTGCTCTGGCATGAGATCAGAAGTCGGTCTATCTCGAGGTAACTATTGATCGAAGGTTATCCATGTTTGACCATTGTAGGTTAGCCCAAGTAAAAGCCTATTCAAAACTGGATATCGACAAGAGCAGGCCTTGATTAACCATTAGGCAAACAAGGCACGTGCCTACAAGGCTTCAAGAAAAATGTGAATATTGTAAAGCTAAGAGCATAAAATTAACGAATTATTTATTTTCAGTTAAGCAACAGGTGGGTCAGGATTTTACTGACACTATCAATCCTCTTGATAAGTCTACTATAGTCAGAGGCGTATTATGTTCCTATGGAACAGGGGCCTCCTCACAAAAGGGGCTCTTACACATTCCAAAATAAAAAATGTTGTCTTTTCTTTCGGCAATTAGAATAGTGCTGTTGTAGTAGCGCACAATGAACAAATACTGTGAATGGTAAATCACATTTGATCGTTAAGTGACACTGGCAGGGTCGAGTCCACGACGGGGCCCCCACATAAATTTGGCCCTTGGGAACAGGGCCCCCACAATCCTAAATATCGCCCTGACTATAGGCTGTTCTGCAAATCCAGACACTGCATTAGTGCTTTAAAATTAAATTTGTTGTGACCCATTTCAGTCTGCTGAAGATGATGATAAAGATGAAAAGGATAAAGATGAAGATGATAAAATAAATCAAGCAGTAGATCCAGGACTGTGGATTGACGTCACCGCTGATGATGTGGCTTACTGGGTTGACTGTTGGCCCACTAACTGTCAGCATCATTAAGGTCCCTTTGATAAATCTTGCCGAATTTATGCTGGAGGAAAAATAAGATATTGTTCTCAAAAACTCTTCTATGCCAAAAAGCAAATGTTGAGCAGTACAGGAGATAATAATTATTGTATTCACCATTCACGGTATCTGCTGTGTACTGCTTTGTTTGTAAACTTTTTGCGTCTAAAGGTTCCACAAGTTTGGCTGATAAAAATGGGTCCAGTAAATGGAAAAATAACATTCAAGTTGATGATCATGAACAAAGCGTTGTATACATAGCTCGTCGACAAAGCTCGGGTCTACTACAAAAGCTAGAAGAACAAATAAATGAAGAGTACAGTTACTGAAAACATGTTTTGAGGCGAACAGTAGCGGTTCTTTGTACTATAGCTGAGCTTGGTCTGGCTTTTTAGAGGGACAAATAACAATTTTGGATCTTTACAAAATGGATATTATCTAGGGTTGCTGGAGTTGGTCAGTCAGTTTGATCCATTTGTAGCATCACACATTGCGAAATATGGAAATTCTGGCAAAGAGACAAATTCCGTATATCTGCTTTCTACGCCATTGTTGACAAACTTGAAACAGAGATGAGTAGACGAGGATAGGTAAATAATGATATAGCAGTTCAATTTTCTTGTTTGGTCGATGTATCACAAGCATCTCAGTGTTGTGATATACTAATACATGTTTATCCTTAAGATATGAACAATAATTTATATACTGAACAACAACAGTTCCATTCATATATTCGTCACAAGTTTCGTGCATCAAAATCTGAAAACAACACGTTCAGTCATGCTGAATTATACAAAGTAATAGTTAGAGACAACATCAAGTGTGCATTTCCAAATGTAGAAATCGCCTTGCACATATTTTTTTAACATTAATGGTTACGAACTGTTTAACTGAGCTCTCCTTTTCTCTGGTGAAACATACAAAAAATCCAAGTAGATCGACAATGAAACAAGAAAGCTTGATTCCTTATTTTTGCTAATGATTGAGGCCACTGATCTCTAAATAGAATGGATTAGGCTCGGAAGTAACAATCTTGAGGAAATTTCCTTTTTTTTGTTTATACTGTCACTGATCAATATATATAATTACCGTGAGTTTGTTTATTTATTTAGATGTTTGTTTCTGCTCTATATTCTTCTAAGCCGTTTGACTAATCGGGTTAAAAGTTAAATAAATAAATTGGAAACGTCCTCCAAAATAAAGTTATATTTTTTTAACAATATTGCTTAATTCGTTAATTTATTTTAAAAAAATAAACTTAGACCTATTACTAATCACCGTAAGTTAAGGTTATACAATGGGCGCAGAATCCAAATGATGTCACTTTGCCTGGGCCTTTGAAATGCTTTCAAATTAAGTGTGTGTTCGGGACCGACTTTTTCCGTACTGCGAAATATTGCTGTCTTTTTTTTTATTATTAACTTTTTTTTATTGTTTGATATTTGTTTTCTTTTGATCGTATTATTGTTAGTTTTATATTATTAATAAGAAGTCAGAAGCTTGACAGCAACAATCCATTTGCATATTGTGTAAAATGGCAGCAACATAGATTCCGTTCCGATCTATTTATAGATCAGTGGCACAGAAAGTTTTAGACACAATTTTGTTTATATAGGTAAGTGCAGTGGAAATTTTTAGTTTTCCCTTTCTTCTATAGATCAGTGCTTTTCTTCACTTTGTTCAAACCAATTTATTAAGAAGGCGCAATCCATTCTTTTTATAGATCAGCGATTGAGGCAGACTTGTTGCGCAAAATTAACTTTGATGATGTGCTCAAAAAACTTTGCCAGACGTAAATCTCTAAAAAAGAACTTTAAAATGTAAATGTTTGCTCTCTCTGATTTTCTCATCGATTAAAAAAAGTAACAGTATTTTGTCCATTATTATTACAAAATTAATTAAATATTTAAAAAAATATTTTAATACAGAAATAGCCTATTGTAGGTTTTATATGAGTGATAGTAGTACAGACAGTGGCGTAGATAAAGGGGTTGGCGAGGAGGGGCGGAATTTTTCAGCCAGGCTATAAGGTGCGAAAATAGTCTGAAAATAGAATTGTGATAAAAACCCAACCAACACAGGAAATGTGACCGTTATGACGTCAATGATTTCGAAATTGAATCTATCAACCGTCGAAAATATTGTCTGAGCGAGTACAGCTCTTTTGGTGAGACATTTTTCTTATATTTTTATTATCATTTATTTCGAACAATGTTCGAACAGCTACTGCATTGACTGGCAATATCCTCGAGAAACTGGAAGACGAAGGACTGGATATTCAGCTTTGTCGCAGACAAGGGTACGATAATGCAGAAAGCATGGCTGGAATCGACGGTGGTGTGCGACAAAAGATCAAAGACATTAATCCGAAGGCAATTTGTGTACCTTGTTCCAATCATTCTTTGAACCTTTGTGGCAAACATTCGTTTGCTAACAATCCGTCTTGAGTAACATTTTTTGGAAGTCTTGAGGCGCTGTACACTTTTTTTGCTCTGTCGACCCATCGCTGGGATGTACTAGTGAAATACACAGGTCTAACAGTGAAGAGACTGTCCACAAATCGCTGGAGTGCACATGCTGATGCAGTGAAGCAAGTGATACAGAAGTTTAACCAGTTTGTGGAAGCCATTGAAGCTCTGTGTGATGTCGAAGAAAGCGTCGAGACAAGAGGTGCTGCGCACAATCTGTTGCCAGCTATATGCGACTTTTCTTTCATTTTGTTCTGGTTTGTCTGGGGTGACGTTTTACAAGAAGTCGACTTAGCACAGAAGTACATGCAAACACCAGGTATTACTGTGGACATGGTTGCAACCAAACTAAGGGCTCTCAAGGTCTTTTTGGAAGAGCAGCGAACCGAAGGTTGTTGACAATGCCGTCCAGCAAGCACTTGCGAAATGTGAAGAACTTGATATCCTTACAGAGAAGAAAATCATAAGAAAGAGAAGATTACCAGGAGAAGGGACAAGAGATGCTGGATTGACATTGCAGCAGGAGACTAAGAGAAAAATGTTAGAGTGTCTGGACCGTTTTCATTTGGATACGAGAGGAAAGGCAGTGAATGACATTTTGCTGACTTTTTCTGCCGTTCAGCCAGACCATATTATTGGTGCCAACGACGAAGAAATACAGTTGTCTGTTACCAAGCTAACAACCGTGTCTGATGAGCTGTCTGAAGAAGACCTTTGGCTAGAAATACCGAGTTTAAGGCCACACCTACAAGCAGCCGAAATAAACTTGGAGGAAGCCAAGTACTGGACTGTACTGCAATTCCTACGGTTTATCATCAAGTGGGACTTTATTGAATCATTGCCATATCTGACTCTAAGATTCTTTCTGACAATATGTGTTTCTGTGGCATCATGTGAAAGAAGTTTTTTCAAAATGAAACTTATAAAAAATTACCTCCGGTCAACCATAAGCCAGTCGAGATTGTCAGATCTAGCTGATCTGTCCATTGAACACCAGCTTAAATGAAAAAAAGATTTTGACGATGTCATTGACCTGTTTGCCACAATGAAAACAAGAAGACATTCCTTCTAGAACTATAGTGTCGAAGGACATCATTTTGTTATGTGCATTGCCGTGTTTTGCATTTAGATTTTCTGAAAGTGAACAGTTGCATTTTAAAAATCTTTGGATTTGAACTATTTGTTTTGTGGTATTGGATTCGGATTTTGTCTTGGATCATACATGTAAGCAGTAACGTAACCGGTCAGTAGAGTAAGGTAGAGCCTAGAGGTAGAGTATGTATGACAATTTAGCTACCCCTAACTATTCAGCATAGGGTCGTGTGGGGTCACTGTGGGTGACATTTGAACTGACCGCCCCGGGTGACGCTTACCCTAGTTACGCCATTGAGTCCAAACATATGTGTTAACTGTTTTTCTTTTAAGTTTTTTGCAGACTATTGAACATACCAGCGGTCAGTGGTGGATCGGGAACAGGGGCAGAAGGGAGTGAGTTTGTGCCTAGGGCACCAAGATGGCTTAATCCGGCCCTGGACAAGAGACTGGCTAGTACGAGCTGGGGCGCGAAGGCGGCCCCATACTAATATGAGAATGTTCTGAACCACCCCAACAGAGATAAGGGGAAATCATGGTGAATGTGCCGCTTCTGAATAAGCATAAAGCTGTGTAAAGTCACAGGCCTCTAAAGCCAAATTTACGTTGTTTATTTTAGTTATAATACTACTATATTAAATTTTTGTCTTTATCTACTGACATACACAATTTGGCATGTCCTTTCATATGTTGTGCAGTGCTTCTTTTGTGACGGTACGCACCGGTACGGTGTACCGGCACCTTTTTCAATGTGGGGAAAAAATATTACTTTTCTTGTATTTTAACTTTTATTATTAATTTATTATATTTTTGTTGAAATTGAACTATTTTAAAATTGCGCGCAATAAGAATTAAAATATAAAATGCGAAACTGCTTTAAAAGTTAGGCAATCCATCACTGAGTACCGGCACCCATTATTTTTTACAAAAAAAGCACTGGTTGTATGTATGGGGGGGGGGGGAAATGCAACTGTTAGTTAAGTGACTGACCAATTATGGAAAACTTCGCTTTTGTCGTTTGTCAAGACATTATCACTGGACACACAAACACTCATACACACACACACACACATCAACACAAGCGCTACAGAAAAGGATGCTTACATCAAAAAGGATGTGTAGCCT
Organism: Anisus vortex; assembly: GCA_949126835.1. NCBI lineage: Eukaryota > Metazoa > Mollusca > Gastropoda > Planorbidae > Anisus > Anisus vortex. Next base: position 21,307,996 of record OX421495.1, on the reverse strand, counting down.
ATATCACAAGGGCGTGCCGACAATGGCGTTATCTGTAAGCGATAGTTGAGATTGGGAAAAAAACAATAGTCCTATCTAAGATTAATTGATGTTTGAAAGGCACTTAATGAAGTATGTTGTGCGAATGCAACGTGGTTATTGTTTTTTATATTTCCTTCAGGAAAAAAATCGTGACCCACCATATGAGGGCCGAAATAATTAGCATACCTTCCAAAAAAAATGTTTTTGAAGCCATCAAAACCGATTTTCGGATTTCCGATTTTCTTGTAAAGTACGAAACATGGTTTAAGAACTCGGACGAATCGCACAAGGGCGAGGTGTGTGCAAGAGGCAGTAACTAAAACGCCCTTATCGTCAGACCCGTGATGGAGGCTCCGCAAAAGGGATCAGGCAACAGTTGCTCAGTTTCTCACAGGGCACTGTTCTGTGGGGGCCTATTTCGAAAGGTTTAGGTCCCACGTGGACTTGCTGTGTCGAAAATAAAATGAGCATATGCTTTTAGACTGCCCTGATTGCAACTATATTATGGTGACTTGGCTACACTGCGATTCACTAGCGCAGGGTCGGAAACATACGGAACGCATGCCCGACGTAGCACGCAGAACGATTTTCAAGGGCACGCAAAACACTACCCCAAAAAAAGCAATTCGTCTATTCTACATGAAATTGAGTGCAAGAGAGAGGTGACACTTAGACCGTTGGCACACTGAATGCTATAGAAATCCCACTTTGGTATTTTATTACCAAAAGGTTGCTGACCCCTGCACTAGCGTATTTATCCTCCGATCCCTAAGAGAGTAATATACCATCGTATTCTCATTCTGGAGAAGGGAAGTTCAAGTCTGCCATGTCTGTCAGATACCATTTTAAATTTTGTACAATCATAACAATCAATATATTTTAGTCTTATATTAATTAGGCCTATTGTAAGAATTTCTTGAATAACACAATTTAGTCTTGTATTATTGTAAGAATTTCTTGAATAAGAAAATTTAGTCTTGCATTATTGTAAAAATTTCTTGAATATGACAATTTAGTCTTGTATTATTGTAAGAATTTCTTGAATATGACAATTTAGTCTTGTATTATTGTAAGAATTTCTTGAACATCACAATTTAGTCTTGTATTATTGTAAGAATTTCTTGAATAAGAAAATTTAGTCTTGCATTATTGTAAAAATTTCTTGAATATGACAATTTAGTCTTGTATTATTGTAAGAATGTCTTGAATATCACAATTTAGTCTTGTATTATTGTAAGAATTTCTTGAATATGACAATTTAGTCTTGTATTATTGCAAGAATTTCTTGAATATGACAAATTATTCTTGTATTATTGTAAGAATTTCTTGAATATGACAATTTAGTCTTGTATTATTGTAAGAATTTCTTGAATATGACAATTTAGTCTTGTATTATTGTAATAATTTCTTGAATATGACAACCTTCTAAAGTGATCTGGAGAATGTCTAACACTGGCACGAAATCATTTCTTTTTTCGCAGCGTGTGGGAAAATGTTCTATCGATTCTGTTAATGATGACTCTTAGACGCCTAACTAGCTGTTTTATAGTATAGTGATTTTTTGCTTTTGAATATACCCCTCAGTCGCGGCGTGTTGGTAAATAATAAATGTATGGAGCAAATTTATTAAGTCTAACCATAGACTTTTATATACATGGACCGCTTGCTTTAGTTTTTCTGCTATATGATGACTCGAAAGACTGCTTATTTCGGAATTCCCGATTCTAAATGAAGTAATTGTAATACTAATACCGTTTTATTGAATCGCACCATTTTTTTAAAGAAATTTTGTGCGTCAATCTATGACTAAGATATGGACGCTATGGATGAGGAAGTTTTTGTTGATGAATTGAAAGGCATACTGGAGGTAAATGTTCAAATTAAATAATTACTTATTGAAGAAGTATGGAGTTTATCTGTTATACTCATGTTCGGTGTATATTATAGTCTATGGTATTTCTGCTATATGATGACTTGAAACACTGATGATCGGCATTCCCGATTCTAAATAACGTAATTGCTATACCGGAAATAAAGTTATTGATAAACAAGTTCCATGATTTTCTCAATGAAAAATTAAAATCGAAAGTAGTACAGAGCGGAAACATTTATAGATCAGTGTGGTGTGCGCACGGAAAAAAGAAATATGCTCTAAAAATAGAGCAGGCGGTCCATCTTATTATAGTCAATGATATATTAATAGGCCTACAAGTATTCATTTCAAGTCGAAAAAAATGCGATTTAATAAAATGGAACTTGTATAACAACTACTTCATTTAAAATCGGGAATCGCAAAACACAGAAGATAATAGCATAAAAAACTAAAGCAAGCGGTCCTTGTATATTATAGTCTATGGTCTAACTAAACATTAGTACTGACATTAATGTTTGAAAGTCACTTACTGAAGTGTGTTGTGCGAATTCAACATTGTTATTTTAAAATCAAGATTGGGATTTGTATTAGGACATAATTTACATATACCTATGCATGATAGTGAATGGTAGCATCTGCAGCGCGATATTTAATATCCCTATAATGGGAATAGCCTCTGATAGCATTGTAGCCAATTGTAGGCCTATTTGGTCCAGGCAATTAATGATGTTCGTAAAGTAATTAAGAAATGTAGGACATTGTAAATAGGATTCTCCAGATTCGCTGGCTTGACACCATCACTAGACCGCCAGTAATGCAGATCTCTAGCGAAGGACAAGCATGCTTCATGTTAAAGATGAAATCAGGTAAAGGAGATGGGGCTGGATATGGCAAGCCCTTCGAAATTCGCCTTTCAACGTCACAATGCAGGCTCTATAAAGTGGAATCCGCAAGACAAGAAAAATATGGCGATACAATAGAGCGATTGCAATCACGTGACAAAAAGCGCGTGCTGTTTGTTTACTTTGTCTAGTGGTGATAAATGGCAGCAGTATTACTATAGCCTTAAGAAGATTTTATTTTTAAATGTGATCATTTTAACAATATAACGTTTAACATATATAAAACCCTGTCAAGCGATGTAAATTAACATTCAAAGCTCAAATTTAAACCATTAAAAATCTATGGAAAAGGTTCCGTAAGTGCCGAATATTTAATTGAAGATGTCGATTGTCGAAAGTTAGTCTATTACTTACTATCTAAAAGTCTAAAAGTAAAAGTAAAGCATAAATCAAAATGTACAATGTTTCAAAAGAGCTATTGAAAAACTATAAAAGCCTACAATCTTGTTCTTTCGTGGACGAACTACTAAGGACTAGTATCACAGTTAAATAGCCAGATTTTTGGAAACTAATTCCTTATATTTTGGGTTTAAAATACACAATGTTTATTCCCCATTAATGCCATTATCACCAAGATGGCAAAAACTTCACTAAAAAACCTAAGCCACGCTTATTGCAATCGCTCTATTTGGGGGCAAACATTTTAAAAATAGATTGCATCTGGAAGGAAAAAAAAGATGGCACAGGCTATATGACACTGGAGATCTACAGCTAGCATCCCAGACCTAATAGAGGTCGATAAGTTAAGTAAAACTTTATGTAGGGTATGGTTTGACTTCGTTCATCTGAAGTTGTAAAAGCATTTTTAAACCAGTGCTCCATTTCTTTCTTTGTATGTCTTTCCTTTTTTTAAGTTTGTGCTGTTCATTTTGAAATGTACTCTTGATTGTCATTCAGTTCTTCACACAATCCTCAATTCTGAATTTTTTAAATTCTTTAAATGATCACTTTTAATATTTTCTTTATTGTTGTTGTAGTTGTTGCTTTACACTGTCATTGAACATTTGAGGACTTACTCATTGTAACTCAACATGACTTACTCATTGTAACGTAACATGACTTACTCATTGTAACTCAACATGACTTACTCATTGTAACTCAACATGACTTACTCATTGTAACGTAACATGACTTACTCATTGTAACTCAACATGACTTACTCATTGTAACTTACTTTAGAAAATATCTAAATGCTTGGATACATGATATAGGCAAACTCAAAAAAATAATTTTAAATCCCATTTAGGTATTGAAGAAGTATTTTTTTATTTTCTAAACCATTTTTCTGCGTAAGTTAACTCACTAAGTGTTCAGCAACTGTGCATTCGGGCCCTTCAGTAACTTGAGTAGAGTTCAGCGGCAGTGGACTATATATTCCCACTTTGCAGTTTTCAAGCTGTAAAAATAATATATTAAAACACATATTTTAGTACTTCTTTAAAAAGTTCACATATGCTAAAAGCCAATAAATAGTATGGTTAAGAATATAAAAAAATATATAAGGCTACTTATTAACCATATGGCTATAAAACAATGCCCAAAACTACAGGACAATCAGTCTCACCAGCCACCATAGTAAGGTAATGCTAAAAGTTAGCCTCAACAGACTAAAACCTATGGCTGAAGAAGTACTTGCAGAAGAACAGTCAGGTTTCAGACCAGGAAGAAGCTCAATTGAGCAGATTTTTAACTGTTGCTTGCTAATAGAAAAACACATATAGCACCAACGCGAAATCCATTGTAACTTCATCGATTTTAAGAAAGCATTTGATCGTGTATCACCGTGTATAATGGCAAGTGATGAGAAACTACAACATTGAAGAAGGACTGATACAGGCAATAGAAGCACTCTACAGTCAAGCAAACAGTTCAACTAAATGGTTGTATGGGGGACTTCTTCAAGATGTCGATTGGAGTCCGACAAGGTTGCATCCTATCGCCAGTTCTATTCAATATCTTCCTAGAAAAAATCATGCAGAAACACTCGACGATTACCATCCATCAATCTTTATTTGGAGAAGACCCCTATGCAATCTAAGATTTGCTGATGATATTGACCTGTTGGCCGGGAGCAACAAAGAGCTCCAAGAGCTCACAGATAAGCTTGCAGATAGAGCAAAGGCATAAGGAATGGAAATCAGTTCAGAAAAGAGTAAAATAATTATCATCACCACATATGCCAGAAGTGCAAACATCATAATGAACCAAAAACAACTGGAATAAGTAAATAATTTCAAATATATAGGAGCAATCATATCCGCAGACGGACGCTGTGAGCCAGAAATTCGAGCAAGGATTGGGACTGCGATGGCAGCAATGGCTCGCCTAAAAGAATCTGGACCAGTAAAAGCATTGGTCTACCAACAAAATTCAGACTTTACAGAGCCCTTGTCAGAACTATTTTTCTGTATGGATGTGAGACATGGACTCTTCTATCAGCAACTGAAAACAAGTTGCAGGCGTTCGAAAATAAATGCATGAGAAAAATACTTCAAATCTCCTACGTAGAACACGGGACTAATGCGTATGTGTGGGACAGAGTATCCTCAATTGCAGGCCCTCAAGAAAACATTATGGCTACAATCAAACGGCGCAAGCTGATATGGTTCGGTCATGTATTGCGGCGCAATAGCCTGACAAAAACAATCCTCCAGGGCACGTTGAAGAGTGGGCGTTGGAGAGGCCGTCAGCGGAGATGCTGGTTCGACAATGTCAAGGATTAAACAGGGCTGCAGTTGACTTAACTATTGACAACCGCGCAAGATAGGCAAAAGTGAAGAAAGTTGACTGCCAAAGTGTCCATGCGCTCCCCTAACGACCTCAACGGTCATGGGATTGATGATGATGATGATGCGTTAGAGAAAAATTTAAAGAGATATATTATGAACCGTATATAGCTATCGTCATTAGCAGCATTGACTATTTAAAATACCTGTAGACTTCACATAAATATCTCAATGGTTCTTAAAACAAACTTTTACACAATTGTTACCTAAACAATTGTTGAGTAATTTCACATTGTTAAAAATATTGAAATTAGAACAGATGGCTGCCAATATTTAATGAAAAAATGACATTGAAGTAGATTGTTATTATGATATTTTTTAATTCAAGGAACAGCCAAGGCAACTGTGTCAACGTGAATGTTGCGGTATGCATTGATAAAATGTGTAGATATAACTCAGTGAATTGCAAATTTAAATATTCATTACAATATAAAAAGACGTTGTTACAATTTCACGGGACATCTGTTGTCTGGGGTCTTGTTCACTATAATTATAATGATCTTATAAGTTTACAGACGTTCCTTCTAGATAGAGGATTATTACGTCCACTAGGCCCAAAACTCCTGCAGGGCGATAGGGATCCGCCGGTGGCAGGGCTAGAACCCGCGACCTGTCAATTTGTTTTTGGTTGACAGTCCGGTGAGCTAACCGCTGGACCAGCCGGCTTCACTAATGATAACACAAGCCACTTGATGAATCTTGAGAGAAGAATTTAAAGCTTGAATTTATGGACATTTATTAACAACCTTACTGGTAGCTAAGTAAAAAAACAATGGGCCACGGAGGCCGAGCGTTCGACTGGCGTACCGAAGAGACTGGGTTCGAATCTTGGTGAAGGCTATTAGTTTTTCCCGAGTCTGGAGGGTGTCCCTGAGTCTACCCAGCTCTGATGGGTAGGCCTACCTGACCTTAGTTGGGGTAAAGTAAAAGCGACTGTGTATGCCGTTGCCACAGAAACTGGCGAACGCTATTTGGTGATCAATTTGGTCCGAAGGGTGATTTACTTTAGCCTACTTTACTTAAGTATAACAAAAAATCAACAACCAAACCACCCAAACTACGCTTGTATAGATTTTTGTGCAGAAAGAAAAAGAAATTGTTTTTACGTAACTTTCCAAATTCAAAAGAATAGGCATACTAGATACGCGTTTAAACTACGAAAACATAATTGTAGGCCTATTACCTCAAAATAAATAAGCCTACCTATTTATAACATTAGGCCTATCTACAAAAAAAAATCAATTTTAATTCAATAAACAACTCAACATGAAATAGCGAAACAATTGCAAACACAATACAGAAACTATTATTACATTCTAGAGATTTACATGTAAAAAAAACGTTATTGATGAATATATGTGGCCATTGATTGAAATGGTAGGCCTAATGGAAAAAAAACACTTTGTCATCAATAATTGTTCTTGTAAAGTTGCATAATTAGTACTGTACCTAAATAGAGAATTTCACATTAGAACATCATACTTCAACTATAGTTGAATTGTGTATACTTTGAATTACAAATAATAAACAGAGAAAGTAGAGCACCAGTGTTGTATTTTTGTTATAAGAAAAATTATTGATAATAAAAAGAAAACTCACAATTGCATCGACGTGGAATTGAATTGTGAATCTGTACATAAATCCAGATACAAGCTGAAAGCAAAAACAGATTATTAGCAAAGTTCCTAGTGAACTTTTAACAACACATGTTCACTTCGATGACAGTAATGCTGTCTATAGGCCTAAATATATTTATACTTTAAGAAGTAATAATAAAGCTTTCTTTTTTTAAGCAGATAATAATAAGATTAATACTGGTTATTTATATAGCGCTAGTATCGATTTTTTTTAATTTAGCAAATTCAGTGCGCTCTTGGAATAAATTCCAGTGGCATTTGTATTAGTATGTGAGGCAATCAGCCACTACTCAAAGAGAAATCTCTCTAAGCTCCTTTTAAAAGACTCTTTTGTCTCATTCTCAATGTCTCAGTGATAATAAAGTCATAGATAACTCACAAGAAGAGAGACTTTTTCTGGACGGTTTAAAAGTATTGAATATTGACCGTGCTTTTGCATCATGGAAAGCGTCTTTTTTTTTCTCTACCTTTAACAATCGAACAAAGAAAGGAGCCAGTACGATACTTGTTGACGTATGCTCTATAAAAATTTACTACACTACTGTTTGACATGTGCAAGACACTACCACTATAATGTGACTAGATGCTTCATAACAATTTACAAGAGACAGAGAAAAATAGGCCTATAAAAGTAGTCTATGACTAAGTAAGATATGAAAAAACGAATATATTTTTATTCTACGTTTCTTAAGTTAATATAGATATACTTTCTTATTTTCTCTCTAATTTACTTATACTTGATATCTAAACATAAAAAATATTTAAAAATTCAAAACAAAACTAGATCTAACTTATTGTGAAAAATTTAAATATCTCCAAAGTTGAAGAAGTGGACTGAGTTATTTTTTTAAATCGCCCTTCAATTAGATTCATTAAATTTAAATATGATTTATCAAACAAATTATTTAATAAAAAGATAGGCTATGTATATATATTATTATATTAGCTTAGTGTGGGGAGCGCGACAAGGTTGAGAGGGTGCCTACCTCCCCTTCTTTCCAACCCTTCCCCCGACTACTGGGAATACGCCTATGTGGTTAAATAAGTTATGGTATAGTAACACATCTATTAGCCTTTGCTAAACATAGCATTACTGAATATAAAATGTGCTGATATTCTGACTATTTGATACGTTTATGAATCCTGTCTTTTACCTGTCGTGTGGAATCGAGCACTTTGACTGCCTCTCTTGGCTTGTCGCTAATTGTCCCAAGGTGGTGTTTGATGGCCTTGATAGCTTCTATGACCATAGGGTCATTTAGGTCCATGCTGTAAGGAGTTGGTTCGCCTATGCATGAGACGTAGGTCACGACAGCGACAAGCAAGAGTGCGGTGATCTTAAGAGGTTTACAGATATATCTACTTATTAAAATTAACCTCTCTAAATCTATGAACTCAAAGGTCAAACAGTGAAGGTTAAAGTAAGAAGATTAAAAAAAAAATGTAGCCGTTGGCCGAATTTTCTTAATCTTAAAAAAAAAGACAACAAGAAATACGAACTGATTTTCATAGACACAATGACTATTAATTCGCGGGCTATTTGCTCATAAATCAATCTGAGGCAATATGTTCTTTACATGGCTATATGACGGCCACACTGGAAGAACGCATTCTAAAAAATGTAAATTTAAACTTCAAAACGCTAAACGAAAGTCATATTTATAATTATATTTATTAAAAAGGACATTAACCAAATATGTTTTTAGTTGAATTAATATAGGCTATTTGTTTATCAAATTTCACCAAATGCAGAATCTAAAACTAAAAAAAAATTAGTTAAATAATTGTTTTTTAAGGATGTCTTTTTCAGATCTAAATCGTTTGTTGATAGTATTTTGGAACTGTTTTGAAAAAATAATAACAAAATAGGGCCTACTTAAAACATAAGCCTTTCCAGCGACTATTTAATGATAAGATAATCGTGTTAGTCTTTTTCAATCTTGGTAATTTTTATCTGAATTAAATTCTCATAATAAGCTTATTCCTGATTTGATAGGCTACAGAGTGACTTTAATGAATGCCACATAGTTCATTATCTTCCTTTCTTCTTGCTACCATGCATGGTATTATACATAAATGTATTAAATTACTGTAAATGGAAACAGCTTAGTGTGTTTGTTAAGAGACTTCAAGCCATTTTAGCACTGCTTATAATATGTTACAATCTCATTTCTGACACCATTGCCTTTTTATTTCAAAGTAAACTAGATCAATAGTCTTTTTGATTCCACTTCTATTAACTCGTACTGTCTGTCTGCTTGGTTGGATGCTTGCTTGGAAAACTTTGCATCAATATTTGGACCACTTCCCGTCGTCCAATCGAGGTGAAACTTGAGCAGCAGACTTGTGGCGACTAACAATAGATTCTGTCAAATTTGCAGTTAAAAAACGTAATTATACTATAATTATGATTTTTTTTTAAATTTAACAAACACTTCATAGTTAAATGGTCTATGGTTTAGTTTCACGTTGAAAACTTTTTATGGTTTTTGCAGGCCAAAGCTAGAAAAAAAAAGGATTCGCCAAATTTTAGTGTGGAAATTCATAAGGTATGATATGCCTTATATTTATTGTAATTTATTAAAATATAAATTAAATATAAACTTAGTTTGCAAAGAAAGGGAGTTTAATAAAAACTTTATATTTTATGGGTTAGATTTTTTGTTCATAAGGCCATACATTTTAAAAGCCTATGTAGTAAATTGTGGAATTTTTCTTCGCTCCTAACGGAGTCTCCACAATAATATGAAGAAAAAGAAGAAGAGTGTAACCGTCCCTAATCCATTTTTAACAGATCACTGGTTAGACCTATACTAGAATAAGCATCTTCTGAGCGGAACTCATAAACTAAATAAAGTATTAATCAACTAAAACAATTCCAGAAAAACACTGCAATGGTGAGTACTTGTGAGTATTCATAACTGACAGGCGTAAACCCAATAGTTAAATCACAAAACCTAGAAATTCTATTGGAAACAATGGTAAAAAGCAAAGTAGTAATAATATTTATATCATTAAACTGTAGCTTAGAAAACAACAACACAACACAACAACAATCTATTACAATGCTCAGATATACATAAAGATAAAAACACGTTTCATAATTCCTAAGCAAGAACAAACGTAGGCCTATTTTATTTTTCCTTCCCAAATGGCACACGGTGACTGAATGGGTTTGTCTGAACAAACCAGGAAAACCAATAATTTAAAATGATTTAAAATACTAATCAAATGTATGACTAGACTCAAACTACTGTAGCATAGTGTGAATATTCTTCTATTCTTCTGTCTGTAAGTGAAAATTCCAGTAAAATCGCGAATGATTTTGCATCAAACCATCTTTTATATGTCCATTCTAAATCTTTTATAAACACCTTTAAATCATTTTTTTTCTGGGTTTATTTATTTAAAACGTTTCTCCTGTAACCATGTTCTGTGTGGTCATAAAACGCCTACATATATTTTTTATTACCATATTTCTACTCTTCCTATTTATATTAGCCTATAGATGTAACAAACGTATTGAACAAAAAGCAATAATAAATAAAAATATTATTTCAAAGATCGAATAGTGATTTTTTTTTTTGCAGACATACAGTCAAAGTATAAGACATCGTTTACTAGGCTAACCATTTAATATTTACCTTAATGAACATTTTCAATAAACTGTTCTTCTTCCGGAACTACATGCGATGTGTTCTACGTCTGCTTATATAGTCAATTCTTAGATATGTAAGATAATGACCTGGTGATAACCTCATTACAGCCACAGACATTGTGATTATGTGGACCTGACATTAAATCAGACATGTCACCATTCTAAGCTAATTCAAAAGATAACCACTTTAATTGTTTCACAAAGTCTTTCCCATTTGCTATTTTTCATGATTGTTCTTGTTTACTTCTTTCATTGTCTACATTAAAAGAGGATTAGAGCTGCTGGTGACTGCTTTACAGTTGGCTTAGTCGACATATAAGAATAAGACTGAACAATTGAAATTCTAAGGAACCAATAAAATTAAATTAATAGTTTATAGTTTTCAATTCTAAGTATATCATGAAGTTGTCTTAATTTAAAGTTTAAATTGTCTGTCAGATTACAAAAATCTTGCATTATCCGAACAATCTGATTCTATGGCAGTCTATCCTGCCTAAATCTCCTTACTGGGGTAGTTTAGGTATCGTGACGCATTATGATTGTCAAACGAAGAAAGTTTTTTTAATACTTTTGATACTATTTTTTTTATATCGTATTTGTCATAAAAATAACATGCCAAAAAAAAAATTTAACTGAAAATATATTGAATGGCTTTATATAGATCGAGTCTCTAGGCCAACAATAGAAAAAAGAATCAGTGAATTTTGACATTTGAAATAATTAAGTTTAACCACAGAAGAACAACAAAAAAAGCCATGTTTTATTATCATTCTAGGATGTAACTTAATTATTCCAATTTAATACATTTACGCCATTTGCAGATTTCGCTCCTTGGTTTAATGGGTTCTAGCAAATGCTACAGATTACTGTAAGCGTAAAGGTTTAGATATTCGCTAAATCTCATTATAAATTATAAGACTGGGTTATTTATACAGTAATTGAGATATTTAAAGTCACCCCTAAACAAAGTTTTGTCTTAATCATTATTAGTCTTGTGTCTTGAGCTATTTTTCCCATTTAGCTTAGACAGCAGCACAAGATGATACGATTCATTGTTGAATTCTTGCCAAATTCTAGCCAAAAATTTGCCGAGTCATTTTGAATCATTATCAAATCATTGCCTTCTCGTGCCCTATAACTTATAACTACCATCTTGTTTTTTTTTGTTGCGCTTAGACACACACTGGACCAGGCCTCCATCACTTCCCCTGCTGTTCCGGCTTTCAAATCTTCACTGAAGGGTTGGAGTAAATACCTCAATTGAAATTCTGTCATCTGTTTGTAATTCTTGTTTGTGACTTTTTAAAAATCTTTTATGTCGTTAAATTGTGGACTCTTTCTTCGGTCCTAACGGGGTCTCCACAATAATATGAAGAAGAAGGAGACTTGTGGATAGGTTAGAACATGGACAATAGAGTAAAATGGAACACTTGGTTAAATTTGTACATTTCTTAGCTAATATAATAGGCCCCACTATTTAAACATCATTGTCTACTGATTCAATCTATTCTATATTTTATTTAACTTTTAAGTTTCTTTTTCTCCTAAATTAGTCCTTGTCTTGCCAACCATACTTAGGGCCATAGTTTGCTTGCACTAGCTCAGGCTCTTATTACCATTTAGCCTAATTGTAGACAGCGACCTTTTTTTTTCTCCGTTTCCTTAAATACAGAATCCTTTGTTCCTATTCCCTAACCCTCGATTACACTTTACTAAAAGGTCAAATCAACATATAGTAAACTCAGTTATAACCATAGTAAAAACATCTGCAAATATATATTAACATTTTCAATCCGCACTAGCATACAAAAAATCAGCTTTAAAGATATATAGATATTTTAATATTAACATTCCCAACTTGTACAGACAAAGGAAAAAACATCTTTTAAGAAATGATAACATTTTTTTTATCCAAAAAGGAAATGTGGTTTGATTACTTTGCAGTATTAGAAGAACCCAAGCACAACAACCAGAACAAATACAACACACACATACACACTTCATCTTCAAGTCTGCAAAACACGTCTGCAAGTGGGTGCATGCTATAGATATATTAACATTCCCAGCTTATAGAGACGAAAAAAAAATCTTCAGAGATAGGCCCATACTAAAATCCCCAACTTGTACAGAAAAAGGAAAATGCATTTTCAAAAATTTATTAACATTTCTAACTTGTACAGAAAAAAAGAAAATACCAATGCGAATATAAATTCATTTCATAAAGCTCTTACATTCTAAACTTCAAGCTTTAAATTTATTTTATCAGTCTATTGGTAAGAGTGTTTTAATTTGTTTTGTACTGTCCATGTTGTCAAATAAGCAAATTGAATGTGTAGGCCTAAGCTTACAACCCCCAGCAATTCCTTTTCCCTGTCAACAATCCAAAGACAATTGAGACAGTTAAATTAATTTCATGAAGTGCTTAGAATCTAAACTTCGAACTTTTAATTTACTGTCTCAGTGTAAGAATGTTTTATTTCTTTTGCATTGTCCCATTGGTAAAAAAAAAATCCATTGAATTAAAGTCTACAAACCGCAGTAGGCCTAACTACTTTTCTCTGTCGACAATCAAAAGGACAATAAACACAATATGTTAACGAGAGAAGATGAGAAAGATTTAGTGCCAACTCGAATGCTATTATCACTTAGAATTGTGTTATGTTGCTAGAATCCACTTTAACAATATGTCAGTGGCGGTAATGAGGTTGTTTGCTACATGTCACCGGGTGATTGTCTTCGCTTGGCCACGTCTACACAGAAAGGATATAAACGCAAACGTTTCGTGGCTCAACGAGTGTAACTTGGCAGGGGAGCAATCTATTGAAAATGCTTACTAAGGTTAGCCTAATACGGTAATAGCGTATGTAGAGGGTGTAGCATCAAACTCTCATAAAATAGAGCTAACCGCGTCCAACAAGATGAATATTAGTGCTCTGGTGGGATGATTTCACGTCTGTAGCCAAGGGCCTCACATTCTGGCAACTTATGTACATCACCGATAAGCTCCCATATAAACGAGTGTAACTTGGCATAGGAGCAATCTATTGAAAATGCTTACTAAGGTTAGCCTAATACGGTAATAGCGTGTGAGACGGTGTAGCATCAAACTCATAAAATAGAGCTAACCGCGTCCGACAAGATGAATATTAGTGCTCTGGTGGGATGATTTCACTTCTGTAACCAAGGGCCTCAAATTCTTATGGCAACGTATGTACATCACCGATAAGCTCCCATATAAGAATAAACCATTGGGCCAACGCATGTGGGACGTTCCTGATGTGAGCCAGTAGTTTACAGGGGGCGCGGCAGCCCCCCGCACTCCCATTTTCCAATCAAAGGGGCCGTTTTTTCAGGATTATGGTCTCCCTGTTTCTGATCTTATCTTATATATTACACACGCTCCTTCTCTAAAGAATATTATTGCGTCCTACGCTCATCCGTGATCTGAGTCTAGTTTGTTCAGGAAACCCATTCCATGCCCGGATGCCACTCGGTAAGAAAGTGTACGTATATGCATTTGTTCTCCCATACGGAAAGAGTTTGTGTCATTATGTTTATCTGAGCATTGCAACGGGTTGCTATTGTGTTGAATTTCTAAATTAGAGTTTAATGCCTTATTTATTATTACTACTTTACTCTTTGACCTTCTGTCCTCTAGAGCAGGGGTTGGCAACCTTCTGCTAATAGTGTGCCAAACTAGTATTTCTAAATCATTCAGCATACCAACAGCATGAAAGTAAACCCGCTCTTCTATATTTTGATAAGACAAGTTATTTAGCGCCGCAACAAGAACAAGGCCAAAAGCTAAGGAACTTTTATAGTGAAAATCAATAAGAGTTTAATATTAATAAAATAAATAAAAAATTAACAAGGTTGTGATTATTATCGTTATAAAAATTGTCATCAATGAACTTTCACTATACCCTAATGGTAAATGTGTAAAAATGTATTAACGTTATCATTTCTAGAACCCTCATAAAAATTTTTTTTTTAATTTTCAAATAGTCTATGTTTATTCAAGATTTTACATGTACAATCTCATATATTTTTACATGAAGAAAAGAGGATGGAAGAACAGTTCATACACATTTAAGGGAATAGAAGACAAAATGTTTTACGAGACAAAGGGTTTTCAGAGGGTTAAATTTAAATTCATTCATTCTTTTTATTTAACATTCATGCTTAGCATCCATACGGTGTACGTACATTTGATACCGCGATATTTGATACCGCGACATTTGATACCGCGACATTTGATACCGCGACATTTGATACCGCGACATTTGATACCGCGACATTTGATACCGCGACATTTGATACCGCGACATTTGATACCGTGATATTTGATACCGCGACATTTGATACCGCGACATTTGATACCGCGACATTTGATACCGCGACATTTGATACCGCGACATTTGATACCGCGACATTTGATACCGCGACATTTGATACCGCGACATTTGATACCGCGACATTTGATACCGCGACATTTGATACCGCGACATTTGATACCGCGACATTTGATACCGCGACATTTGATACCGCGACATTTTATCCCTGACACTTAGTCCGACGCTTGTCCCGCGCTTGTTGGTTTGAATTTACAATATATACCCCAAAGGGATAGAATAATAAAATCGAAATGTATATAGTTTCTACAAATTTTTGTTTTAGTTTTCTCCATATTATGTTGTTACAGTTAATAATGGATGTTTACGTTTAATATATGTTTAAATAATTTAAATATGTATGGATGATTTTGGTGACATTTGATACCGCGACATTTGATATGAGTGATATGTAAATGTTCTTTGTTTTGTTATGTATCAAGTGTTCATTGTTATGTAAAATGCGTGTAACTAACTTGTACAATGAAGAGGAGAAGTTGCCAAAATAATGAGGGGTATTGTTTTGAATTGGAAAAAGTTTATTTAGCTTTAGACCATAATGGCAATTTATCAGGTGCATGTACAATTTGGCCTATATATTTTAATCTTAATGCTTGTACCTTTGTTTTTATATCTTGCAAACCTATCCTGCCATCCCTCTTATTTTGTATCAGTGTGTTATGATGAATGGAGCGAATGGTAGATTTCAATAAAAAGGCTCTAATTTTTTTATTCATGTTTGTTATGAAATGTGGTGGAGGTTCTGTATTTGAAGCTATTTAAATAATTTTAGGTTGATGAGAGTGTTAACGATTGCGGAACAACTAAAAATTGTGTGTGAGATGTGTGTGTACATTATAGTTATGTTATCTGTTGTTTCTAATAATCCATTATACTGTTGTGTATTGTAAGTGTGTGGATTGTTGTGCCAATCGATGCCTGTAATTTTGATTTTTGTGTTATTTTGAACATTGAACGGAAAATTTCTTTTTCGTTTCCAGGCACCAAGGCCCATTATATTCGATTTTTTAATGTTAATTTTCCCTCCAGTTGCGGCATTGAAACTTTAAAAATGTTTCAGAATGTTTATAATGTCTTTTTCTGATGATACTGTAAACGTGGTATCATCAACATATGCCTGTACGTTCAACACCTGTCCTCCAGGCATTGATATGCCCGTTATCAGTGATACTACTCCTTGGCTTTTTTCCCAAGATGTTGGATTTTTCAATCCAAACTTGGGATATTGGCTTTTTTTTCTAGGACCTTGGCTTTTTACCTTGGTTTGTTTTTTCACGAAAACGTTAACATTGTGTTATATATTTTAGTGGCCAAAATGAATTTTGGGAAGCGATTAAATGTCATCTGTATTGCTACAGCAGATTTGGATAGACTCATAGTTTCATCAGCGACGGCTCGGTTATATCGTATTTAAACAGAACTGATTCCTCTAGGTGGCTGGACATTGCGTGAATGGATGAGGTGGCAACGAAGATGGGTAGGGGGAGGGGGTGAAGAGGTGTATAATTAATGTAACCTCACATTTGACAAGGCAAAATAAATTGATCAGACATGAGACATGGTAAATACTTATAAGCCGCTTATTATGCGAGTGAATAGAAACAAATATTTCACATTATCTATGACAATAAAAATGATAGATCTAAGCTGGAAGAGGTTGAGACAAAAAATAACAATGAGTGGTAGGAGGTGAGACAAATAGTGAAAATTAGTAGGGAGGGGTGAGGGGAGCAAAGAGTAGAAAGGGTTGGGGCGAAATGTTGCAATGGGAAAAAAGTGCACGGTTTGGGAAGGGGGCCAATAGTAGCCTATGTGTCAGGCTTTTTCTGCAATTGTGCATGCTTTCACTCTAAACAATTCGAAAACTAATTTTATTTTTTAAAGCATCAAAAGTTGAAACGTAAACTCAGATCATTGATTTTATTATAATTTAAATTTCGAAAAAAAATTATTTTACCCAAAACCAAACATTTTTAAGAACATTTTTTAGGTATTAAGCTCTGGTTTTTTTTTTAATTAGAAAAAAGAATGGGTGATTGTGTGTGTGTGGGGGGGGGGGGGGCGCTGCACATGGGTGAGTTGAAAAAAAACACTTTTATTATAACTTGGCTTTTCTGGGTATTCGTTAGGAGCTCAACTTGGCTTTTCTGAAATTATAGAGTGATATCACTGCCCGTTGTTCCACATTCAACACCTGTCCTCCATGCATTGATATGCCCGTTATTCCAGTATCATTTCTTACTTTTTCCAGGAGCTGCTCTAGACACAGGGCATATAGAAGCGTCGAGAACGGACAGCCCTGCATGACTGATGTTTCAATTGGGAAGGTTGTTTTTTTTTTCTGTTCCAAAAATGTTTATTCATGAAAAATTGCATTTACATTACCAAAATTATTATTTTACACAGAGAAAAAGGGATAGGATTGCATTTTTACAATTCCAAAGAGATAGAAGACAGCAGAGAATATTTAAATACTTAGTTTACCTGCACAATCTCATATATTTTACACGAAGAAAAGGAAATAGAAGAACAGTTCATACACATTTAAGAGGATAGAGGACAAAATGTTTTATGAGACAAAGAGTTTTCTAACTAACTTTAAATTTAAATTCATTCATTCTTTTTTATTTGACATTCTTGCTTAGCATCCATACATATTTAAATTAATTTAAACATATAATAAACGTAACCATCCATTATTAACTGTGAGATATTTAAAACAACATAATACGGAGAAAAATAAACCAAAGTTTGGTAGAAATTATGTACATCTCGCTTCAATTGTTATATCCCTTTGGAGTATATATTTAATGTCAACCAACAAGCGCGGTCTTAAATGTATATATATATATATAAAAACAAAGAAAGGGTCACAGATGACAAAGAAAAGTGAAACACCCATAGAAGACGGGTGACGAAAGGTGTCATTCACAGGTAATCCCACAACGGGAACCTTCACAAGTGAGAAAAAAATCTGTGCAGTTCTCTAAAAAGATTAGGAAACTCCCAAGTTGTCTTTAGGTTTCAAATAACGTTTAGCCGTTCCCATCGGCATGAACTATTGAAAGAGAGATAGGGAAATAAATGAAATTTGTTTGGTAGTGACATAAAGGGAAGGGTTTAATTTTTATTTTAATGTATATATAGTGGTACATAAATTACCATTGTAAAGTGGTAGATTTACGTAGTAATCATACATGGTAGGTAGTTAATGTAATGTTTAGATATGTACATATTAATTCACCAGTCATATAATATTTATATAACTTTCAACTTTATTTGATACATTTTCATTTTAGTGATATAATTCGTAAGCTTTTTATTTTTTATAAAGAAAAAATAGAGAACATTTAGAATAATTAACGCTAATAAAAACGGGTTAATTATCTCCCTTTAATTAAATGAAAGTTTCCAAATTCGATTCTATAGTGAAACCAAACAAGTTATGTTTGTGATATAACTAACATTACTTATTCATTTACATTTCTATATTCAAATCTAGCATCGTGGTTTTTATTTCAATTATATAGTATTTAGAGTTGCACAGTTAATTTACGTTCAACAGTTGTAAATAAACATTTCCTGCATAATTGTTTAAGTCGATTTAAACATTAATATATTGCTAGTATATACCGGTAAGCCTCTTACATTTGTTACAATAAATAAACACATCTTTTAGAATTCATTAGGCAATATTTATGCTTATTTACAGAAAAGGAGCGTAAAAACTATTTTAAATGTAATTAGTCCGTTATAATTGATGAGCGCCTTGTCATTGAGTGTTCTTCGCTAACAGTTGTAGGCTTACGCTGAACCAAAAGCTGAAAGCAAAGTGAATGCCCAGCAGTCTAGAAAAGCACCCGACCTGCAGAGTTTGCATTAAATAATCTCCTTCCTGGAGGTATCCCGCGTGCCACTAAAAATCACTCTGCGTGCCAACATATTTCACGCGTACCCCAGGTTGCCACCCCTGTTCTAGAGTTTCTAGGTTTAGAGATCTAACAATTGGTGTTACCTTTGTCAGTTGTAAATATTCGCTAGTATTTAACCTTACATCTCTTTTCTGAATTTGTTCTAATTTTTTTAATAATATATGTGCATTCTGGAAATCAGTAGTATGAATCGATTTTGCAGAATTTTCCGCCACTAATAGTTGCTTGGAAAAGAATCGTCAAAAGTGAAATAAAAACTGCAGTAATACACAGCGCGTGTAGCCTTCCCCGAGGCACAGGGTATTCTTGTAAGAATTATTAATACTTAGGAATTTTTAGTTATTCTGTTAATCTAGAAAAAGGGCTAAAAGTGGTGCCTTTTTCTTAAAAGTTCGCTCCTCCTAACACCAAAACCTAGCTACGCCACTAAAGTGAGTCCGAGATTTTATTTCACTGCAGAGAGGCCCCGAGACTCGATGGGGATGAAGCAATGTGCCAAGCCATAGCGCCTGGATGTCCAGACTTATAGTCTGGCATTTGTGCTACCAGGCAAAAGTGCAGGAATACGAGCGAGTCACCAATTTAATGATCCAGGAAAAATTCTCAGGTAGGGAGAAGCAGAGTAGGCCTAGTGCATGTGACTACGGACACCGTACCTTTAGTATATGTCTAACAAGGGCCGGCTCTAGGGTTTTTGACGCCCTAGGCGAAAACTAATTCTGCCCCCTTATTTAAGTACCTTCGGCGAGGAGAAACTGAGTAGTGTAGGGCATACTTTCCTGTTTTCTAAGACAACTTTAATAAAATACCCTTCGCCTTTCATTACCTAGTAATTCGTCTGCCTATGCTAGTTGCGCGCAGAAGTACTAAACTTAAATTTAGTTTATATTTTTAAATCCCCAAATTAAAAAAAAAACAACTCAATTATGCGCCCCCAAAAATTGTGTGCCATATGCGTCCTCCTAAGTTCTCTATATCGACGAGCCGGCTCTGTGTCTAACCAATGATCTATTTAAAAAATGGATTAGGCAAGGAAACAATATTCTTGATGCACAGAGCGCTCATTATTGTTATATGCTTTCACTTATCTAACACTGACTTGTAGGCTAAATAATATATTTCAAGTAAATATGACATTTTTTTTATCGTAAGCTTATAACGGTTTCCTCTAATTATATGGCATTTATTTATTTGACTTCCTAATAGGTATAAGTAAACTATATTGTATGAAGTGTAAAAAAAATTGTAGTTTTTGGTTTCATTATAATGTAGAAACACATTTATTAAAGAGACTCTAGTCATTCTCATTATAAATCAGTAGGCTTAACAAGCGTTGGAAAAAATCAACTGTAAGACAGAAATGTAAATGTTTCGTGTGCGAGAATAATTGACTTATATTAAACATTTTTTAAAGATATGTTACAACTTTAATCACCTTTAATACATATAGATCTAGCCATGTAAGGAACATGAAGCCTCAGATTAATTTATGAGCGCTCGAAGTAATGACCCTTTTGCCTATACAGTTCAGTATCAGTTGGTACATTTGTTTGTGTCTACTAACTTTAAATTTGACTGTTTGACATCTGATGTGCATGTACAAATTATTAGTTGTAGAGTTAATAAAATATGATTGATTTGGTGTTGTTAAATCTAATAAATACGTAAGCCTATATGTCAGGGCCGGATTTAGACTTGATAAGGCCCTAAGCTATTTGAGATATGGGGCCATTTATAAGTCCAGATATTATCTATGTCAGTGCCAAATAAGATTTTCGGATATATATAGGGTTAAACTTAAATACACTTAAAAAGTATTTACATAGTGAAATAATAAATCTTTAAGTTAAAACCATTTTTATTCATAACAAACTTAAAAATGCAAACTCTGGTAAAATGAAACAAAAGTTCTTTTAAAGTCACAATTTACAAAGGCTTATTATCTAATCTCTTGAAACACATTATAAGGATTAAGGAATTATATTAAACCAAAATATTTTCTTTCTTACAGAGCAAAGTCACTGATGAAACCATCAAATGAACAAGATTAGGCTAGGTTTCAAGACTAATATGAGAACGTTCCGAATCACCCTGACAGAGGTAGGGGCAATCATGGTGGATGTGCCGCCGCTGAATACGCATATATCTTATATTATATTATATTACAGACGCTACTCCTATAAAGAAGATTATTGCGTCCTATGCTCATCCGTGGTCCGAGTCTAGTTTTGCATCTTTGTTAATGAAATAGTTTAAATGTAAAGTTACTGGTTTTCATCGTTTGTTCAGGCAACCCAATTTCATACCCGAATGCCGCTGCTAGGGAAGAAAGAGTACTTATATGCATTTGTTCTAGAATAAGGGATAATGAAAGTGTCTTTGTCCTTATGTTTATCGGAGCATTGCAAAAGGTTGTTATTGGGTTGACTTTCTAAATTAGAGTTTAATGCCTTACGTATTATTATTACTTTAATCTTTACCCTTCTGTCCTCTATTGTTTCTAGGTTTAGTGATTTGACCATTGGTGTTACTCCTGTCAGTTGTGAATATTCGCCTGTGCTCCATTTCTTCTTTTTTTAATGTTTGTGCTATTTATTTTGAAATGTACTCTTTATTGACAAGTCTTAAATATTATGCAAGCATAAAGGGTCGATGTGTACAACATTTCCGATCCACTTCGTTCATTTGATTTTTAAAAAAAACATGTTTGTGTCAGTTTGTGTGCTGCGTTACTGGTTGTACGAAAAGATGTAGTGGATTAAATTTTATTTCATTTTCAAAAGATGTTGCCAAAAGAAAACGATGGATTGTGAACGTCAGACGTGAAGACTCACCTATTTATAATCTCAAACTTATTGCTTGATTCAAAAGAATTTTCGTTTTATGTTTTTATGAATCTACGCATTTTATTTTTTTAATAACCAAGGACGCAACTCTTGACTAATTTTTTTATAAACAAAGCCAAATTAAACTTGACGCGACTAACATTTTGAATATTAATTATCGCCTAATCACTTTGATGTTAAAAACGGATTTCCCAATACTAATCTTGTAGCCCTTGTATATTTCTACAAGATTCTAAAATATTTCTGGCCTTTAAGATTGAAATCAATTGTCAAACAGTCTCAAACACCAGCAAAATCATGCTTTTTAGTTTACGGAAATGCCTAAAATTATTAAAAATATCACCGGAAGTTCATAATTTCTTCCATTTGAAATGGCCAGGCCTCATTTAGACTTGACAATTGTCATTCTGATCTTCACAAAATCATCAATTCTGAATTTTTTTAATCATTAAATGATAACTTTTTATAAATTTTCTGTTGTAGTTGTTGTTTTAAACTGTCATTGAACATTTGTGGACTCACTTAATGTAATTCAACATTACTTTTGAAAATATCTAAATACCTGATTTAGACAAAAATTAAAAATAGATTTTAGATATTGAAGACGTATTTTTAATATTTTTAAAGCATTTATCTGCGTAAGTTAACTTAATAAGTGTTCAGCATTAGTGCATTCGGGCCCTGAAATAACTTTAGTAATTTTCGGCCACTGTTGACTCCATAATCCCACTTTGCAGTTTTCAAGCTGTAAACATAATGAAAGACATATTTTAATACTTCTTTAAAAAGTTAACATATTCTAAAAGCCACTTAATGGTATGGTTAAGAATAGAGAAATTATACTGGGCTACATATTAACAATTTGACCATATCAATGTGTTATAGAATAATTTAAAGAGAAATTTTATAAACCGTATTGCTATCGTCATTAGAAGCTTGAATATTTAAAATACTTGTAGACTTCATATAAATATAACAAATCTTAAAACAAACTTATACACAATTGTTGAGTAATTTCACAAAGTTAAAAATATCAACCTATATATAATTAAAGAAATTACATTGAAGTAGAATGTTATTATGATATTTTTTAAATTCAAGGAACAGCAAAGGCAACTATGTCAACGTGAATATTACGATATGTATTGACAAAATATGTATATATAACTCGGTGAACTGCAAATTCAAATATTCATTACAATATAAAAATACGTTGTTACAATTTCACGGGTCATCTGTTGTCTGGGGTCTTGTTCACTATAATTATAATTATAATGATAACTCAAGGCACTTGACGAATCTTGAAAGAAAAATTTAATGCTTGAACGTATGGACATTTATTAACAACCTTTCTGGTAGCTAAGTAAAAAAAAAAGGGGCACGGAGGGAGGGGGGGGGGCGTTTGACTGGCGTACCGAAGGTTCTGGGTTCGAATCCTGGTGAAGGATAGGGTTTTTCCCGGGTCTGGAGGTTATCCCTGAGTTTACCCAGCTCTGATTGGTACTTGGCCTTAGTTGGGGTAAAGTAAAGGCGAATGTGTATGCCGTGGCCACAGAAACTGATGAACGCTATGATCAATTTGGTGCGAACGTTGCTTTACTTTAGTTTACTTAAGTAAAAAAACAACAACACCCACCCAAAATACGATTGTATAGATTTTTATGCAGAAAGAAATAGAAATTGATTTTTCCGTAACTCTCAAAATTCAAAAGAAAAGAATGATAGAAACTCGTTTAATGGCACGAAATCCAGTAAAATTGATCTAAATGTCAAAAAATTAAATTGTTTAGCTTTTGTTTAAGCTGTATAATTTAACTATTCCTGGATCTAAAATATTTAGTAGCTAAAATTTTAGTAACATTTTTTCAATGTAAAAATTGCATTTGAAATGGGTATATATCAGAATTTTTTATTTTATTTTTTAAAACATATTTACACTACAGTAATATAAAAATGAGGTTTATTCTATAATTCTATATTAATATATCATACAATTAGTTAAAACGAAAATTCTCTCTGCTAATCATGCACAAATGAAGCTTATGTACATTTATGCAAAGTTTAAATAAATTATATTGATAAATATTAAAAAGTAGTAGCATTTTTAATTCAAGTTAAAAATACTAATAAAAAAACAAAATGGCCGCCATCTCCATGGCAACCTCTTTTTTTTAACTTTTCACCCAGTTTTATAAGTTTAGTCACTAGTACTATATATGGTTTAAATATTATACATTTGGAAAAGAAATTTGAAAGAATCCCCTTCTACTGGATTGCCTGCCTTTAATCTAGTCTATAAGAAATCATACTTTTTCTAAGGGGAGGAACTCCCAATGAAATTGATCTAAATGTTAGAAAATTCATTTTTGTAGCTTTTGTCTAAGTTGTAAATATTTAATTTTAAATATTTCGGGAATTTTAGTAAAATTTTTAAAATTTTAAAAATTGCATCTGAAATGGGTATACATCAGAAAGTTGTTTTTTTAATATGTACACTACAGATATATACAAATGAGTTTATTCTATATTAATCTATCGTACAATTTTCCCAGATGTTCAATACATTGGTGCTTTAAAATATACCAGAGCGACTTAGAACAATATGCAACAGAGTCTAGCCCTTGAAAATAGCAAGGCTTTGCATGATGTCATTAAGGCTGCCCAGGGTCCTGAAATGTCTAAATCTGCACCATTTTATCAGTGGAAAAAATAACTGATCAGACTAAGCAGCTAGAACGATGGGTAGATCACTACCTAGAGATCTACGTTATGCACAACTCAGTGGCCGATGATGCCCTGACCTTCTTACCTGACCTATCAGTACTGGAGTCTCTTGATGAAATGCCAACCTTAAATGACCTTAGTGAACATTCTAAAGATGGAAAGGCCCCAGGAAGCGATGGCTTACCTGCTGCTGTAATAAAAGCCAGCAAGTTAATTTTGATTCCAGAACTTCATGAACTTATCTGCCTGTGTTGGGAATCGGGCTAAGTGCCACAAGATATGCGTCACACAAGTATCGTTACATTATATAAGAACAAAGAGGACCGCAGCGATTGCAACAATTACAGAGTCTACTTTCACACAAGGAAATCTGGAAAGCTCTTCAACCTAAACAGACTCAAAGCCAAAACAAAGCTTAAGAGTGTACTGGTTTGGGAACTTCTCTATGCTGATGATGCAGCTATTGTTGCCGAATCTGCAAACGAGCTCCAGACGCTCACTGATAAACTTGATGACGCATGTCGAAAATTCGGCCTCAGCATTAGTCAAAACAAAACCTAGGTACTGGCTCAAAACGCTACAACTGTGCCAAGCATCACTATTGGTGGCCATCCACTAGAAGTAGTTGACGAGTTCTGCTACTTTGGGGCCAAAATCTTAAGCTATGTGCTAATACATAAGGAGATCAATAGTAGAATAGCTAAAGCCATGGGTACTATGGCAAGATAAAAAAAACACTAGTCTGGATGAGCCCACTGCTTACACACTCCACTAAGACACTAGTTTATCGAACATGCGTTCCGAGTACCCTGCTGTACGGCAGTGAAACATGGAGCACATATTCCTGGCAGGAGAAAAGCATTGAACACCTTCCACCTCAGGTGTCTCAGACGCATTTTAGATACAAGATGGCAGGACATGGTTTCAATAGAACAGAGTGTCAAGACATCCGCATTACTCTCAGCAACAGACGTCTCAGCTGGCTAGGTCATGTACGCCGAGCAGAGTGTCAAGACATCCGTATTACTCTCAGCAACAGACGTCTCAGCTGGCTAGGTCATGTACGCCGAGCAGAGTGTCAAGACATCCGTATTACTCTCAGCAACAGACGTCTCAGCTGGCTAGGTCATGTACGCCGAATGCCACAGGGTCGACTATCACAGGACGTCCTTTATGGAACGTTAGCTTCGGGACAGAGACTTGCTTGACGTCCAAAACTAAGATTTGCGGATGTCTGTAAAAAAGATATAAGCGCCCCCAAATTTACCCAAACAGTTGGGAAATCATAACGCAGGATAGGCCCACCTGGTGGGCGGGAATCAAAGAAGGTTCCAGGCTTGCGGGAGAGGAGCGCGCCAGGATCAAGACGGTGGAGAAAAATGTGGTCCCTCACCGCTACTTTCATCTGCAGCCAGTTTGACCGTGCCTGAACGTCCAAAATTGAGAGCCTGCATGGGAATTGGATCGTCTCTCGAGACGTAAAATGCAGACGACGAAGTAGTTTTTAAAAACAAATATTTTGCCCAGATGTTCATTACATTGGTGCTTTAAAATATACCAGCGCGATTTAGAAAATAATAAGTAGTTAAAAAAATATTTTGTTTTGTAACTTTGAACGTGTTTTTCCCATGTTCATAATATATGCCTTACAAAAAAATTCATACAAAATTCAATTTTTAGTTAAATCTTAAATTCCTTCTGCTAAACTTGCACAAATTAAGCTTTTGTACATTTATGCAAAATAGCGTTTTTAATTAAAGTTAAAAATACTTATCTAAAAAACAATATGGCCGCCATCTCCGTGGCAACACTTTTTAAACATTTTTTCCCCATTTTTATAAGTTTAATCACTAGAACTATATATGCTCCAAATATTATACATTTGGATAAGAAAAAAAGAAAACTTCTACTGGTATGCCTGCCCTTAATCTAGTCTATAAGAAATCATAATTTCATGAAGAGGAGGGACTCCAATGAAATCTAAATGTCAGAAAATTCAATTTTTTTAGCTTTTGTCTAAATTGTAAAGTCTACATTAACTATTCCTGGATCTACAATATTTAGTTCGGGAATTTTAGAAACATTATTTCAATGTAAAAATTGCATTTGAAATGGGTATACATCAGAATTATTATTATTTTAAAATATTTACACTACAGTATTATAAACAATGAGTTTAATTCTAGATTAATATATATCAAGCTAAAGGTTAATTAATATCTTGTTTTTGTGGGGGGAAAAAACTTACAACAAAGCATCAAGAAATAGATGAGGAAATTGAATTTTCCAATTTTCCTTCCAAAAAATATTTTTTCCTAGAATCGTCAGTTTTTCCGGTCTTTCTCAAAATACTATTTTTTCTTCTGCTTTTTATATTAACTTCCTTATTTATGAACCAATCTTTATGAAATTTTTTTACATACATTTATTACATGTTATTAATCATAGTTACAATACATTTTGGATATGAGTTATAGTTTTCCTTAAATAAAATTTTTAGCTTTTAAATTATTTGTTGTCTTTTGTGAAACTAAAAAATTATTACCAATTTTATTTCATTAATTTAAACAAATTTCATTTTCAAATTTTATAAAAATATAGCTTATAAATATTTACGCCAAGCTGCAATACATTATCTTGATAAATAATCAAGGCGATAAATGTGTGTGTGTGTGGTAAATCGTTAATCAAAAATTCCAAAATGGCCACCATTTCCAACGTAACCATTAGAATTTTTTTTAACGTCTGCTTACTTGGGCCTCTTTGTACTATCTATATACCAAAAATGATCATGATTCATGTACTAATACAAAAAATAGGTCTCTACTGGCTCCCCACCCCTTAAGTCAAAATAAATAAACCTACAAACTTACTCTCTACACCAAAATCAAATTTTGAATAAGCAACTCAACATGAAATAACAAAACAATCTCATACGCAAAGTAGAAACTATTATTACATTCTATAGATCTACACATAAAATAACGTCATTTATTTTTACTTCCTTTATTTTAAGTTGCATTTTCTGTCTGTCTGTCTGTCTGCAATCGTGGTGCAAAACTTTGCTTCGATTTTTCGACCACTTCCCGTGGTCCGATCAAGCTGAAATTTGGACAGCAGATTTGGGGCGCCTTTTAATACACCCTTTCAAATTTTCAGTTAAAACGACTTTATAATACTACACTTATGACAATATTCATTTCTTAAAAGGAAAGTATAAGAAATATTTTAATTTCGCGTTAAAAATGCCTGTGCAACTTTTTATAGTTTTTCGGCGCAAAGCTAGAAAACAAAATAATTATGCGCTACGATTATTTTTAGAACAATTCATACGGAGTAAGGAGATATTTTTGAGATTTGCAACACAGATATTTTTTCTGTACGTTTCATTTGCAGTAGTCAATCAATTATTTAATTACATGATGGTAAACTTAGTTTGCAAATAAAGGGAGTATAATAAAAACTTCGTTTTTACGGTTTTCTTGTTATATATATGGCCTTCGATTAAAATGGTAATTGATTTTAAAAAAAGATGTTGTCATCATTCATTAATTATTCTTGTAGAGTTGCATAAATCCAATTAGTACTGTACCTAAATAGAGAATTTCACATCAGAACATCATACTTTAACTATATTTGAATTGTGTATACTTTGAATTACAAATAATAAGCAGAGAAAGTAGACCACCATTGTTGTATTTTTGAGATAAGAAAAATTATAGATAATAAAAAGAAAACTCACAGTTGCACCGCCTTGGAATTGAATTATGAAATTGTACATTAGTCCAGCTTGAAACTGAAAGCAAACATACTTATTGGAAAAGTTCCTAGTAATTTTTTAACAACACATGTTCACTTCGATGACAGTAATGCTGTCTATATATATATTTATACTTTAAAAAGTAATGAGAAGACTTTTTTTTTTTGTAAGCATATAATTGACAAGTCTTAATGAGACGTGACCTTTTCAAATGGAAGAGATCACGAACTGCCGTTTCTTGTTTTAAATTAGTAAACAAAAAAGCATGCTTTTGCTGGTGTTTGACAATTCATTTAGAAATATACAAAGGATACAAGATTAGTAGTGCGGAATCCGTTTTTAACATCAAATGTGAATAAACGATAATTAATACTCAAAGTGTAATTCGCGTTAGGTTAAATTTAGCTTGGTTCATAAAATAAATAAGTTTAGAGTTGCGTTTCTTGCTTATTAAAAAAGACAATGCGTAGATTCATAAAAACTAATAACGAAAATTCTTTTGAATTAAGCAATAAGTTTGATATTATAAAAAGTTAATTTTTCACTTCTGACTTTCAAAATACATCATTTTCTCTTGGGAACATCTTTTGGAAATAAAATAAAATTAAATCCATTACAAATTTTCTTACAACCAGTAACCAAACACACAGCCATTTTTTCTAAATTAATTAGATGATTGAATACGGACGGAAATGTTTTTCTCTGCGACCTTTTATGCATGCATGTAAATCGTTAAGGCTTGTTAATAGGGCCTAATAATACTGGTTTTTTATATAGCGCTAGTATCCATGTTATTTCATTTAGCAAATTCAGTGCGCTCTTGGAATAAATTCCAGTGGCAATTGTATTAGTATGTAAGACAATTAGCCACTACTCAAAGAGAAATGTCTTTAAGGTCTTTTTAAAAGACTCGTTTGTCTCAGTCTCAATGTCTCAGTGATAATAAAATCATAGATTACTCACAAGAAGAGAGACTTTTTCTGGACGGTTTAAAACTATTGAATATTAGACCGTGTTTTTGCACCATGGAAACCGTCCTTTTTTGTCTCTAACGGTAACAATCGAACAAAGAAAAAAGAGCCACTATAATACTGGTTGACATGTGTTGGACACTACCACTCTAATAGGCCTACTTTTTTCTTGTATGATAAATGGTATGATAGTGTGCGTGAATGTCTATTGTGTTTGACCACAAATGGTTCTTTAATATCATGTTAATTACCGGTGTGCTGAAAGACGGAATTTATGTAATGAAATCAAATTTCCATTTATTTGGATCAATAAAGCAATCTTATCTTATCTTATAATGTGACTAGATGCTTCATAACAATTTACAAGAGACAGACGAAGACATGTAAAAAGTAGTCAATGACTAAGTGAGTTATGAAAACCAAAACTCTAATATCTGTATTCTAATTTTCTTAAGTTAATATAAATATATTTTCTTTGTTTTCCCTCTAATTTACTTATACTTGATATCTTAACATATACAAATAGTAAAAAAAATTCCAAGTAAAACTTCTTTATTGTGAAAAATAAAAAACGTAAAATCTCCAAAGCTGAAGAAGTGGACTGAGGTAGTTTTTTTAAATACAATTTATCAAACAAATATTTAATAAAAATATTTAATATATATATATATATATCCCCAACCATTTCCCCAACTATTGGGATTACGCCTATGCTGTTAAATAAATTATAGTAATAGCCATTGTTAAAGTATTCCTGAATATAAAATGTTTTGATAGTCTGACTTTTTTATACGTATATGAATAATTTCTTTTACCAGTTTACTAGAATCGAGCACTTTGACAGCCGTTCTTGGCTTGTCGCTAATTGTCCCTAGGTAGTTTTTGATGACCTTGATAGCCTCTTTGACAATAGGGTCATTCAGGTCATTGCTGTAAGGAGTTGAGCCGCCTCTGCATGAGACGTAGGTCACGGCAGCGACAAGCAATAGTGCGGTGATCTTAAGAGGTTTACAAATGTATGTATTTTTTTTAATCCGCCTCTCTAAATCAATCAAATTATAGGTCAAACAGTCAAGGTCAAAATAAGAAGATTGAAAAAAGTTTAGCCTTGGGCCGAATTTTGTTAATCTTAAAAGAAAACAAACAAGAAATACGAACTCATTTTTTTTTTATATTCTCGGACAATAGTTTCAATAGTAAAAGTGGCACAACAGTCAAACGCCTACTACTGTAAAAGCATAATAATAGTATAATAATAATTCGGCCTATTTTCTTTTTTATTTATTTATAAAAGATATCCATATTTCACCAATTAAGCTATTTTTCAGGTTCTCAAACTCATTGCAGAATTACGATTAAGTTTATTTAGGTTAGGCGCACTTGGTTAGTACAAGATGTATGCCTTCTACTACTCACTACTCCTAATAACTAGGCTTCATAGGCTGGTTTCGGCTTAAATAAATGTTGATTGGATCATCTTTTTACTGTTGAAATTATTTTATTAAATTATTTTACGTTTATAAAAGACAATATTTGCCCAATTAGTAAGAAATTTTTTTATTTTTTTTGTTTTCTTTTACTTTTTTTAAAAATTGAAATATTTTCTTTTCTTTCACACATATAACTTACAACTTGGTATTATACCATTTTTATTGTACGATTGTACTCAATGCCTTGGTTACTGCAAACCAATTGGTCTTATTCAGTCATGTGACATTATTTAAAGCCACGTGATTTTCGGACTTGAATCGTTCTATTAAAATAAACAACCTTAAAAATGGACTTTTTCTCACTGTCAATCAAATTTTAACTGGTGATAGCTAAGGGCCCTATCTATGTACCAACTCATTTTTTTTTCCAAAATGGACCTGAGACGTTCTTCAAGCTTGACCGTCATAATAAGTATATGTCACAGTTGTAACATTTTAGTCAATGATATATTCTTCCCAGATCGGAAAGTTAAGTTTTAAATTGTCTGTCAGATTACAAAAGCTTGCATTATCCAAACAATGTAATTCTATGGAAGTCTA
The DNA here is from genome assembly GCA_949126835.1 of Anisus vortex. Taxonomy (NCBI): domain Eukaryota; kingdom Metazoa; phylum Mollusca; class Gastropoda; family Planorbidae; genus Anisus; species Anisus vortex. The sequence goes on along the minus strand of OX421495.1, from coordinate 21,276,444 downwards.
TCCAGCCTAATCTCCTTACTGGTGTAGTTTAGGTGTAGTGACTCATTATGATTATCAAACGAAGAAAAGTTTTTAATACTTTTGATACTACTTTTGAAATCGTATTTGTCATAAGAATAACATACCGAAAAATTAAAACTGAGAATATATTGAATGGCTTTATATAGCTCTAAACAAAAGAAAATAGAATCAGTAAATTTTGCCATATGAAATAATTCGTTTAACCACAGAAGAACAACAACAAAAAAGGCATATTTTATTATCTTAGGAAATATATCAGATTGTATCTCTTCACATTAATACCAAAATAATATTGTTTCTAGGATGTAACCTAATGATTTTAATTTAATACATTTGCACCATTTTCAGATTTCGCTCCTTGGTTTAATGGGTTCTATCCAACGGTACAGTTTAGTGTAAGAGTAATTTTAAGTGATTGAGAATTAATTGAGATTCTAAAAGTCACCCTATACAAAGTTTTGTGTAAATCATTATCAGTCTTGCGTCTTGAGCTATTTGTCCCATTTAGCTTAGACAGCAACACAATATGATAAGATCCATAGCTGAATTATTGTTGAATTATTGCCAAATTTTTACAGAATCATCACAGTCTCGTTCCCTCTGACTACCGTCTTGTTGTATTTTGTTGGTCGTAGACTTGTTGATAAATCAGAACATAGACAATAAAGTAAAATGGAACACTTGTTTAAATTTGGACATTCCTTAGGTAATATAATAGGCCCCATTATTTAACAATCATTGTCTATTGATTTAATATAATCTATATGTATTTAACTTGTAAGTGTCTTTTTCTTTTAAACTAGTTGCCTCAAAATATGCTTCTAGCATTTTCCTGTCTTGCCAATCATTCTTAGGGCCATAATTACCCTGCAATAGCTAAGGCTCTAATTACAATGAAAACTTTTTTCTCTGTTTCCTTAAATTGGTCGAAATACAGACTCTTTTGTTCCTATTCTCTAACCCATGATTACCCTTTTCTAAAAGGTCAAATCCAAACATAGTAGACTCGGTTTGGTGACATTTGATTCCGCGACATTTGATCCCGTGACAGTTACTCCCTGACACTTAACCCCACGACAAATAATCCAATTGACACTTATTCCCTCAGTTATAGCCAAGTAAAGACATCTGCAAATATATTATATTAACATTTTCAATCCGCACGGACATAAGAAAAAATCAGCTTTAAAGATATATTATTATTATTCCCAACTTGTACAGACAAAGGAAAAAACATCTTTAAGATAAGATTATATTTCTTTATTGATCCAAAAAGGAAATGTGGCTTGATTACATCGCAGTATTACTAGAACACAAGAACAACAACCAGAACAAATGCAACACACACATAGCACTAGCCATCTTCAAATCTGCAAGACACGCATCTGGCTCTTGATTATGTTTTAGTCAAGAGCAGCGTTGATATAGTCTCACAGAAAGGAGTTCTTGCTCCTTTCAGTTCGGGCTCTGATTTACAAGGAGTCGGCTACTACGTGTTGATTTTACGTAGTTGTGAATTGGATGCATGCTATAGATATATTAACATACCCGGCTTATTCAGACAAAAAAAAAACATCTTCAAAGATATACTAAAATTCCCAACTTGTACAGAAAAAAGAAAATACAGATGCGAAGAAAAAATTGATTTCACAAGGCGCTTACAATCAAAACTTCAAGCTTTAAATTTAGATTCTCAGTCTTTTGGTAAGATGGTTTTAATTTGTTTTGTATTGTCCCTTTTGTAAAATAAGCAAATTGAATGTGTAAGCTTTCAACCCCAGCAATTCCTTTTCCATGTCAACAATCCAAAGACAATTGAGACAGTTAAATTAATTTCATGAAGTGCTTAGAATATAAACTTCGAACTTTTAATTTACTGTCTCAGTGTAAGAATGTTTTATTTCTTTTGCATTGGTAAAAAAAAAGCCATTGAATTAAAGTCTAAAACCGCAGTAAGTAGATTTCGCTGTCGACAACCAAAAGAAAAGAAACACGATATGTTATGGATAGAAGATGAGAAAAGTTTAGTGCCAACTCGAATGCTATTTTAATTTAAATTAACTTAGAATTGTTTTATGTCTGCTAGAATCGACTTTACCAAAATGTCAATGGTGGTAATGAAGTTGTTTGCTACATGTCACCGGGTGATTGTCTTTGCTTGGCCACGTCTACTCAAACAGTATATAAACGCAAACGTTTCTCAGCTCAACGAGTGTAACTTGGCAGAGGAGCAATTTATTGAAAATGCTTATTAAGGTTAGCCTAATATGGTATAGTATAGCGTATGTATAGGGTGTAGCATAAAACTTTCCTGAAATAGAGCTAACCGCGCCCGACAAGATGAATTAATATTAGAGCTCTGATGGAATGCTTTCACTTCTATAGCTACGGGCCTCAAATTCTGGCAAAGTATGTACACCACCGATACGCTCCCATATAAGAATAAACCGATGGGCCAAGGCATGTGGGACGTTCCTTTTGTGAGTGCGAGATTTTATTGCACTGCAGAGAGGCCCCAAGACTGGATGAAGCAATGTGCCAAGCCATGGTGCCTGGGTGTCCAGGCCTATAGTCTGGTATTTGTGCTACCGGGCAACAGTGCAGGTATACGAGCGAGCCACTAACTTAATGATCCAGGCAAAATCCGCCGGTAGGGAGAAGCAGAGAAGGCCTTGTGCATGTGACTGCAGAGACCGTACCCTTAGTATAGTATGTCTAACCAATGATCTATTTAAAATGGATTAGGCACGGAAACAATATTCTTGATGCAGAAAGCGCTCGCTATTGTTATATGCTTTCACTTATCTAACACTGAATTGTGGGCTAAATAATATATTACAAGTGAATATGACTTTCTTTTATCGTAGGCCTAGATAGGTTTTCTCTAATTATAGGGCATTTATTTCTTTGACTTCCTAATGTGGATAAGTCAACTATAATGTATGAAGTGTATAAAAAATTGCAGTTATTGCTTTCATTATAATGTAGAAACACATTTACTAAGGAGGCTCTAGTCATTCTCATTATAGATCAGTTGGTTTAACTAGCGTTAACTGTGTGGCTACAAATTTATATGTTTCGTGTGCGAGAATAATGGACTTAAATTATAATTAAACATTTTTTTAAGATATGTTACAACTTTAATCACCTTTAATACATATAGATCTAGCCATGTAAGGAACATGAAGCCTCAGATTGAAGTAATTGATCTTTTGCCTATACAGTTCAGTATCAGTTGATACATTTGTTTGTGTCTTCTAACTTTAAATTTGACTTTTTGACCTCTGATTTGCATGTTTTATATAGTAAAATATGATTGATTTGGTGTTCTTAAATCTAATAAATACGTAGGCCTATATGTCAGGGCCAGATGTAGACTTGATAAAGCCTTAAGCTATTTGAGATATGGGGTCATTTATAAGTCCACATATTACCTAAATGCCAGTGCCAAATATGATTTTCGGATATATAGAGGGTTAAACTGAAATGCAATTAAGAAGTATATACATAGTGAAATAATAGATTATTTTTAACTTAAAATCATTTTTATTCTTAACAAACTTAAAAATGCAAGCTCTGGTAAAAAGAAACAATGGTTCTTTTAAAAGGCAAACTTTACACAGGCTTATTATCTAATCTCTTGAAACACGTTATAAGGATTAAGGAATTATTTATTAAACTAAAATATATTCCTGATGACATCATCAAATAATAAACTACGTAGTTTGTCACTTTCTATGCACATGAGACTGAGGGAACATAATTTATCTTGAGTCATTGTTGTTCTAAATTCATTTATTTTTTATTCTCTTCAGCAGAGAAAAGATTTTTTTTTCCAGACATTTTACAACCATTATACTAAGAAACAATCTCGAAATTGCTTCTACAATAGGGAATGTTGATTGGACACGATCGTTATAAAATTACCCTATACAGACTATCATGTTCCGCTGAACCAGAGGCTTGACAATGTCTAACATATTGATGAAAATGCTTGACATCTGCTACAAGATTCATGTTCACATCTTCAGGATATAAACTAAACGATACTAACTAGCATTCATTCATTTTAATAGCGCATGGTTAGTATCGGATAGTTTACATAGGCTATGGATGTAACTCTTCTCCCCTGTGAAGTCACACGAAAAATCGCGTTGATTTTGTTTTTTCTTAGTCTAAATATCATTTGCAAGACATTTAATTACTTGATTCGTACGAATTTGTCATGGTTATTTAAAAATCGTTCCTACAAAACCAAAAAACTCATGGGCTAACGCAGGTCAAGAATTACTATAAAAAAAAACTAGTGGGCTAAAAAGCAGGTAACAGGTTACCGGTTAAGTAACGTGGAATTCAAAAATTATTTGCGAATATCAATTGACATTCCAATGACAGCGAGTCAGTATCTGTTTAGACTAGAAGCTGATTTTTTACACGTAGTTTCTCAGCATGGTTTGGAAAATACTAATACACATATTTTTACCAACTCAATCAAGTCCTTTTGTCACACTTCTCGATGTAATTCTCGAAAGACTTGCTACTTAGTCAAGCTTCGATAAAGACTCGTTGATTAAATGCGTGCTTCAACAATGACAAGTTGATGCTATTTTTTTTTACTGCTCCACATACTGTGTAAACAGCATCCACGCATTATGTCACACCTGACAAGGTCAAGGTTAACAATATGGAATTCAAAAATTATTTGCAAATATCAATTGGCATTCCAGTGACAGCGAATCAGCATCCGTTTAGGTAATCAGTAATTTTTTACCTGCGTTCGATAGAGAGTTGTTTTGCTTCTGAAGGAAGGATTTGTTCAAAAGTTATTTGCGAATATCAATAGACTTTCCAATGACAGCGAGTCAGTATCTGTTTAGACTAAGAGTTGATTTAAATACATGTAGTTTCTCAGTTTGGAAAATACTAATACACATATTTTGTAAACTCAAGCCAGTCCTTTTGTCACAACACCGCGGAATTCTCGAAAGACTTGCTAGTTAGCCATCTTCGATAAAGACTCGTTAATTGAATGCGACAAGTTGATGCTATTGTTGATGCTGCAACACATATTGTGTCAACGGTATCAACGCATCATGTCACACCTTGACAAGGTTAACAATGTGGGAAATCAAAAATTATTTGCAAATATCAATTGCAGTCCATTGTCAGCGATTCAGCCTCTGTATAGGCTAGTTGTCTTCTATACGGTTAAGAACATCGTGTTGTTGCTAGTGAGAAAGTTAACATAATTAAGAGATTTGAAACAAGGACTTCTAAGTTAAGCCTGTTCTAGCCTAATGCTGTTATAGGTTAATGGCAGTGATAACGCTCTAAAATTTCGGAAAAGCAGAAGTGAGCTTTAAAAAACAAAAACAGAAGAGCCAAGTGTTAATAAAAATAGTCTCTGACCTATTTTGCGCCCCCTCCTCCCTTTTTTTCCAACTTCATCCATGTGCACCGCCCCCCTTCTCACACTCCCCCCCCCCCAAACCAAGAACTTAAAAAAAATATATAAGCTTATATAAGATTTTAATATTTCCTTTATTTTTCTTCTTCTTTTTTTTATAGAAATTTAAATTGTTATAAGATCAATGATTTATTTATTATCGTTATACCTTTGAAACTTTAAAAAAAAATATAAGTTTTCGCCTCGTTTAGGGTGAAATCAGGCACAATTTTAAGTACAGAAGAAGCCTTGATTGTCCCTCCCCAAATCAGGCACAATTTTAAGTACAGAAGAAGCCTTGATTGTCCCTCCCCAAATCATGCACAATTTTAAGTACAGAAGAAGCCTTGATTGTCCCTCCCCAAATCGTGCACTATTAATTTTTCCTTTTGCTAAATTTTGCACGCACACCCCCCACCCCTTTATAGGCCTACTATTTGCTTATCCTTTGTCCCTCCCTCTCTCCCTACTAATTTACACTATTTGTCTCTCCTCCCACCGCGCATTGTTTTTTCTTCCAGTTTATAACCTATATATAGTCATATAATGTGGGGTATTTTTTTCTATTCAAAAGCAATAAGCGGCTGTGGTATTTACCATTATGAAGTCTGATCAATTTATTGTGTGTTGTCAAATGTGAAGTTAGATTAATTAGATTAATAGATAATTAATATTAATTATTTTATTTTATAAAAATTAATAGATTAATTAGCTCATCACCCCTCCACCTCCGAAATCCTCGTTGCCATACCTCACCCATTCACTAAATGTTCAGCTTCCTCGGCACTGTTTGTATAGCCTACGATAGGCCCTGTAACCGAGCTGTTGCTGGTGACACTGAGTCTAACCAAATCAGCTGTAGCAGTAGGCCTACAGATGACACATATATTAAATGCATTTAAAATTGACTTTCGGATGGAAAAACACAAGAAGATTGATTTACAAATAAACAATCTAAAAATTGATCAAGTCTCGCAATATAAATATCTTGGCGTCACAATCACTGACAAGCTGACTTGGCCTTAGGCCCTACCACTGCCAAAGCCTCTGTGAGAAAATCCACCAGACTTTTCTGTCTTAAATTAGTAGCCTAAACTAAAGACATTTCCTATAGAGAAAACGGAGAAAACCATTAAATTATGATTCTTTTTTAATCTTTTTTAATCGGCGACTGTTGGTAGCATCATTACCTTCGCAATCACCTGCTGGTATGATAATGCCACTACATTGAACAAACACGGGATAGACCGCCTAATAAACAAAACCTCTCATACTAGCCAACAATGTTAACAAAAAGGCCTTATAGGCCTATGAGCTTATAACCTTCGATGTTGATGGGCCGGAAATACAACAATTCAAATTCATAGAGTCACAGCTACCATCTTTTGGAGACTTGGAGATCTGTTCAATTCAAGGTGCCTATCTATGATTGACAAAATTCTTCAGGACCACGGCAAACACCCGCTTCACGACAGCTACATCATATCACATATCTTTCAATAAGAGCCAGAACAGAGAGATTTATGAACTCTTTTGTTCCACTATCAGTTAGAATCTTTCAAAAGAATCGCCAGTCAGACAGAAAATACAACAGCTGACTCCTAAATGATACTTTTCTCGTATGACAAATGCCAATAAATGGTATGATAGTGTGCGATGTCTATTGTGCTTGAGTACAAAAGGTTCTTTTATATTTTTTTTTTAATATGTTGAAAGACGGAATGTAGCTTATTAGCCTAAGTAGGCCTATGTAAGAAGAGTTTAAATTTCCATTTATTTTTTTTTATCAATAAAGTAATCTTATCTTAATCGTCTTCCAAAAATAGCCTACATTTTGGCCACTAAAATAAATAAAATAATACAAATATATGTAGGCCTACTAATATTTTCGTGAAAATAAAATACCAAGATAAGACGCCAAGGTACTTGAAAAAAAAGCCAATATCACAAATTTGAATTGAAAAAGCATGTAACCTGCTATTCCTAAGACCTAAATGTATAAACCTAATGATTGCAAAGTTGTCAGCACTTTGAAGCAGCACAAAGGCGAATTTAAAAATTAGCACACGAAAAAGGCGAAACAAAGACAAGTTACCATATTATACAAATTATACAACATAAAATAAAAACGAACAAAAACAAACTACCAAGTAAGCCGTGGGCCGTTGAAATACTGGTTTTATAGTGACTATTAAAAGGTCATATTGTTATAATGTAAAGAAAAAATATGCCTAAGTCCTTGTAGGCCTACTACTTGACTGGTAGTTTTCTAATGTTTTTATAATTTAAGCTAAAAAATGATAAATAAGTAGGCCTAAGTGTACAGTAAAACTCTACATTATAAATCATAAATGTCATTTACATCAGCCTCCTATGGCCCTATGGCCTATGGCCTAGCCTATAGCGCATATAGCCTATTTATAATATTTATGATTAGTTAAATTTAGTTAGCCTACTCTACCGCGGTCCTACGACCTACACTGTCTTGGCTTTACGTCATACAGCCTACAGTTACTACACTGCAACAGTGTCCACAATCTTTGACTTTATTAAAAAATATAATTATTAAATCAATCTTAACTTGCCAATGCAATGTTTGTTTTTTCTACCCTGACCTCTAGATTCGACTATACATACAACCGCCTATAGGCTATACTTATACCTATACTACTATAATATAATACCATATTAGACTTAGTAGTAGGCCTAGTAAAAAAAAACTTCTATAATTTTTGGCTGCTTAGAATTCAGTTAGATAAAGGTATGTGACCAGTTAGGTCTAGTTTATTTTATTGAAATTGAATGTAGATAATGTTGATAATCCCATTTCATTCACATTATTATCATATATTCCATTGATTCAATGCCATTCATTGAATAAATTGTCTTCAAAATTAAATTAAAATTTTAATTTTAAGAGGGCCTCTAGACTATTGCCTCTGTGACTCTGTGTGTTTTAAAGTTAAAGTATTTTTTTTTTATAACCTTGCAGTTTACATACAAATTTACATTGAGTCATTAGTCATTGCCTAGGCTATATTAAATCTAATAACTAATACTAAATATGGTAATAGGCCTACCCTTCAAATTATATATAAACTAATTCAATTATTCATTAATACTATATAGGCCTATATCATATAATATTCATTATAATTTATTATATCAATATCATTATAAATTGTTTAATTAAATCTTAGATTAGTTAAAACATAGATCTTTCACCATTAATTTAGGCCTAATCCACACACAAAAATCTAAGAAAACAAACAGAAAGTTTTCAGCAAATTTATTAAAATAAAAAAATGGGAGCTGAGTGTTAGTCTTTAAACTACCCGGAAATTGTTTTACTATATGGATTTGCTTTAATTGTATAATATAATCAGTCTCAGTCAGGTAGCCTACCAATGGCAGCAATAAACTTAAGTCTATAGGCCTAATCTATAAACTATTAGGTAGGGTAGGCCTACTTTTAATTACAAAAAATCAAATTGTAACTATGCATTATGTAATAACCTTACAATGGTTCCGCACATTGGTACTGTGGTAAGGGCTTGTTTCTTTCATCTACGCGCCCTGGGTCAGCTGCGTCCTCAACTTAATAAGAGAACAGCTAATGCCGTAGCAGTCTCTCTAATTCAATCACGGCTGGATTATTGTAATAGCTGTCTGTGGGGTCTGCCCCAGAACCAGCTCCAAAGACTCCAGAAAGTACAGAACACTGCGGCACGCATTGTATCAGGGATTAAGAAGTCGGACCACATAACCCCAGTTCTTAAAGATCTCCACTGGCTCCCTGTGACCAAGCGCATTGACCATAAAATTCTGTCACTTGCCTATAGCTGTATGGAAGGCACTGCCCCTCAATATCTTCAAGAACTTATTCCCAAGCATGTGTCCACTAAGGGGCTGCGCTCTTCATCACAGTCACTATTCAAAGTACCCAGTGTGGACGGTCATAAAAAGAAGTCATTTGGTGTACGCTCTTTCGAGTCAGCAGCGCCTTATTTATGGAATAAATTGCCTCAGACATTGAGGGATTCCAGAAAAAAAGAGTCATTCAAGAGAAGTTTAAAGACCTTCCTCTTCAACTAGGCGTATAGTTTTTTGTTTTGTTTTTAGCACATCCACAACTGAAACGTGGAACCAGAGCGCACTGAGCATGCTAACATAGCATGGATAGGCGCACTATATAAATCATCATCATCATCATCATGTAATAAGTAAAAATTATATATATACCTGCCTGAAATTTATTTTTTATAAAAATTTTAGTAGGCCTATTTTAAGGTAGAGCAAGTGACCAGCTTTCAAATGATCAAATGATATTAACATCTACAGAGATTTGTTATTTTAAATAGAAGAAAAGTTACCACCCAAAAAAAAACCTAATATTATATCCTTGTTATAATAAATATTTAAAACTTCTTTAAAGCGTATATAGGCTAGTTACAGTGGTACCTCAGGTTACGAACTTTATTCATTCCTGAACTTAGTTTGTAACCTGAAACGTTCATAACCATAGAATAAAAACAATCCGTTTCAAGTTGAAAGAATCGTTCTTTTTTTAAAATTAACATCCAGTCGTTTAAGATAAGATAAGATAAGATTTCTTTATTGACCCAAACAAATGGAAATTTGTCTTGATTACAGATGTTTTGTCCTTCAGCATATTTTAAACAAAATATGTTTACTTGACAAAAGGTAAAAAATGCTTGTATTGCTAGCGTATTAAATAATGACAATGAAAATAACAAAATAAAATACAAGTTGCTTTTCATTGATCCTGATTAAGAGAAGATTTTCAACTTTCTATAAATTTTGAGATCTCATCTTCTGCAGTCTAGTTACGCCTTTAGCCACATCGACTGATCTGAGTAAATGATTGTTCTTTACGATGGTGGGGATAGCTGATTTTACCATGTTGTACTCATAGTGATGTCACACACACAAACACCATTTTCATGTTTCATAATGATTTCTTTACTTCTACTATTATAAATGTCTGCTTCCTAACCGGCTAATACCATTCTTTGAAATCATAATTGATGTTGTTAACAAGGAAATAATCAAAGAGATAAGCTGAACACATTGCCACTGCTAAGAAAATATAATATGTTACTGTTGTGTAGTAATGTTAATGAAATCGAGGTTACGAACGCGAGCAAAACTATGATTGCATACTAGGCTAACAAGGTTTTCATTTTTTAATGTAAACAGTCATTTGTCTCCAACGTTAAACCTTCCTATCTGCCTCTCCCTTTTGTTCATAACCTGAGTCTCTGTTCATTAACCGAGACAATTTTTATCAAAATTATTGTTCGTAACCTGAATGGTTTGTAACCCGAGGTATCACTGTAGTTTCAAGTGTTACACAGTTGACTGTTTTAAATCAATGTGTTTATTTTCTTTTTTAAGAAATGTATTTTTACATTTTATAAGTTAATTAAGGGAATAAAAAAAAACAAGAAACCTTTTTAAGTATTTATTTAGTTCGAACTTTTTAAGTATTTATTTAGTTTAAACTTTTAAAGTATTTATTTAGTTAAAAACTTTTTAAGTATTTATTTAGTTCGAACTTTTTAAGTATTTATTTAGTTTAAACTTTTTAAGTATTTATTTAGTTTAACTTTCAGCCTATAATGTAAAAAGAATCTAAAAATCTAAAACTAAAAAACAATATTTTCTGATATAACAAAAGTATCAGAACACCTAAATACAAAAATGTCCATAGAATTCCATAGTAAACCATGGCCTCAGAAACTGGTGTAGGCTATTTCACCAGACTTATGTGTCAATTGGGCCAGATGGGGTTACTTTTTTAAAACCTTATTTTGATTTAGGTAAGGATTGCCACTAGCCAATATACAAGTAAGACTTATTAAAGACATAATCACATAACTAGGCCCTGGGTGCCATAGTCATAGTTGGAATAGGCATTTAACTAATACCCATAAGGAAAATAAAAAATAAGTGATTGATGAAAGTTAGTTAAACTTGTTATCAACTAATATGTAAATTAAGATAAACAATGATTTCAACACAGCACCCCGACTTATTGTCTTTAATTTCCTCATAAATGAAAACCTACATGCTGAACCCTTCCTTTTTCTGCACATAGTTCCCTAGTTACAACACTGTCTAGACATGTATGCTTAGCAGTAAGTACATGCATCAACATCATCATCATTTTTTTAAATGTCAAATAGACTAATAGTGATGTGGGCCTAATTGGAGTGATCTTAAATCTCAGAGTTCTTCGGTCTTGGATTTTGCAGATTGAACAAGGACAGATTATTGATGAAAATCTAGGTTTGACTGTAACATAGTATATCAATGATTATTATGACAAAATAATTTAATATTTAAAGAGGACTAACATGCATGTCTTGTTTATCATATAGATAAGTCCAATGGTAAAGGAATCAAATGCCTTTCCCAAAGCAAGATGAACGTGAAAAGTGCTGGGCATCCAAAGACCTTTACTGGGATTGCCTTACTATAAATAATGAGGATGCCTCCAAATGTTTAAAACAAAGAGAGGAATATGAAAAGAATTGCATTAAACAATGGGTATGTACTCTTTATTTTCTCTTGTAGCCTTGTATTTATTGACTTAAGCCACGGTGCCCATATTATGGAGCTGACATGCTGGGCTGATTTATATAAATCACTTTCATGACTGTCAAAACTGCTTGGCAACAAAATCTACAACTTTTGTGGTCAGTTAGATTTTATTTTACACAGAGCATGTTGAGCTGAAGCAAACTTTGGGGCTTTTTACAAACAAGAGTCTCATTGTTATGTGAATGCAGAAATACCGCAACAACAAAGAGAATAAAAAAACAAATTATTCTTTTTTTTCTTAGTTCCAGTGATGAAAGAAATTATAAGGAACATAAAAATATTTCAACATTTTTAAAACCATAACAAAAAAAAAAACTTCTCTAAAAATGAATTCTTTTTATAAAGTAGTTATAGTAAACTAGCGACACCAAACTAGTGACAAGTTGAAAATGATCAATTTTTCATTAGAATTAGAAAGGAAAGAACATTTTATATTACAGTTAAGATAACTTTTTTTGTGGTGAGGCTTTCTTTAAATTTTGTTACACACGTCTACCAAGACACACATGTTATTTAGACACATCATGTTGCTTCACTGGGGAGTGTAGGTACTGTACTAAGCCACACATGCATGTCTAGATATTTGCTTAGTGACCACTCCAATCTTTGCTGATATGGCTATGAGTAAATCCACCTGCAGAAATGATGTTAGGAAATAATTTTGTTTCAGGTCTAATAGACTATTATGAACATATTTTTTTTTTCTTGAGGTGATGTAACCTGTTAGTTTTTGTTTGTTTTTAACTTGCATTGTATTTAAATGGGGATTGAGAGTCACTGCACATCTGCCTTGAAGCTTTGTCTCTGAATTCCAATTAAAAATGAAATGAATTTTTTCCCTGAGTATTGAAAGGTATCTCTGAGTTTACCCAGCTCTCTCATTATTTATAGAAGTTTTGGCAACTCAATCCATTATTATTCATGGCCAAAGATGCTGTTGTACGTCTTCAGAAATTCTTTTACTTTAGTAAACAATTTAAAATTCAAAACGTCCTTTCCAATCGGTTATTATTATTATTTTTGTTCAATTATTTACTCTTTGTTTCTGTAAAGGATTTTATCAAATACTATAAAAAGATTAATTTGTTTTCTTTGTACAGGTCAAATACTTTGATAAGAGACGAGACTATTTAAAATACAAAGCGATTATAGAAAAAGGACCAGATCCAGCATCCGAACAGAAGCAATCCTAGCACAACTACTAGAGTGACATTTCTATTTCTAGATGATTTTTTACTTAATTTAATGCAGTGTTTGTTTTTTTTAGCATGTGAAATGTGTTTTAAGCATATATTGAATGAATAAATCTGAGTTAATTACAAATTATCTGTATTGTTATGACTAGCAGTAGTATGTGAACTTTTTAACATAAAATAGAAAGGGATAAAAAGTCTACTTGCATTAATTTCCCCTTTTCACAACTTCACGCTGTTTAATCTCTCCACAGCATCATATTTTCTCTGTAAATGTGGCACAATGCTGTGTGTGGCACCTATCCCAAATCCATTCTCAAATGTGATGCCCGCTAACCTACGTATGTGGTCAATACCAAACCGCTGGTAAAGCGTCTGGATTCTTTGCTGACGCATAGGCAAAAGTTGAAGATTGTCTCTGAAAGAAATAAGATTTATAAAATAGTATTTGTATGTGGGTTGAATTTTTTAGTTACTAAAATGCCATAGTCTTAGAGTAACCCTGACAGTTACTTGAAAAAAAGTATACATTATTACACATCTTTCCCATCAGGTGGCACTGGAGTCATGGTAGACTGATAAAATTTGGTTCTAGTGAACGGTTAGGCAAAAGCAGAAAAGGCTCCTTAACATAGCCTCTCTATAGCCTCTCTTTAAAGAACAGATGTGCTGAAAGTTTCAGATGCCCAAACCAATATGTGAACAAACCTCCTTTTGCTTTAAATGCCTTGCACCTTCTGCACTACCATGCCAGTCATGTTAGATTTTAATTTTCAACTTCGTATCCACCAAAATGAAATCACATGACCCTAGCTTACTCGCAGAGAGCGCTGGAACATGGTTTGCCTCATTATTTCCTCCTCCCTTGAACTTGATGAGGTGCTTTGAGCTGCTAAAGGAGACGTGGACAAGGGTTTGGATAAGTTTGATGAGAAATGTCTCAATATGTGCTGCATTAGGCTGCTGCGGCTTCTGTCCACTTCATTCTGTTGGTAAACAAAAATAAGAAGAGTTTAGGAAACTGCCACAATATCAGTATAGTAACTAGAATTGATAGAAAAGAAATTGTTTATTTGTAAACATAGTTCAAGCAGGTTGGACAAGTTTAGGAAAACTTGACCTTTTTTTTTTTAAGTTTATAAAACTGACCAAAGTTAGTGAAAGCTTGTGAATTTTAATTATTAAAATTTTATTTTCATAATTAATATGTTTTTCTTCAACTAATATTGAGATTTTTAAATCAGAAACTATTCAAGAATTGTTTCTGTGAGTTCTAAAAGTACTACAAAAAAACAACACACATCTTATATATTACATTATATAAAATGTACAATTTCGATTAGTAGCTTATTATACTACTGGTCAGCATAAAAAACACTGTATGGATAGACAAGCTTTATAAGTGACAACCCTTACCAATATACACATGCCAGTCCAAGTACACATATTGGTTAGTGAATCTTTTATAAAGTTATGGAACATTTTGGATAACTTTGGAGAATTTTGTAATGATTTTAAAGTAAGAATGCGGGAAAGGTTATTAAGAAGAGCTCGCAAGTCAGTGTATTGTGTGACTATCACAACGCTTTACTTGTATCTGGTAAATAAAAATATATGGGTTTGTATTCTGTAATTATACAGTGAAATATTTATACCTAAACTTATTGCTCAGAAACAAGATTGCATTGTATGAAACAGTACTTTGGACATACATTTTCATAACTAATATCACACATATAAATTACCTCAGACAATTCTCTATAAAATATAAAGTTTTAAAAAGAAAATTTTAACAAAATTATGCAGTAGACAGAACATCATTAGTATAGGTAACTTAAAATAGCACCATAAATAATCAATTTAATATAGAGTCTAGGACAAAAATGTAAAAAATGAATACATTACATTAGTCAATAATATGTTGATAAGGAGAATTCCAACAGTATATACACAGACTTGTATTTCTGCCAGAACAGCATAAACGGCAGTCGATGTCAAAGCCTCCGTTGACATCCTATACAGGGTACAGCAAACTCAATTTTATATTATTATGTAATGTCACAATTCTTTTACTACGGTATGTTTGTTTTTCAGAATTACAAAAAATCAGCAAGCAAATGTTGCAGTTAACTCCCTTTGATCAGGCTAGGCGATAGTTGTTGTTTTTTACACAGTGCTCTCCCTTTGTAATAAGCCTTTTTAAACTCATTCCTTGTTAAGTTGACCGCTAGAGACATGGTTCGATTGGGGGAGGGGAGTAACCGACCTGTAGTCAAGGGTGGGGGATCTTTAATGTCATAAAATCATAGTAAATCTTTTATTTTTCTTCTCTAAAAGGCCAGGTAAGTCAGTCCACCCTAGATTATTTTAATGGCACCACAAAGGCCCTAGATATAAAATGACTGTAGGCTAAATCAGAATAATAACAATTTAAATTGATAACAGCTTTAGTATCATTCACGAGCAAATCAAGTGTC
This sequence comes from Anisus vortex, assembly GCA_949126835.1. Classification (NCBI taxonomy): domain Eukaryota; kingdom Metazoa; phylum Mollusca; class Gastropoda; family Planorbidae; genus Anisus; species Anisus vortex. Next base: position 21,260,680 of record OX421495.1, on the reverse strand, counting down.
TAGCACAATGCCCATTCCGGTTAGGCTTTTCCCTAAACTACCTTTCGGGCTATTTTGCCGACACATGGGTGGATTGATCATTTAAATTATTACTCCTACAACATTGCCAAAAGATGCCAGTCGTTTAACACGTCAGGTGCATAGTGTCGGGAGAGGTGGGGGGGGGGGGTCAAATTTTAGTCAAGAATCCTTTGACGAAGGGGTTTTAAACAATATAATTTCAAATGAAATTTAAAAACCATTCTAATTATATATAAGCTTTGCTCCATAAACTACGCAGTAAGATAATTAATTGCAATGTTTATATTCGACACAGACAATAGATTAAGTGAATCGAAACATGCTAATTTTGAAATTACTCGCCAATCATCATTATCTGGCCCGGACTTACCTAATGGCGTACAGGGCGATTCCGCCTAAGAAACTGATGAGTAGATCAAAACACGTCAATAAGGAATCAATGCACGGATGGATTTTGTTGTAGATGTTGATGTGATAGAGTGAGGCCAAGATAACAACATTCTCAACTTTCCAGATGGGCCGTAATGTAAAATATATTTATATATAAATATATATAAGATATATAATATACCTAAATCTCTTAGGGCATTACTTAAAAAAATCTTCATCCCTTTTGTCGTGATTTTATTTAACTTAAAAATTAAAACATTTATTCTAAGACAATCGATATTCTATGGATTAAAAAAAAATATAGATAGACAAATACCGATAGACAGACAGAAAGATATGTAGATATATACTCACATACAGTGGCGTACCGAGTGGGGTGTGGGGGGTGCGGACCGCACCGGGTGACACCCTCTCAGGGGGTGACACCCGAATGATAAAAACAATCTTTGAAAAAGGGATAATTTTACAACGGTTCTACAAGGAAATGCCCAATGGCGAGAAAAGAATGCGTTTACGGATGGTTTACTCACTTGTCAGTGAGAAATTATACCGTACTGTTTTTGCTGTAGATTGTTTGCGGTTGATGTAACCGAAGCAACATCTAAATTTGTTTTGGGGTTTTAATAAGCGGTGGAAACTGAGTCCAAAACTACATTATCATGAGACATCTGAAGAGCACCTATGTTGTCTTGAAAAAAGGAAAAGTTTGGCAGCAGGACAAGCTACATAAAACAATTGATGCTGTAAGTATTGCCTTAATGGATAGGGAGAAGAAAAAGTGGAGGGATATCCTACACAGGTTGCTAGATATTAAATTTTTTCTTACGAAGCAAAATCTGGCATTTCTTGGCAACAACAAAGATGAATCCTCGTTGAATAAAGGGAACTTTCTGAGACGGTTGAGGTAATTTCCAAATATGACCCAGTGCTGAAAGAGCACCTAATGAGACTAAAAATAAGTATTTGTACTTGTACAGGGAAAGCATCTGTATCTTATCTTTTACCAAAAATTTAAAATGAATTTATAAATGTACTGGCCAACCAATGCAAAGAAAAATCTTGTTATGATATAAAGGCTGCAAGGTATTTTGGAATTATGTTTGACAGCACACCTGATATATCACACACTGACCAGATGTCTGAAGTGAGCAGATATGTGAAAATCCACGGTGGGAAAGTTGAAGTAACAGAAGTGCTTCTTGGATTTTTTTCTCGAAGGGGGGGAAAAGCTGACGAGCTCAGTTCTGACATTCTCAAAAATCTTATAATTAGGGACGGACTTGATATAATGATTTGCAGAGCTCAAGGTTACGACAATGCTGCCACCATGTCTGGAATCCATGGAGATGTTCAGGCCATTTTGAAAAGAAAGAACAAGAATGCTATTTTTAATGGATGTGTAGGCCGTTCTCTTAACGTGTGTGGTCAAAACTCTTTTGCCGATAATGCTTCATGTATAACCTTTTTTTGGTACCCTTGAGAGAATGTTTTCTTTCTTTGCTACTTCCACTAATCAATGAGATTTTTTAATTGAACACACTGGGGTTTCATTGAAAAGGTTATGTACAACACGTTGGAGCGCTCATCATGCTGCTGTTAAACCAATGAAAGATAAGTTTGATGAATTTATTACGGCGATTGAAGCTTTATGTGATCCTCGTGGAAACTTGGACACAAGAGGTACAGCACAAGGACTTTTACATGTTTTTGTGATTTCACGTTTATCTGTTACCTTAACCTTTGGGCTGATATACTTGAAGAAGTTAATCTTACACAGAATTACCTGCAGACTAAAGACTTAACTCTTGATAAAGTAGTGACTAAATGAGACGCCTTAAGATTTTTTTTTTGCACGAAAAGCGGAGTCAATTGGTGGAGCATGCTAATGAACAAGCACTTATAAAATCAGACCAACATGGGATTTCGGTAGTGAGAAGATTAAGATTTAAGAAGAGAATGGCAGGGGAAAAATTAAGAGATGCTGGAACATGCGAGAAGAAAGCAGTAGGTGGATGCTAGAGTGTATTGATCGCTTTCATTCTGAACTCCAGATCATATCAACAGCGTTTAAGAAATTTGCAGATATTTTTGAGACTATTGAGACCAAGATTCTACTGTCAATAAGTAAAGCAGAGTTATTGGTGTCCGTTCCCAAATTAACCTCTTTCTACGATGAGCTATCCGAAGATGAGCTCTTAAAAGAAATACAACGGCTTAGACGACACCTAAAAGCAGCTGATACTGACCTAAAAAAAGGCCATGGACTGGTCACTATTAGATATTTTGAAATTAATAGCTAAATGGGACTTCATAGAATCTCTTCCAACACTATCTTCTTCATGTTTTTGTAAATGCCCCGTTGTACCAGAGGAAAGAGTCGCTAGGCCTTCAATTATTTCTAACGGTATGTGTGTCAGTGGCTTTTCAAAACTAAAACTTATAAAAAGCTATTTACTCTCCACCATGGGACAATCAAGACTTTCTGATCTGGCTATGTTATCGATTGAAAGGGATACTGTGAATGATATAGATTTTGATGAGGTGATTGACACGTTTGCAGTTTTGAAGAGCAGGAAAGGAAAAATGAAATAAAGTACTTTTAATGTAAAAATAACTAACAGGTTGTTTCAGTTGTTTATTGCTTTTACTTTCTTATATTAAAATAATATTGTAATTGTTACTGTCATATTTGAGCTGTAGGCTTTTTTTAGGAGACGAAACTATGGTGAAAGTCGTGGGCCGGGTGGGGGGGGTGACACCCAAAGTTTACCGCATCGGGTGACACCAGCCCTCGGTACGCCACTGCTCACATATACATACATATCTATCCACCTTATTATACAAACATGACATTGTTGAGGGCAATTTAACTTGACAGTTGATCTCCTCCCCCTTTTCCATTTGTCAAGAATTGTCAACCTTTTCAACACTCTTACCGCCCCTATTATATTGCCAAACGTAATGAAGGCCTACGCCCCCACCCCCTTTTAACGACCACAAGCACCTACATATATATTCACTCTCAGTCTCTCATATATTTACACACATACACATATACACAAACACATAATCTAACACACAGTCACACCCACACGTGCTCACAACCACATAATATGCACAATTTTAATATTTACTTGTACAGCTGCATATACACTCACATGTTCACCATGTTCACACATACTTATTTACAGACAAGCATACACAGCTTCACTCGTCAAAATATAATAACATAGACCTACATACTTTTTCACACATTTGACACACAGACACACGGAATTTCCCCCTTCATACACATACACAGGGAAGCACGGTGGCCGTGCGGCAGCGCGTTCAGCTGGCGCACCAAAGGTCCTGAGTTCGAATCCTGGTACCTGACCTTAGTTGGGGTGAAGTAAAGGCGGCTGTGCCTAGTGATGGCCACACAATCACCCAGTAAGCCCTGGCCACAGAAACAGGTGAACGCTGCTTCAACAGCCCTATGGATCAATCTCGGGGCGACGGGCACTTTACTTTTACTGACACAAACACCCAAACTCTATTGTTCTAACTGTGTGTATACTTACCAATAACAAGGTAGTCGTGGTGTCTGGACGACAGGCACATCCTGGGGTCATGCGGATATAAAAAATACCAGACACACAGATAGAGAATCAACAGCAAAGTTGGCAACACAACGACGAACATTGTTGCTGGAATTAAGCCGCCCTTTTGCCAGAAGTCAAATACAATTCCAGTCAACCTGGCAAGAAACACGATATTACAACAAGAACATAAAAAAAAACAACTAATAGGCTTACTTTCTTTTTATATAGGACGTCCATTAGTAACGTGAACAATGTTTCGGCAAGTTTTACCCCCTGCCCCCATCTTGTCAATAATCATCAAACTTTCAGAGACCCCCCGGCCCTATTAAAAAAATTATGTAAAACAATGTTTATCACCACCTCCTATAAACCAATAAAGAAAACGCTGCCGTTTTGACATTAAATGATTTTTATACTATTTCAAATAGATTACAAATTGATTATAGCTCTCAAAGGTGTAGCCAACTGGGAGGGGGGGAGAGCATGGAGTCACCTAGTTACATCCCCTCCCCCCACACAGACATTTTTTTTACAATCCGAGGATTTTATTTTATCTTTTTCTTTTTCACTTACTATTATTATTTTCATATAAATATTTAATGAATCTAATTTTTACGTTTTACTATCATTATTTTTTATGAAATGTGAGTTGTACAATACTTTAAGCTGGGCATTGTGCACAAGTTGATAATCAACCTTTTATTTCAGCCGTTTGGTAACTATTTCCACTTGCATTGTTCTCCCCCCCCCCCCCCATCCCCCGCACTTTATACTGGTAGACTTTACTGTGCTCCAACTGCTCCTACCTTTGCCACCTCCACGTGGATACATCATTAATAATTATACATTTGTAAATCATACATGTTTTTCCAGAAAATTAAACATTTTAACTTTGAACTTATGAAATAGATCTATTTAATCGACTTATTTTTAACGTTTCACCTACCGGTATTAGTAGTTAGCACAAATATATTACTTTATAAACCGGTATAATTGTATAATACTAAATACCGGTACCTTGTATTGCCCTCCTGTCGTGCAATATTTCCCCCCAAATACACAAACAGAAATTTGACACTATCCCTTCTTCTCACTTGCTCGATGTGTATCGCTAGTTTTTAGTTTGTTCAGATCAAAATAGAGAAGGTAGACCTTGTAGGAAGGCTACTAAGTTGACGATCCAGTAGTAGGCTGTTGGCGGGCGAATGAATATGTGTCATACAAACGCACGACTTATGTCCATTTATTGATTTATTAAATTAATTATAAAAAGTAACATTCTTGAGGTCAGACGTGACACAACCTTCCCTATCTCCCCTATGTCAACAATTTTCAAACTTTATCACCCCATTCCCCTATTTATTTCATTGACATAATTAATGGACGACCCCAAACTCGTTGACACACACAACAAACTAACTAACTAACTAACTAACTAACTAACTAACTAAAGTCAAATCAATGCAAATTGTACATGCGTTCATTCTATATATAATGAAATACCAGTAAAATTCCAAAAGCAGTGGCAAATGAAACATGAAAAATCCCAAATGGAAAAGTCCTAGCTGTAGAAAACATACGCGCGTCATTGTCTCCGTGGTAACATTCTGAACTCGGAATGCTTGCCAGATTGGGTTAACAGTAAAATAGAGCTATAAATGAAAAAATAAATGTTAAAATAAAATGTAGGCCCTGCAACTTTATATTTTAAAGCAACAAATACGGGCAAATGTCTCTATAATGTCTATTGAGTATTTTTTTTTTGGTTGTACGTGTAGTTCTTTTATTATCATATCAGTAGCATTAATTAACCAGAAAGTTGCTCTAAAAAAGTATCAAAGTAGAAAATATAATATTACCATTTGTTACAAGGCTAAAAATTAAAATTAATGAAACAGTTTGTCTTAAAATGTAAACCTAGACCTAATCTTTCCTTTCGGGCTGAAATACGCAACGCGCAAGCTACAGACCAAATTTCTAAGATCCCCATCGGTTTTAAGTTTGTAAGACTCTTACAGGACAGTGATAAAGCATTACCACAGAGTCTCCTTCTACTGGATGCAATTATTGTAAGTTATATACTTATTGATCATAGGGCCGGTGAAGCAGCGTTCACCAGTTTCTGTTGCCACGGCATACTAGGCGATTGTGGGGCACGCACAATGCAAAGTCTCCTTTACTTTACCCTAACTAAGGTCAGGTACCCATCAGAGCTGGGTAGACGCAGGGGCACCCTCAAAACCCGGGTAAAAGTCTTAGTCTTCACCAGGATTCGAACCCGAGACCTTCGGTACACCAGTCGCACGAGCTGCCGCTCGGCCCTATGATCAATTTGGTCTGTTGGGTAGGCCTACATTACTTTTGAGAAATTTATTCTCTAAACTCTAAAAGACTAAAGACGTGGACACATTATTTTCAGCAGGAGTATTTTCCCAATTAATTTGCAAATATGTCTACATGTAAAGGATAAGCGTAGGACACAACAATCTTCTTTATAGAAGAGGCGTCTGTAACGTATAAGAGAAGATATAGGGTAACATATAATTTAAAAATCTGTTATATTTGCACACCCGTTTAGGTTTTAAAATACACATCTATAGTTAATTCTAATTCTAATTTAAAATAATAATAACAAAAAGCAAACCGGCATTATGTGTATTGCTTGCAAGATCCCACCAAAGCACAGGATATAAACAGTCGCTCTGTGTCTGAGTGTCGCTGACAAAGAGATCAGCTGTGATTATACAATGAAGCAGTGATGATTATCCCAGGAAGCAGTAATCATACAATGAAGCAGTAATTATAATATGAATCAGTGATCATAGAAAGATGTAGTGATTATACAATGTTGCACTGATTATACAATGATGCATATAATATTAGTTAGGCCTACATAATGTCACTGTCACTTATATTGCTCTGATTAAATGCGTCAATACTTTGTGTCCTTGTTATCTCTGTCACGAATTCACGCGAGCATATATTTTGAGGTTTCACCCATCATTTTAAAAGTGATAACACAAAATGAAAACAATTAAATCACAACGTTTATCTCAGAAAAACTAAAACAATACAGATAACGGATAATGATTTAAAAACAAAGTTATGGCCAACTCTTTCGTAAGAAAAATGTCATCACAAAACATTATGTGAATGTTCAAAATTGGAAATGTGGTTGGGCCCATGGATCATAGGCCTACTAAAGCACTGCTATTCTAATCACTGGATCACGCTGAATATTTGAGGACTTTAAACTTGCCCTTACCTTCCCAAACATCATTGAGAGATGTAAAAATTATTTTAAAATACTGAAAATGTACCGTCTCCATAGCACTGTAAACTATTTGCGACGCTCATGTCTCTAATAACTTAATTAAAAGCTGACGGCATGGGACAGTCACCACTTTCCTTTGCCCAACAAACTCCCAATTAACTTGCAGCGGATGCTTGTGTAAAAACTTTGCATGTTCACTCACCGGTTTTGTAAATGTTTTATGCAACAGCCACAAGCACAGCATGACCACTCCGACCACATGAACAAGTACCACGACATTCAAGGTTATAGACCACGCTGCATTCTCTACGATGCTGGCAATGGCATCCGAGACCTCGTTGGCTCTGTGGGCGTCCAGGGTGCCGTTAGCAGCCATGGCATTGACCAGAGCCACGCACTTTCATGCACTTCTGTCGGTTGTCATAATCTCCAATTGAATTATGTTGAGATTAAACCACATCTTATTAGGTATTTAGCCTATTTAACTAACGAAATGCAAGATTAGAGTCAAAATACGGATAAGCAATGATCTCCTGTATTGGAAGAGCTTTTATGGCGTGCATAAGATAAGATAAATTAGAAAAGCTAGAAATGTTTTAGAACTAGCATTGTCAATGTCGTAGTCTGGTGGATGGGAAGCTTTTCTTTACCCATGGGCCTCAAAGCGGCGAAGTGTTGAAACCAACAGTACGCTTGCATCAAGAGCACACCGTTGGCATAACACAGACCCTTGCTGCGCGTCCGACACTTATTGTACCGCCGAGAGGCCCCCGAGGCTCGGTGGGGAGGAAGCAAATAGCGCAGCGTTCCCACCTCAACCCCGCCCTAACGCTTGGATGCCAATACATCTATAGTATGGGATTAGCGCTACCTGGCGACAATGCAGGTTAAAGTGGCGAGCTACCACACTAATGATCCGATGGGAATATCGCAGTGGGAAAAAAAAGAGCATATGGTTGCGGAAACCGTACCCCAAGTTACACGGCACGCCACAAGTTCGGCGTACGTTGGTGTGGCTGGCGCCCCGACAGAATCTTGATATGCCTACCGTTGGTTCCCCCCTGAATATCGCTACGTCCGGTAGGCTTGTCCGGTTTCTTTTAGGTAATTATACTATGGTGGATGGGAAGCACATCTGTATCCATGGGCCTAATCGCTGGCTAAAGTGTGGAAACCACCGGTACGCTTGCATTAAGAATACACCGGCGTGCTAACACGTGGACCTTCTGAGGTCCTATTGTACCGTCGAGAGGCTCCGAGCATCGGTGGGGAGGATGCAATGTGCACAACATTACGTCTCAACCTGCCCTGGATATCCAGACCTATAGTATGGGATTTATACTACCTGGCGACAGTGCAGGAATAGGAGTGAGTCACCATGATAATGATCCGAGGGTTATTCGGCAGTGGGCAACAGTAATGTACTGCTTGTGGCTGCAGTGGGCAACAGTAATGTACTGCTTGTGGCTGCGGTGGGCAACAGTAATGTACTGCTTGTGGCTGCAGTGGGCAACAGTAATGTACTGCTTGTGGCTGCAGTGGGCAACAGTAATGTACTGCTTGTGGCTGCAGTGGGCAACAGTAATGTACTGCTTGTGGCTGCAGTGGGCAACAGTAATGTACTGCTTGTGGCTGCGGTGGGCAACAGTAATGTACTGCTTGTGGCTGCGGTGGGCAACAGTAATGTACTGCTTGTGGCTGCGGTGTGCAACAGTAATGTACTGCTTGTGGCTGCAGTGGGCAACAGTAATGTACTGCTTGTGGCTGCAGTGGGCAACAGTAATGTACTGCTTGTGGCTGCGGTGGGCAACAGTAATGTACTGCTTGTGGCTGCAGTGGGCAACAGTAATGTACTGCTTGTGGCTGCAGTGGGCAACAGTAATGTACTGCTTGTGGCTGCAGTGGGCAACAGTAATGTACTGCTTGTGGCTGCAGTGGGCAACAGTAATGTACTGCTTGTGGCTGCGGTGTGCAACAGTAATGTACTGCTTGTGGCTGCGGTGGGCAACAGTAATGTACTGCTTGTGGCTGCGGTGTGCAACAGTAATGTACTGCTTGTGGCTGCAGTGGGCAACAGTAATGTACTGCTTGTGGCTGCAGTGGGCAACAGTAATGTACTGCTTGTGGCTGCAGTGGGCAACAGTAATGTACTGCTTGTGGCTGCGGCACTCCCCCCTTTTTTTTTTTAAGGAAATTATAGTAAGTTGGATGGGTAGACACAGCGAGCAAAAAAAAAAAAAACACAAAAAAAAACAATAAGCAAAACATTTCTTATTCTCTTTCTTCCCAATCGGCATCCGGGCTTGCAATAGGTTGCCTGAAAAGCCGAAAAAGACTACAACAGGACAACTAACAGCCTGACATCATGTATCACCCTTCGTTAAAATAGTAAAGTAGTAATAATACGCACAATAGAAATATAACACAATAACAATATGTTTCTATGATCAGATAAACATATGGACGAAAACACCTTTCTTATCTTATTAATAGTGGAGAACACGGACCCCACGAGATATTTTCGTGTGTCATATATCAAATTAAAGGTCTACTTGCCCTGATTACAAAACAGTTGGTTTCATTTAACGATTGCATTTCTGTATTTTTTTATTTAATTTTGAAATTTTGTTAATTTTGTGTGTTTTGTGAAATTTTGTGTTGTAAATAAAACTTTGTTACGTTCCTTAGTGTTTTTGTTAATTTTTTAGGACTATGATATGTAAAAACAAATGCTTATAAGTACTCTTTCTTCCCGATTGGCATCCGGGTTTGGAATGGATTGGCTAAATAAACCAGGAAAACCAGTAACTTAATATCATTTAAAACACTAATCAAAATGCAGACTCAGACCACGGATGGGCGTAGGATGTAATTATCTTCTTTATACCGGTATTTAAGATAGAATATTAGGATGAAAGGTAACCAGATTTATAATCATATTTACAAAATCTGGCTATTTACCTGAGTGTTTACAAATTTATATCAAATTTATATATCAATATATAATAATTGTGGAAGGTGTATTTCCAAAGTTTACTTAAAGTTTTTTAATGATTTTCAAAATAAAGAGTTATTATTCCGTGATAAAGAAGACCCTCAAATGATGTAGATACTGAAATCTATAAAATTATTAAAATTGGAAATTCCCCCTTCTAGTGTGCATTTATTTTCTTATCTTATTGGGCTCTTATTTGGCTCTTTCAAAGAAGCTACTTTCAAAATAAGTGTGCGAAAGTGAACTTTTCTTTCTACTCGAGTGGTAAGCATATTCGGGCATGGAATGAGATTACTCAAAAAGTAATGAAAATAAAAACAATTCAACATCATAATCGTAATGATAACTATAATATACTCATACCATGGACTCTTGCCTACTGAGCTTCGGTATGGAACAGAATACTAAAACAAAAATTATCTCGAAGCCAGCTAAACCGACGGACCATAACATAATCATTACACTGCCCCGCAATATAACTGGTACGTTTGGTCTGCACCATAATTATAGGCCTAATGATCTGGCAGCACAATTTATTCACTTATGTAAGCTGTACCCAATAGGCCACATTTATGGCGAAGTGTGGAAACCACCAGTACGCTAGCATCAAGAGAACATCGGTGGGCTAATGGATAGGGTGTGACAGTTCTTGCTGCGCTTCGGAGGTCTCATTGTACAGCCGAGAGACTCCGAGCTTCAGAGTGGAGGAAGCAATGTGCGCAGCAATCCCGCTTCGACCCCGCCCTTCTTGCCTGGTTGCTCATACTTTTAGTCTGGGATTTGAGCTACCGGGTGACAGTGCAGGTATACGAGCGAGCCATCGCGATTAAGATCCGAGGGGAATTCCACAATTGGGGAGAAAAGTGATGTACTGCATGTGGCTGTAAAAACCGTACCTTATGTTACACTGGTATGGCTGGCGCTCCTACAGGACCCTGGTGTTTCCCCTCTCTTGGTCCACCCCTAAACATTGTTTCGCTCTGGACGAAGAACCCGGAAGGCTCGTCCGATTTTTTTGTTGAGGCAATTATAGTACGGCAGCTCAACTGTTGGAATTTCGTTTGGACAAAAAGGGGTCAGGGTCATTTATTCTTTTAAAACCAGTCCTGGCACGTATGGCTATTTTCAATGATTTGTTAATGTAAGTTGCACCGAAGAAAGACTATAATAATATTATAGTCTTAGTTGCACTCAGTGTTTTTTGGTGGGGCTTTGGTTTCACTCAGTTTAAGTCTACGATAGATTCATTTCGTGCCAAGAAGCAATTCCAGGACTTGAGGGTGTCCCTGAGTCTACCCAACTCTGATGGGTACGTGATATTAGTTGGGGTAAAGTATAGTCGGTTGGGCATTGTGCTGGCTACACATTGACTAGTATGCCGTGGCCACAAGAAACTGGTGAACGCTGCTTCACCAGCCCTATGATCAGTTTGGTCCGAAGGGTACTTTTCTTTACAAGAAACTATTAAGGCGTTTCAGGATGGAAAGAATAACATTATCCGATATTGAATGAAGAGAACTGACTATTCAAGGCGAAGTTTCTGATTGATATAGCGACACATTTCAGTGAGTTGAACTTGCATTGACTTGGACGGGGTCAAACAGCACTTGAACTGCTAGACCACAGGGGCTTACATTGAAACTGGACATTTCTTGCAGTGAAATAATTATTATTTTTAAATTTTATTGATTGAAAGTTGTAGACTCACTATCTTTAACTGGAATAGATATCTAGTAATCATACAAAATGGGTAGTAAATGAAATGTTTGAAAATATACATATAATTATATAATTTTTAAATACTTTCTACAGTTCGATCATTTCAAAGTTATAAATTGTAATTTATTTTATATAAAATAAAAATAAAAACATTAAAAATATAGCTCAAATGAAATGGGTTAAATATCTACCTTTAATTAAAACATATTTCCACATTTGATTCAATAGTGATGTTAAACAAGGTCTGTTTTGTAATATAACAAATATTACTAACTAATTATTTCTTCATACAAATTCAAAATTATGGTATTCATAACAAAATTTAATTATTAGAGGATTAAAATAATAGCCTATACGTTAAACAGTTGTAGGCCTAAATAAACATTTCCTGCATTAATTGTTTTAAGGAGTTAATATTTTAAACATTAATAATTACAGAAGTTATATAATACTTACTTACTTATGCCCGTCAACCCCTGTCGGAGTATGGGCCACCACCAACAGTTCTCCAGATTCTCCTATCCTGGGCCATTCTCTCTATCTGCTTCCAGCTGAAACCCATCTTGGTGATTTCGGCTTCCAGATCACGCCTCCATGTGTTTCTTGGGCGGCCCCTCTTCCTTTTTCCTTGGGGATTCATCTCAACCCCTGCCTTGTAATATTATTTTCTGGTTTGCGGAGAGTGTGACCTATGCAGCCTCATCTTTTCTTCCTGATCTCCTCTTCAGTTGGAGCTTGGCCGTCCTTTCTAAAAGGATGACGGTGTCAGGCCATCGTATTTGCAGGATTCTTCTAAGGCAGCTATTGGTGAATGCTTGGAGTTTCCTGATGGTAGTCTTTGTCATCCGACATGTCTCCACTCCATATATACATTTGAATTGAACAGTCGGATCTTAGTGTTCCTGGACAACTCTATGGACTTCCACATGGTATTGAGCTATATAAAGCTGCCCTTGCTTTTCCAATCCTTGCCTTGACATCTGCATCTTTCCGCCCTGTTGATCTACTATACTGCCCTGATAAGTAAATGACTGTATTTATATTTAATTAAAGCAGATGAGCATAAAAACTCGTTTAAATATAATTAGCCTGAATCAATTAATTTGCGGTAAAGTGTAAGTGACCTCTTTGTATGCCTAAAACATCTTTGATGTGCGATAAAATCTGTTCACAGGTAGGGTTGAACTAAAAGCTGAAAGTAAAGGAGCGAATGCAGATGACTTTTCTAAGCAGCTTCCTTCCAGATTTTTTTTCCGCAAATTAGCACATTTGGATGCCCATTTTTTTAATTTTAAAAATTCTCTTGCTCCATTTTTAAATCGCCAATATTCCACCACTTAAAAATATATCTATATCTAAGAAGGTTGTAGTAATATCAAACCAGTTAGGCTTGGTGTGGTATGAAAAAATGACTCCATCAATTTGAAAGTCTTGCCTTTGATTAGAAAACTCCGCTTTGAGTGCTTCGATAAAAACATTTATAGATAATAAAAAAGCACACAATTCTTTTCGGCCTAAATAAAATTGCAGTAACCATATTGACCCTTTAACTTCCAGAGGGGTGGGGGGAGTGGAGGCTTAAAAAAAGTTGGGAGGGGGATGCGGTGAGCCGAAAAATACTTGAGTCAAGCCAAATTGAGAGGAATGAGATACTACCTGAAATAAAAGAAAAAATAGCTGCAGGAAATCGTGCCTACTTCACCGCCCAAAATGTATTCCGCAACAAAAATATCTCAATAAGAACAAAGAAGGTGATATACGAAACCATAATAAGACCAGTGGTTATGTATAGCAGTATAACATGGACAATGACGAAATCCATTAAGACCCTGCTTAATACATGGCAAAAAAAAAGTGCTGCGGAAGATATATAGATCTTTGCAAGATACAGATGGCTGGAGAACAAGAACAAATGAAGAACGCTATGCTCTATACCATAGGTTCTCAACGGGGGCGATATCGCCCCCCGGGGGGGCGGTGATAGGCTTAGGGGGGGCGTTGACATTCCCGGGGGCGATTAAGGGGGCGGTGAAGGGCAAGTGGGCGGTACAGACGTACCTGGTATATTTTAATTTTTGAATGAAATGTGATGTAAACGCAAGTGCTGCTAAATATCTGGTATCTCCCAACAGTATGCCTACATATTATTATATTAATAAGAAATAGGAATCGCGATGACTTTTCGATGAAGTAGGGATCTGTATTTGGCAAATATAGTAGCCTATGCCGCCGGCTGGTCCTGTGGTTAGTTCATGGGACTGTCAACTTTGCTGACCTATTACTGTCGCCATCTGCTACTATTAATGATATTTTGATCTTAGTTTAACGGAGAAGTCCTTTTTTTTATTTCCAAAAATGTTTATTCATGAAAAATTGCATTTACATTACCAAAATTATTATGTAACACATGGAATAGACTATACATCTATTGTTAAGCGGTATAGATCCAAAGTGATCATACAAACTGGGTAGTTATTGTAATGTTTGAAAATATACATATAAATTCTCTAGTCATATAATATTTATATAATTTTCAAATACTTTTTACAGTTTGATCATTTTAAAGTTATACATTGTAAGCCATTTATTCTTTTATAAAAGAAAAAAAAGAAATATTAGCTCAAATAAAACGGGCCAATTATCTCCCTTGAACTAAAAAATGTTTCCACATTTGATTCAATAGTGATGCCGAACAAGTTCTATTTTTTAATATTACAAATATTACTGATTATTAGACCTAAGGCTTTTGCAACCAAAATTGAAACAAAAATAGACAAATTGCTAGCAACACACCAGGCAAACGATTCACATTAATATTGATTTATTTAAACCTTTTGTTAAGGCAATTTTTTTATCTATTCATTCTTACAATATGATTCATTTTCAGTTTCTTTAAAGGTAATTAATCACACAAAAAGTCTAGTTCCCCTAAAAAAATTGCGGAAACTATAGTCCAGATGGGCGGAAGTGGGGGGGGGGGGCGCTAAAAGAAAGTTGGGTGGGGGGGGGCGATGAGCGGAACAAAATTGTAAAAGGGGGCGGTGATCCGAAAAAGGTTGAGAACCTATGCTCTATACGGATATCCAACGGTGGTAGCTGAAATAAAGAAGGGCAGACTGAGGTGGGCAGGCCACTTGGAAAAAATTGCAGAAGGCAGAGCAGCCAGAACTGTACATCACCAGAGACCAAGAGGAAAGGGGCAGACCTAGACAAAGATGTCTCGAAGCTATAGAGTCAGATCTGCAAAAAACTTGGTGTGCGGTCATGGCGGAGGATAGCCAAGACCCGAATGTAAGGAGGTGGTGGACCAGACCATAGCCCTACATGGGCTGTAGCGCCATATAGTGGACGAATGGGCCGAAATAGGTTGAGAACCTTTGCGCTACACTCTCACTTTTATGATCCAGCACGATAGTTGAATGTAGACGACGAACATAAAGGTCAACTACAACTATAGTATTCTGATGATTCAATGCCAAACAATGTTTGTAATTTTAAAAGTTTTGATTAGCTACAGATAGATTAGATACAGTTGTGATATCTTTCTATTATAGTTGTATTGTGCCTTAGTACTTCACGTCCGAAAAATGCAATTTAGTGCCTTTATTTATAAAAATAACATTTAACCAACCACCCTCAACGGCCGTGAATAAAGAAAGACAATTAATTACGATCGTGAAATGGGTTTTATTTATTTAAACTTATCTCCCTTGGCTAACTGAAGACTTAGTATTCTTGAATAGTGAATAGGGCGTGGTCTAGTTTATCTTGTGGTGTTTTTTTTTCCTTTTCATTCCAAATGCCACAAAGCGGAAACATTAGTTCCATTTAAGACACAGTGAGGAACTTTATAAAACATACAAGCTACATTGCCCGGCGTTGCCCGGGTGAAAAAAAAAACAGGACTGTATTACTGTATTAGGTGCAGATAAAAATTGTATAAACTACAATTAACAGAAAGCTATAAATCTAATATTTAAAAGAAAACTATAAATTAGTATAAATCTAATATTTAAATTATTATTTTTTACTGAAGACTATTAGAAAAGAAATTTAAAATAAATATTGTAATCGGGTAAAAAAATTGGCAAGTATTTTTATTTAACAAAAATCTAAATTGTCTTTTGTTTTTAAAAGTTTGAAATAAAAATTGTAGAAAAAAAAAGGTATAGTATAACTGGAGAATTGAACCCGGGTCACCCGCATAGCAGTCCGCTACGTTAACCACTGAGCTAGCGGAGACGCATGTCCAATCTGAACAATTATTAGACAGTAGATAGGCCTAGGACTAAATAGGTCAGTGACACAAACTCACGTGATTTCAAATTGACCAATGGGGATCCTGGGGGGGGGGGGGGCTTAACACGGTCTTGTTATATATATATAGATAAGATCTACTTTAAAATTTTCACTTGCTCGGACTTTTTTTAATTTTTTTTTATTTTTGTTTCTTGCTATAGTGATTAATGTTTTCTATAACAATTGGTGTTAAAAATATCACTTCTTTTTGAAAATAAACACATTTTTTTTTTATGTTTATTATAAATATAGCATAGACTATATAATATATTTTAATAGGTGTATATGTTCACATTCATCAAAGTAATAGCCTAAATAAAAGTAGAGGGAGGGGTGTAGGCTACCATCTCAGTTTTAAGTAGACCTATCTATCGTTTCGGCTCCCATACATATACATACGCTTCTAATGATCCATAGGGCCGCTGCTTCACTGGTTTCTGTGGCCACCGCACACGAGGGGATGTGTGGCTAGCACAATGCCCAGCCGCCTTTACTTTACCCCCCCCCCCAAATAATGTCAGGTACCCATCAGAGCTGGGTAGACTCAGGGACACCCTCCAGCCCCGGGAACAAATCCTAGCCTTCACCAGGATTCGAACCCAGAGCCATCGGAAAGCCATTCGAACGCGCTACCGTTCGGCCAACGTGCGAGAAAAATATTCAAAATGGAAATTACCACTACCGTGTGGAAATAGAACAAAACTTTGAAGAAAAAAAAACTACTGCTGTCGAGCCCATAGCGAGTGACAGACCCAATACTGCATGCGAGGCGACGGGCGAGAGGCCGGTGCAGCACTAAACATACACTCCCCTTCCAGCCCCCTCCCCCCTTTACTACTCCTTGGTCCTCGTCGGTCTCTTTGCTTCATTTGTATAACACCAGCTTTCGTGCACTGCGTCTGACAATTTTTTTTTTTTTTGTTGTTATTTTTTTACGTTTGGAAAAGGGGGACGGCATCATTACTAAGCGGCACACAAGTTACTTCCGACCCTCTGCCGTGTCCTCGGGGGCTGGATCATCACATCTTTGTAATTGACAGTTAGCAAAGTTTGCATGCGTCAAGTCAGCTGATTTCCCTGTTTAGCTCAGTGTCTGTGGATTAGTGTTCTGTTCATTCAACGCTTATCTGAGACAAAGTTTGAATACGGATATACTACGGGCATTCATTGATAACTTTAAGGAAACGGGTCTCAAAAGGAAACGTGTAATGATAAAAAAAAACTACAGCTGATATCTGGAAATATTATATTAGCCGTGTGTTCAGCAGTTCTAAGGTATGTAATATAATATAGGCCTACAGGAGGTTGACTCTCTTAGTAGGTCATATCCCCAAATGCAGATTCTTAGTAGGTCATATCGACTCATATCCCCATATGCAGATTCTTAGTAGGTCATATCGACTCATATCCCCATATGCAGATTCTTAGTAGGTCATATCGACTCATATCCCCATATTCAGATTCTTAGTAGGTCATATCGACTCATATCCCCACATGCAGATTCTTAGTAGGTCATATCGACTCATATCCCAATATGCGGATTCTTAGTAGGTCATATCGACTCATATCCCCACATGCGGATTCTTAGTAGGTCATATCGACTCATATCCCCATATGCAGATTCTTAGTAGGTCATATCGACTCATATCCCCATATGCAGATTCTTAGTAGGTCATATCGACTCATATCCCCATATGCAGATTCTCTGATATTTCTTCTATTGGAGTTTAGACTTCCTTTACAATGGAATAAAGATAATGAAACAAAAAAATAAATTAAAACAAGTAGTAGGCCTAAGCTTAGTCATTTCTCTCACCTTCAGTTTGACGAGTGTAAAAACTAGTATATACATAATGTTTACTTGTAAATGACTGTACATAATATATGCCCATCTACAGGTTACACACATACTTGCAATATGTACAACAGTTATAAGATATGTAAAGTAAAATTTAGTTAGTTAATAATAGTATGTGTACTTTTAGTATGATGGTAAATATAAGCTTATTAATTTGTACACCTGTAGGCCTACACCAATATTTGAGGTGTGAAGAATACAATACCAAAATCAAATGGATACATGGGATATATTAGGAAGAAACAGAACAAAAAATTGAAATTTAGTATATATTAGGGAATCTTATGGGAAATTCCCACATTTTTAAGTTTTGTTTCTATCGTATTTACATAGAATACATTTAGGGTTGGGGAAAAAATATATTTTGTGCGTCGCCCTTCAGGGCGATGAGAAAATAGGAGCGATTTTCATACTACGATAAGGTTGAACAAAGTTTTTAAGCGCTATAAAAAAAATGGTTGTGGCAATGGAAACAAGCTGCACGCCTTCAACACCAGGGTAAAGTCAATGCTTCTCTACGGCTCAGAGACCTGGAGAGTCAACAACACTGCGAACAACAAGCTCCAAACCTTTGTCAACGGCTGCGTTCGCAACATATAAAAAAGATTCGGTTCCATTAAATGCATATTACTTAACCCATTTCTGGCTCAACAAGTTGTAGATCTAGTTATTCTGGTTCAAATACATGTTTAAATAACTATGTAGTAAATCTTTGTAACACTTCAGTATTTATACAGTAACTCTGCAGTTGTTTTATAGTAGCTCAGTAGGAATCGTACAGTAACTCTGTAATTATTCAGTAGCATCGCAGCTTAGTGTAGAGATTAGTTTTGCCCCAAAATCTATAGATTAAACCTCTTTCTCTATTTCAATTAAGCAAGAATTGATGGACCAAAACCAAAACAAGAAATGATGCAGAGGTGTATCCCATTCGTCAGAATATTGGCATATCATCTACATGCGCTATTTAAGTAATACCTTTATTTATACTATAACTATCTAAATATAGAATTTGTTCGGTATCATTTGATCAAATTAAAGTTAAAACGTAAATATTTTCTTAGTTACTACGTCTGGGTCTGGAGGGTGTCCCTGAGTCAACCCAGCTATGATGGGTACCTGGCCTTTGTTGGGGTAAAGTTAAGGAGGCTGTGCATTGTGCTCGCCCCACAATCACCTTGTATGCCGTGGCCACAGAAACTGGTGAACCGGCCCTATGACTATGATCAATTTAGTCCGATGGGTACTTTACCTTTACGTCTATGATATGGGAGGAGATCGGTCCGAATGATATTTGGAGAACAAAGAAAGTGGAGGAAGAAAGACATGGGAGGAGATCGGTCCGAATGATATTTGGAGAACAAAGAAAGTGGAGGAAGAAAGACATGGGAGGAGATCGGTCCGAATGATATTTGGAGAACAAAGAAAGTGGAGGAAGAAAGACATGGGAGGAGATCGGTCCGAATGATATTTGGAGAACAAAGAAAGTGGAGGAAGAAAGATATGGGAGGAGATCGGTCCGAATGATATTTGGAGAACAAAGAAAGTGGAGGAAGAAAGATATGGGAGGAGATCGGTCCGAATGATATTTGGAGAACAAAGAAAGTGGAGGAAGAAAGATATGGGAGGAGATCGGTCCGAATGATATTTGGAGAACAAAGAAAGTGGAGGAAGAAAGATATGGGAGGAGATCGGTCCGAATGATATTTGGAGAACAAAGAAAGTGGAGGAAGAAAGATATGGGAGGAGATCGGTCCGAATGATATTTGGAGAACAAAGAAAGTGGAGGAAGAAAGATATGGGAGGAGATCGGTCCGAATGATATTTGGAGAACAAAGAAAGTGGAGGAAGAAAGATATGGGAGGAGATCGGTCCGAATGATATTTGGAGAACAAAGAAAGTGGAGGAAGAAAGATATGGGAGGAGATCGGTCCGAATGATATTTGGAGAACAAAGAAAGTGGAGGAAGAAAGACATGGGAGGAGATCGGTCCGAATGATATTTGGAGAACAAAGAAAGTGGAGGAAGAAAGATATGGGAGGAGATCGGTCCGAATGATATTTGGAGAACAAAGAAAGTGGAGGAAGAAAGATATGGGAGGAGATCGGTCCGAATGATATTTGGAGAACAAAGAAAGTGGAGGAAGAAAGACATGGGAGGAGATCGGTCCGAATGATATTTGGAGAACAAAGAAAGTGGAGGAAGAAAGATATGGGAGGAGATCGGTCTGAATGATATTTGGAGAACAAAGAAAGTGGAGGAAGAAAGATATGGGAGGAGATCGGTCCGAATGATATTTGGAGAACAAAGAAAGTGGAGGAAGAAAGATATGGGAGGAGATCGGTCCGAATGATATTTGGAGAACAAAGAAAGTGGAGGAAGAAAGATATGGGAGGAGATCGGTCCGAATGATATTTGGAGAACAAAGAAAGTGGAGGAAGAAAGATATGGGAGGAGATCGGTCCGAATGATATTTGGAGAACAAAGAAAGTGGAGGAAGAAAGATATGGGAGGAGATCGGTCCGAATGATATTTGGAGAACAAAGAAAGTGGAGGAAGAAAGATATGGGAGGAGATCGGTCCGAATGATATTTGGAGAACAAAGAAAGTGGAGGAAGAAAGACATGGGAGGAGATCGGTCCGAATGATATTTGGAGAACAAAGAAAGTGGAGGAAGAAAGATATGGGAGGAGATCGGTCCGAATGATATTTGGAGAACAAAGAAAGTGGAGGAAGAAAGATATTGGAGGAGATCTGTCCGAATGATATTTGGAGAACAAAGAAAGTGGAGGAAGAAAGACATGGGAGGAGATCGGTCCGAATGATATTTGGAGAACAAAGAAAGTGGAGGAAGAAAGATATGGGAGGAGATCGGTCTGAATGATATTTGGAGAACAAAGAAAGTGGAGGAAGAAAGATATGGGAGGAGATCGGTCCGAATGATATTTGGAGAACAAAGAAAGTGGAGGAAGAAAGATATGGGAGGAGATCGGTCCGAATGATATTTGGAGAACAAAGAAAGTGGAGGAAGAAAGATATGGGAGGAGATCGGTCCGAATGATATTTGGAGAACAAAGAAAGTGGAGGAAGAAAGATATGGGAGGAGATCGGTCCGAATGATATTTGGAGAACAACGAAAGTGGAGGAAGAAAGATATGGGAGGAGATCGGTCCGAATGATATTTGGAGAACAAAGAAAGTAAAGGAAGAAAGTCAAACTCTCCACCTGTTTTTCATTCGAGACGTAATTTTGAATTATTATTTGTTTTTTGTTTTGTTTTTTTACATGCATGACTCACCTTCTCCAAATCAAAGAACAAAGATGTCATATTTCCCTACATTAAATCGAAGAAACATGAATGATTTTGCATTCTTTCGCGGTGCCAGTGTAAAGACACAACGGTTTCATAGGGCGTAGGCCTACACTAGGGAAAACCGATATTTCGGAGACTACTATACGGCAACAGTGTGCATAAGGTCACAAGACTAAATGCTTATGATAAGCGACGATCTCGTTTTTTTATATTATTTGTACAAGTTTCCTTTCTGCCTTGCAATCTTTGTGACAGATGTTTAATTTGGCTCTATTTGTTTAAGGACAGAGTAATGCTTTGAACTTTTGATTTTAAGACCCACCCTTCATCGTGCCCCATGCCCACACCATAATATTACACAGTCAAATCCCCATCTCCACCCTCCCCAACAGTGCCATTAAAATATTAAACCAAAAATTTAAAACTTGAGACATACGAACTGCAGTGTGCAAGTATTTGTTTTGAATGATTTTGTGTCCGGGCGGGAGGGGGAGGGGTCTTGGGAACTTGAGTTAATTGAGTTTATCAGACCTACACATTAAAGAAACAACCGTTAACTCTAAAGACCAATTGCCAGACCTACACATTAAAGAAACAACCGTTAACTCTAAAGACCAATTGCCAGACCTACACATTAAAGAAACAACCGTTAACCAAAGACCAATTGCCAGACCTACACATTAAAGAAAACAACCGTTAACCAAAGTCCAATTGCCAACCTACACATTAAAGAAACAACAGTTAACTAAAGACCAATTGCCAGACCTACACATTAAAGAAACAACCGTTAACCGAAGACCAATTGCCAGACCTACACATTAAAGAAACAACCGTTAACTAAAGACCAATTGCCAGACCAACACATTAAAGAAACAACCGTTAACTAAAGACCAATTGCCAGACCTACACATTAAAGAAACAACCGTTAACCAAAGACCAATTGCCAGACCTACACATTAAAGAAACAACCGTTAACTAAATACCAATTGCCAGACCTACACATTAAAGAAACAACCGTTAACCAAAGACCAATTGCCAGACCTACACATTAAAGAAACAACCGTTAACCAAAGACCAATTGCCAGACCTACACATTAAAGAAACAACCGTTAACTAAAGACCAATTGCCAGATCTACACATTAAAGAAACAACCGTTAACCAAAGACCAATTGCCAGACCTACACATTAAAGAAACAACCGTTAACTAAAGACCAATTGCCAGACCTACACATTAAAGAAACAACCGTTAACTAAAGACCAATTGCCAGACCTACACATTAAAGAAACAACAGTTAACTAAAGACCAATTGCCAGACCTACACATTAAAGAAACAACCGTTATTTAAAGACCAATTGCCAGAACTACACATTAAAGAAACAACCGTTAACTAAAGACCAATTGCCAGACCTACACATTAAAGAAACAACCGTTAACTAAAGACCAATTGCCAGACCTACACACTAAAGAAACAACCGTTAACTAAAGACCAATTGCCAGACCTACACATTAAAGAAACAACCGTTAACTAAAGACCAATTGCCAGACCTACACATTAAAGAAACAACCGTTAACTAAAGACCAATTGCCAGACCTACACATTAAAGAAACAACTGTTAACTAAAGACCAATTGCCAGACCTACACATTAAAGAAACAACCGTTAACTAAAGACCAATTGCCAGACCTACACATTAAAGAAACAACCCTTAACTAAAGACCAATTGCCAGAACTACACATTAAAGAAACAACCCTTAACTAAAGACCAATTGCCAGACCTACACATTAAAGAAACAACCGTTAACTAAAGACCATTTGCCAGACCTACACATTAAAGAAACAACCGTTAACTAAAGACCAATTGCTGGGCCAGTTAAAACGAAACAACAACAGATGAACGACTTCTAGTTGGCCTACTCTGTAATGGAGTTAGCGTCACGAAATAGGAAATTTTACTTTTTATTTTTTTACTTTGTAAGGGAGTTACTTAAGGCCACAAGGATCTCAATGGCCCCTATAGTTTGTCTGAGTCGATAATTACTCAATGCACAGGTCTAGCCCGAGCCATAATATTATGTTTTAAGTAATCGAAGAGAGATATAAACTGCGTGCAAGTCCTTGAGCTTAAGCTCTTACAAAACTCTAAAAGAAGAACCTGAGAGCACTTGTAGCGATTCTCGAGTACAAATGATAATAATTGAGTCCTTTGATGTAAAGTTACAGACGCACACACACGTACACACTCACACACACACACTCAACCCTCTGTCTCTCTCACACACACATAGACACGTTCAGAAAGAAGCACCACACAAGGGAGATAGCTTTCGAAGTTTACAGGCAAAGTTTTGTTTTTATCTCCCTTGAATTCTGAATAACCTCCAAAAAATTATAACTAAAATGTTGTAGAGGCGTACACCTTAAGAAATTAATCAATCTTTAAATAGGCTAAACCTTAAAAAAAAACCATCTCCTTCGCAGATACTTACCATCATAAAGAAACACATCCCGTGTAATAAGTCATATTCAATCAAATTGAATTTACTATAATATTTGGGCTTATAGTACATTAAAAGCAATTCTTTTATTCTTAAACATATCTTGCACAAACCTTACCTCTCGTCAAAGGTAAAGAGATTTCAGAAAAAAAAGATTTTAGTATTTACAGATATTATAGAGATTATGAGACAATGGATGACATGATAAGTTCACATATAACTGGTACACAATAGTATACGATATTTTATTCTATATTATAGCATTTCATATCAGCGTTTCCCAAAATGAAGGGTAGCGACTCAGTATCGGAAGAACGGAATCAAACTTTTTCATGTCGTGAAAAGAAGAGAAGTTCAAAATGTAGATGATGGATTATAAGACTGTATTAGCGATAGTCCTAAAACAATGAGGACAACATGTAGGCCTAACCTTGGAAACATGATATCAATCATAGCTCTTGAAAAGAGATCCGTTGACATAGCATACAATATGTTTTAAAGTGTAAGGAAAAGCATGTCTGTTATACGTTAGTTATTGGCAGGGCCGTATTTAGGATTGTGGGAGCCCTGTTCCCAAATGTATGTGGTGGCCCCTCGTGGTCTCGCCCCTGCCTTCCACATATCTCAGAAAAGGGCCGTTAATTCATGTTACATTCTGTAAAATCATAAATTTTATGTTGCACTTAGCTTGGTTATCTTACATTTTCAACGAAAGAATGCGGATGTCACTAAAACAATTCTTTTGGGGATATGTGGGGCCCCTTTTTTGTGTGTGTGTGAGGGGGGGGGCCTGTTCCAATGGAACATGCCTAAATACGCCACTGGTTATGGGTGATATAAATGTTAGTAGCTCACGTTATACAAGCAAATAAACAGGGCAGGAAAAATACAGTTTGGGAAACGCTGGTATGGTCTCTATCTGACGCATAGCAGACACTTAAAAATAAAATATAACAATAATACATAAAATATACATGCGATTAGTAGATATTTTGTATTTGTAAACAACAGCAATGTACACTGTCAGAAATTAAAAATGAAAGTTAATAGTTTTCAAATCATTTATGTATTAACTTCGACAAACTTTCTATTAAGTCTTTATAACAGCCTTCAAAATGTTTGCAAGGCTAAGTGACCCACTTTCTCTTCATCATTCGAGCTGAAACTTGGTACATACAATCGTTGTCGTTGACAACATATTCTTTCATAACGCATTATGATTATAATGGTCGCATTTGTAACCCTAAAGTTGAACTCTTTGAAATTCTAAAAATGGTTTTGAGCTAATTTCAAATATTTTGAAACCCCCTCCCACCGAACATAAATGAAGATAAAGTTGTTGGTTTTTTTACGAAAACTTTGTTTTTAAGGGTTATTTTATTTAACTATTAAAATGAATTGCGTACGAAAAATACCTGGAGAAAGAGAGAGAGAGAGAGAGAGAGAGAGAGAGAGAGAGAGAGAGAGACGCAGCTGGTAGGAGCGAGATAGACAATGAGGTAAGTGGGAAGGCGACAAAAAATATACAATCTCACTGATGCACTTAACATAGGACCAGAGTGACGACAGTAAAGAACATAGAAAGTCATGAGTTATGTTTATTTTTAATGGTTCGTAAAACAATACATTCAAAATGTCAAGTGTCCCTTCATTATCTGCCTTTACTGGCGTATAAATGATAGCTTCAATTATACCTTGCATCGGACGAATATCTTCATTTTGAAAGTAGACCTTTTTCTTGAAAGCTCATCCTTCTTTTAAATGCATGCATTTCTTTTGAAAACATACATTTTTCCGAAGAAGTTTTCTCCTTATGAAATCATAACTTCCACATGCTTTTCTTTTGAAAGCACGCCTTCCTTTTTAAAGTACACCTTTCTTTTTAAAGTACACCTTTCTTTTTAAGGCACATCTTTCTTTTTAAAACACGACTTCCTTTTGAAAGCATACCTTCCTTTTTAAGGCACATCTTTCTTTTTAAAGCACAACTTCCTTTTAAAAAATACCCTGTCATTAAAAGACCTTAATTAAGAAATATTAAGGGGAGTAAGAGGAGTGAAGAATAACCTGTTAGGTCTCTCGGCGATACAGGACGGCTCATATAGTAATTTGTAGAATCAGTCAAAGTTGTAAATTGTGTATATTTTGATAGATGTAAGATGTTTACTGTTTACATGTGTTTATTGCTTTGAGATACTATCGTTGGGCAATCTGGTGTGCAAATGAAAGGGATAGTAGTTTATTTTTTGTTTACTTTCTTCTATACCTTTTGGTAAAAAGACTTTTTGAAAGTCGTAAACATGTGGTATTTAATGGTGATTTATTCAACAAAGTTTTTTTTTTTTTTTTTAATTACGCCGTAATATGAATGGGATAGAGCATTGGCCGTGAATGTCAATGAGTTCACTTAATAGGCCTATAAATAGTACACCATAAAATATACGTAGTACATCATACCCATTTACCTATCCATAGTAAATTATACTTAGATCTATGCCTGCATATAAATCATACACAACAAATCATACACATTAACTCATCCACAATAAATCATACTCAGGCCTGCACACAAATCATGCACAATAATTGATACACACGCACCCAAATCATACGAAGTAAATCATACACAATAAATCGTACATTTGCACAAAATTTACAGGACAAAGGAATTGAACACGGTACGAGGGGTGGTGGGGCTTGTAGATATAAAGTATAAAATCAAATCGTTATATTGTCTAGACGTAAACAAAAGAAAATTCCTTTATACAGATCAGATACTAACACAACGCAGTGAGAATTAACGCCCTAAAGTGCTGACAAAGCTGTCTAAGGCATTAGATGGTATCGTATTAAATCTACTATCCAGGCACTTGCCATACAATTGCTAAGGACCCGTGAAGACTTAATCCACTAACACAAACATTCCAACCTACTTGCATTACCATGACATCATCGTCACAGAATTTGCTACTTTGTGCTTGACTGTGCGTGGCTCGCCTCGCACATTTTAAAAGTGTGTGTGTGTTTTGTCGTCATCTTCAGAAAAGGTCTTGATGTGACAAAAGTTATGTAGAAGCACCCCCCCCCTGCCTTTTCCCAGCTGTAGGGACAGCTACAAATTTGTCTTGGATTTTGTTTCAAGAGGCAGTCCCGAAATGACGTCACGTGATTTCGGCACATTTTTTAACCACCTACTCACCTCACAAGACATAACAAAAAGTCAGACCCCTCTTTTTTTCCAATATCATTTGACTTAAAGTTTACAGACGTTCCTTCTAGATAGAAGATTATCACCTCCTAGGCCCGAAACTCCCGCAGAGCGGCAGGGTTTAGTCGGCGGCTGGGCTAGAGCCTGAACCGCTTTGTTGACTGTCCGGTATACTAGCCGCAGGACGAGCTGGCCTCTCAAAGGTCTCCATCATCCCTACCCCCCCCCCTCCACACACATTCATAAAAGCCCCCTACCATATTTCCAGTTTCTAAATTAGCATGTTTAAGTTCACTTTTATTGTCCATATCTTATAAGTATTACAATAAACACTAGAGTTACGGTATTAAATTGAGCAACATTTGTCAAAGTAGACATTTTATTTAAAGATTGACATTTATTTTATGCTACATCGGCCCCCACCCCTCTCCAACCTTTGTCGCATTTCATCAGAACTGCTTAAAATAGCCCTTCTCTAGGTGCATGACGTTATTTGTGGACGGCCCCTAAACTGTCGAGGGAGGGTTAATAAGGGTTAGAGTTGGATGTCGGCGATAGCTTTGGTGAATGTATGTCATCACAGCAGTACATTTAAGTTTTCGTTTAGAGAAAACTAAATTCACTCCACCGCAACCCCCCCCCCCCCCTCCTCCACAACATGGGCGTAGACATCTGGTAGATAAGACGTTGTGTATTGGCCCTTTATCGCATAAGTTTACAGACGCTCCTTCTATAAAGGATATTAGTGCGTCCTACGCTCAACCGTGGTCTGAGTCTAGTTTTGCATTTTGATCAGTGTTTTAAGTGCTGCTAGATTACTGGCTTTTCCTGGTTACCTTATGTTTATTTAAAAACAGCAGCAAAATAAGTTTGATGAATGAGGTCTTCCTAAATCAACAAGCACCTTATCATTAAGCTGTAATGTCACCTCCCCTCTCTCTTTCCCCCTCTCTCTCCCTCTCTCTCTCCCTCTCTCTTTTTCTCTATGTATTTTTTTATTATTCATTATAAACTATGCGTATTTAAAATTTTACGTACATAAGGGAGAGATAGAGTGTGGACTCACTGTGGACCCTATGAACCATAGTAGAATGTGTTAATGTATATAATTTGTCCTAGTATGAGGGTAGTGTGTGTCAAAATAGTTATTAATTAAAAATTTTAAACTGCAAAAGAACGTTATAGGAACTCTCTAGGTGTAGTAATTGCCATTAAAAAATGTGCTTTTGTTGCCCGTTAATTGTCGTGATCCTGCGTTAGAGAAACATTGTCCTATATTTATCAAAGACATTGTTAGTGTTTCCCGTAATCCAGAGTTTGCAAACAGAATTACCAGACTATGCTTCAATGTCTATGACTTAAAGAGTTTGCCCAATCCGTGGCCCAATCTAAACAGTTAATATTAATGCCTCTATTTCTATCAAATATAGACTACCTAAAATTACATTTGCATTTTTATTAATTGAAGCAAGCGCGAATGCCGTTAGAAAGTTTAGATATGTCTTTAAAATGTATTCGTTATACAAGCTAGTTCTAAACGTTAATTGCTTTTAAAAGTTGGCATCTTTTGAACTTTGTATACGGTTTTCATGCAGTTTAATGGTGTAAAAATAAATTACAAACTATAACTACATTAAAAATGTCACATTAATCTTGTAAAATACTAAATGGAAGAAGGCACTAGTTTATTTTCTTGCTCCCAACGTACTGTACATGTTCTTATTCTTATAAGTTTACAGACGTTCCTTCTAGATAGAAGATTATTACGTCCACTAGTCCCAAAACTCCTGCAGGGCGACAGGGATCCGTCGGTGGCAGGGATAGAACCCGCGACCTGTCAGTTGGTTTTTTGGTTGACAATCCGGTGAACTAACCGCTGGACCAGCCGGCTTCATGTCGAGGCACCGCCCCGTTGTTAGGACAACCGGGGTCAGCGCAATAAAAATGTCTTTTCTCTATACCCAGCTCTGATGAGTACAAGAAGATTGGTTGAAAAGGTGGCTGGGCATAGTCCTAGTCACTATTCACACAGTCCTCTTGTGTTGCAGTAGCCACAGAAACTGGTTGAATGCTGATTGACTGACCTTATTAAACGGCGTTTTTTTAAAGGGATAGTACGTAGAACTAACGAGTAAATAAATAAAAACTATTCTGTAATGAATAGTCCTACATAATTTGCAGGCCTAGTTATTTTCCCTTAGCTTGCTATATTTACGTGTAATCTGTTTCCCCTCCCACCTTATTTAATGGTAGGTTGTGACAGTCACAATTTGCTGACATTAAAAAAAAATACCCTCCCCACTCCCCAGGCGTGAATTTAGGTCAAAGGGGAGCTGGGCAAGAGGGGCGTTTACAGGGAAAACGACAGTTGCTAAACGCAAATTACAGAAATAAAATTTAGTACAACAAAATAAATAATACAAATAAAACTGTTAAATTACACGCACGAAAAAATGAAGTACACATACACGCAAACAGACTGCAAGGTACACATTTAGCATATACTTGCTAATCTAGTTCACAGTCAATCTTTCCGTGCGTGTATATATGTATTCAAGCTCTATTTATTAACAAGCACTGATCCACATCAATGAATTTAATATGGATTTTTTTAACTATCATGAAAGAAAAATGCCAACCTAATAGATTTCCTTTTTGTACATTTAAGCTGATTGTATAGCGTACAATACTCTTCTTTACACGCATGGCTTTAGGGCATGTAACGGGTTGCCTGAACCAGCTATGAAAACTAGCAATATAGACTTAAATAAAAATGCAGGAATAGCCTTAAAACCACTTCTATACTTTGTACTTTATAATAGGGCCTATGTTGTTTAGTCTGTACGTTTTTTAAACAACAAGTACTTATAAACAACAAATCTGTCTCTCTCTCTCTCTCTCTCTCTCTCTCTCTCTTTCTCTCTCTCTCTCTCTCTCTCTTTCTCTCTCTCTCTCTCTCTCTTTGCTTTTCCCCGCACTTCAAACCTTCCGGATCTCAGAAATACATACCCAGCGATATATTTCTAAAAACATTTAAACTATAAGGTAGATTAGCTTCGGGTTCACTAAACCATTGCAACTTTTCTCATCTGTTCACAGAAGAATGTCGCTTGTCGTGTTTTACAAGGTAGGTAAAGGACATTCACTTAGTGAATTAATGTCCTTGGTACTGGAAATGTTTATTGGGTTTTTCTTAGTCAGTGAGCATCTAATGAGACACTGTAAATAGTCGTATCGTTTGTTTTATCTAGTATTAGAATCTATTTCATGTTTCTTTAAGAAAACATCACTAGATCGTTAGTTATTAATTTAAAATATGTTTCTTTAAATTATATTATGTATTCATCAATTCATCTTTTGATCTCTCTATTGAAAAACAAAACCTTCTTTTCTGTTGGCCAGTCTGCCAGGTAGTTTAATGTATCTGCCGGTATTTGTAACTATCTATCTCTCTATCTTTCTATATATCTGTCTTTCTATCTTTCTATCTTTCTATCTTTCTATCTTTCTATCTTTCTATCTTTCTATCTTTCTATCTTTCTATCTTTCTATCTTTCTATCTTTCTATCTTTCTATCTTTCTATCTTTCTATCTTTCTATCTTTCTATCTTTCTATCTTTCTATCTTTCTATCTTTCTATCTTTCTATCTTTCTATCTTTCTATCTTTCTATCTTTCTATCTTTCTATCTTTCTATCTTTCTATCTTTCTATCTTTCTATCTTTCTATCTTTCTATCTTTCTATCTTTCTATCTTTCTATCTTTCTATCTTTCTATCTTTCTATCTTTCTATCTTTCTATCTTTCTATCTTTCTATCTTTCTTTCTCTCTATCTTTCTATCTCTCTATCTTTCTATATATCTGTCTTTCTATCTTTCTATATATCTGTCTTTCTATCTTTCTATCTTTCTATCTTTCTATCTTTCTATCTTTCTATCTTTCTATCTTTCTATCTTTCTATCTTTCTATCTTTCTATCTTTCTATCTTTCTATCTTTCTATCTTTCTATCTTTCTATCTTTCTATCTTTCTATCTTTCTATCTTTCTATCTTTCTATCTTTCTATCTTTCTATCTTTCTATCTTTCTATCTTTCTATCTTTCTATCTTTCTATCTTTCTATCTTTCTATCTTTCTATCTTTCTATCTTTCTATCTTTCTATCTTTCTATCTTTCTATCTTTCTATCTTTCTATCTTTCTATCTTTCTATCTTTCTATCTTTCTATCTTTCTATCTTTCTATCTTTCTATCTTTCTATCTTTCTTTCTCTCTATCTTTCTATCTCTCTATCTTTCTATATATCTGTCTTTCTATCTTTCTATATATCTGTCTTTCTATCTTTCTATCTTTCTATCTTTCTATCTTTCTATCTTTCTATCTTTCTATCTTTCTATCTTTCTATCTTTCTATCTTTCTATCTTTCTATCTTTCTATCTTTCTATCTTTCTATCTTTCTATCTTTCTATCTTTCTATCTTTCTATCTTTCTATCTTTCTATCTTTCTATCTTTCTATCTTTCTATCTTTCTATCTTTCTATCTTTCTATCTTTCTATCTTTCTATCTTTCTATCTTTCTATCTTTCTATCTTTCTATCTTTCTATCTTTCTATCTTTTTATTTTCTTGTCTGTTTGGAAGTATTTCTATCTATCCATTCATACATACAATCACTGCGCGCGTTCATCTGTGGGTCCGTCCGTCGGTTCGTCTGCTGCGCTAAAACAAATCTCTACTTGTCTATACATCTGCTTATCATTGTCACTCTTGTCTCGGTCTGTCCAGGACATCATTCAGTCAGACAGGTCAGCCCTGGTCTCCGCTCCGCATTCCTACAATATGCACACATGATGAAGTAAGCACACAAAAAAAGACGTTGCATGCCACATTACGTGTACAACCACTGTAAGAAATAGTGACATACGTATTGGCACACACGCTTTAACTACACAGCTAGAAGTAGCTGTTGACTCGGGAGATATTTGATGCAACGTTGCAGACGAGGACAAAAACACCTGTACACAAAGAAATACCTCTTTTAAAGGTTAACCCTTAACATGACACGCGAATGTTTAGCGTGTGTCGTATTTTTTATTTTTTTTTGTTCTTCTGCTAATGCGGTTGTTGCAAGTTGATTGTAGGTCCAGGCCAGATCTTGTTTCCTAAGCTTAGAGATGCTTAGCCCTAACGATCTATCTAATTATTTAACCACCATTTATCTATGTAGGCCTATCTACTATACGGCCTATAAGCTTATCTATTTATCTATCTATTTAATAATGTTTATCTATAGACCCATATCTTCTATCTATCTTTTCATCTATCTAACTATATCCCTCTCTCTCTCTCTCTCTCTCTCTCTCTCTCTCTCTATATATATATATATATATATATATATATATATATATATATATATAATATA
Source organism: Anisus vortex (assembly GCA_949126835.1). NCBI lineage: Eukaryota > Metazoa > Mollusca > Gastropoda > Planorbidae > Anisus > Anisus vortex. The sequence goes on along the minus strand of OX421495.1, from coordinate 21,228,106 downwards.
TATATATATATTATTATGTATATCACTATGTCTGTTTTAATTTATCTTTGTCTGTCTCCCTCTATAACAACCCATTCACTGTGTATTGACAAGTCTTAATTAGGTGTGACCTTTTGAACTGGGGTGAGCGTGAACTTCCGGTGAAATTTACCGCCATTTTCGTAAATAAAAACCATGCTTTTGGTGCTGTTTGACAATTGATTTCAACATCGACAGCCAGTTCTGGTCTTTTAGAAATATACAACGGCTACAAGATTAGTTATGAGGAGTCCGTTTTTAACATCAAAAGTGAGTAGGCGATAATTAATACTTATAGTGTTAGTTAAATAGTTTGGTTAAATTTAGCTTTTGTTTATAAAATAATTTAGTCAAGAGTTGCGTCCTTGGTAATTAAAAAAACACAATGCGGAAATTCATAAAAAAACAACTACACGAAAATTCTTTTGCATCAAGCAATTAGTTTGGGATTATAAAGAGGTGATTCTTCAAATCTGACATTCACAATCCATCGTTTTCTTTTGGCGCCATCTTTTTGGAAATGAAATAAAATTTAATTCTTTACATATTTTCGTAGCCTACAACCAGTAACATAGCACACATGGCAGACATGTTTTTTTTTATAATGTGATCAAATTCGACCGGAAATGTTTTTTCTTGTGAACTTTTATGCATGCATACACGTTAAGACTTGTCAATATATCTATCTATCTGTCTAACTAACCATCGAAGCACCCTCTCGATGTCTGTCTATCTATTTCTATCTAGACATTCATCCATTCTTCTATATGTCTTATCACTTCGTCCATCCATCTATCCGTATACAAATTGTAGAATATTTCAGACAAAAGAATGAAAAATACAACTCTAGGCTTATCTGCTCTTGTGTCTTCTTTCATTCCCATTAAAAAATATAGGATAGGCTATATATGTATATAAACTTTATATGCCCATGTTTTGTTTTTTGATATTTGCGATTCACTTTGGGAAACCCCACATTATTAGCCCTTTTGGGTATGTTTATCTTTCAAAAATCTGCTGATTTATCTGGCCTTGCTTGTCTGTTATGAACATGTGGATTAACTAGTCATTTATTGACATTAAACTTTGAGAAAACATACATTAGAAAAAATGATATTTCTATAGAATACATGATCTATAAGTATATTCCTTTAAAATAAAACAACAACGACACATTTACAACACCAAACAACAGACAAACATCATTACAATAAAATGTATAATGTACCTTTCTGTTGGACACACGGTGATCAATGAGCCTCACCTGGTCTCCTCACAGCTACACTAATCAATCAGCATTATTTCAGACTGCAGGGACTCGTTGTTGTTTTGGTCTGGGGTGGGTGGGGGGGGGGGAAGGATACTAATCGGTTTGTAAGCCTTAAGCCAGTCAAATTGGTACGCAAAAAACAAACGAATTATTTGCTAACAAATGAGTTAATTAAGTGACCCTATATTTTTACTTATTTATCTGAGAAGAGTTTTGAGTCTGTAAAAGCCCTGCTCCCTGCTTCCTACTTCCAACCCCCAACCCCCCTGCCAGAATTTCATCGCCGAGTCCTTTTCCAATCTGAGTCTTAGTATCTTCTTGCGTGCACTTAGAAATATTTTCTTGTTTACAGGTATGAAAGGTGGTATGGTTGTGGGCCATGTGGGCCATACAATAATAAATCATAATGATAAGCCATCAGCCTCTAATACGCCTAGACTTTCATTGTGACTCGAACGTCTCTTTCAAAGCTAAGAAGAAGAAGAGAAAAAAAAAAGAGTGGGAAAAAAATCATGTATTGTAGTGGCATATTTCAATTTCCAGTGTATTACAGACTTTCAATACATGTGTAATAACAGCATTATAAAGAGAAGTGTTTTCAGTAGTGCGTGTTGAGAGCGCCCTTGGCACTCTGTCATATTGTATGAATTTAGTGTAAACATTCATTCAAACTTGTCCTTGGCTTGTGTCCCTTTTTTTTGGTTCAGTTTTTTATATTTTCCGTGTGGCCCGTATATTTTATGGTTTGATAGACTAGTTTGTTTTTAATGTTTTATCTATAAGACTTATAGTTAGACTTGACATCGTACAAGCATAAATTCACTCATTCAGTAGCGATGAGTTGTTGGAGTTTGTGCAATGCACTCGGTCGTGGTAGGGGTAAGGTGGACAAAGAGGTGGCTCCGTCAGTGAGCGAAGTCATTTTTTCTTTTGAGTATTAGAATGCACAAGCCCCCCGAACCCCCCTTTTCATAAACACATAAAAATATAAAAATAACTGGCTACGCCACTGACACAAGCATTAAGTGCACAATATGTATATGAACGGGGCCATATTTCGTATATTATATAAACACCTTTACACTTATCTCTATAACAGATCTCTAGTTTAATCGGATATGATATTGGCAAGGTTCATCTTGCTCTGTATTTACATAATGTAAAGCTGTGCCTTCCCTTAATTATGCCCGGTTCCCAAGCATTCCAGTATAACTTGTTTTTTTTTATCCTTTGCCACAGTCTTATTACACACACACACATACACACATAACGCACAATCACGATCGCATGCGCACAAAACAGCTTCATAACATAGGCTCCCATATTTAGTTCACATCAAAATGTTAGTAGACCTGACTCGTTTCAGTCTTCTTCTTCAGACTCCGCTAATAGTGTTCTCTTTACCGCCAATTACGCGGGATTGGTGTGGCCATGACAATGCTCAGTCACGCTTACTCTTACCAAATCCTGCACATCTCCAATTAAAGCTTCTGGAAAATAATTTCTACCCCAAACAGGTAAAATAAAAAATACCAAAACAGGCTTATGTGTCTCCTTTTTAAACAAATTGCATTAAAACCAAAAATAACGCACGAATTGACCTAAATGTTAAAAGACACATTTTTCTTTATAAAAAAAAAAAAGAAAGAAGACTTGTTTACAAAGCTGGGCCGGGAAGACAAAGCGATATTCCAAATTTTGTATAAGGTTGAACAATAACCACCCCTTCCCTTCTCTACCAGTTGCACCCTCTCCAAGCGGAGTATCTGTTGTTTGTTTTTTTTTTCTTTTTTGTTTTTGTTAAAAGAAATTAAAAAAAAAATATCATTCACCTTTTACCTGGCCAACTCTGGGGAAGTCCGAAGGCAGATGTTGGGGGGGGGGGGGGGGGGGGGGGGAACAGACGATGCGAAAGATTTGTTGACAGAAGTCATGTCAAGCTGACCTTATGATGTGTTTACGATACGGTTTAGCAATAGTAACACTTAATTTTTTTTAATAATAAAATTGTACCGGAAGAGATTTGATGTAAATAGAATAGATGAATTCAGATAAGAATAAATCCCCCCCCCCCCCCCCCCCCCCCCAAGAAACTCTTTGTTTTCTTAGCCGTATTACACATTTTGTGTTTTTTATTTGGTTATTTTTAATTAATTTAATCAAAATGGATTTTATTTTTGTGAAATTGTCATTTTGGGACGTCTACATCTTGTAATTATTTGATTTTTTTTTTTGTCATATTTGAAATATTGCATTAGTGCGAAGTTATTGCAGGTTTTATAACTTTCGTTTTACTCTACGAATAAATAAATAAAGCTTCTAATTAAAGGTGAGTCCGGAATATTATCAAATGACATTTTTTATATAATAACTTTTTTAATCACTTAGAAATATTGAATTTCAACTTATTAAATGTCTTGAATAGTATATTTGGTGTATCGACTAAAGTAGCTGACGGATAAGGTGGGAGAAAGAGTTATTCCCCAGGATTGCCAAAGGGCATCATTATATTTGCTTGAAAAGGAAGAGCCCAGAGATGGCTGCCATTTTTCTATGGCATTTTGTGTCCTTGATTCACTCTACGTTTAAAGGTCCCGACCAAATGTACTCAAACAGTCATTTACTTTTGTGTGCTTACTTTTTACATAAATATCTACACTATAGACGAAATGTAATTTAAAAAAATAGAGAAGTGCCCGTAGGACCAAATTGATCATAGGGACGGTGAAGCGGCGTTCATCAGTTTATGTGGCCACGGCATACACGGGAACGTGTGACCAGCACAATGCCCAGCCGCCTTTACTTTACCCCAACTAATGGGTACCCATCAGATCTGGGTAGACTCACGGACACCCTCGAGTCCCGGGAAAAAATGCCTAGCCTTCACCAGGATTCTAATCCAGGACCTTCGATACGCCAGTCTATCGCGCTGCCCCTCGGCCACTGTGCCCAATCTGGACTATATTTAACCACCAAAACATTTGATGTTCGCGTTATCATGTCACGAACACGAGTCTGGGCCAAAAAAGTCCACACATGCTTCATTCGTGGATACTTTTAAGCAAACCTTAATTAGAATTTATACAGAACATTCATACCTTTATAAGCTTTAGTCTTATATTTGGTAAATTTATATCAATGGAACTAGAACTCTTTATCTTTTCTTATATTGATCATTTAATAAAACTCTATTTATTTATTAGGAAAATTTCACGTCACATAGGCTACCTATATCCTTCATCGTCTAGCCTTTTATGCTTTTATCCAATTTTATCCAAAACATGAATTTGTAATGCTTATAATTAACTTAAAAAAAAGAATGTTTTTATTAGATCAGACCGAGTTTAAATAATGCCCGACAAACCATATAACAATGACATTATAAACATGGTATTTCCACACGTACGGAATGTATTCATTATCTTACTCATTATTTATTTAGACAACTGGAGTAAAGAAATATACAATTTAAAACTATCTACAGTTAGGCCTATATCATGTTTTATTATTTAACTAGTTTATTAGAGTTTTTAGCTTTTATACGTAGGCCTAACTATTTGTGTATGTCCAGATTTGTCTTTTTCTGTTTTCATTATATAGAATATGCATATTCTAGTAAAGGACTAAGTAATGTAAGGACGCTTTTATTTTTATGTTTTGGTTAGATTTTTACACAATTATTCTTTTGGTGTAATGTTCTGGATGTTTGTACCAGCTAACTTAGTTTTAAGGTTATTATTAACTTATCTCACAGAAACACGTTTTAATAATAACAGGAACAAAATATTAGGTTCGAAGAATTGAAAACATAGATCTGACAGAATTAAAGGAACGGAACAAAACATTAGCGTTTGTTGTCCTCTTGTCTTGTTTCCCATTTGTAAGACTGATATAGAAACGTTTATTCATTGCAAACGGGCTACAGAATAAACCACACCCACTCAATAAAACCACAACAACAAACAAATAAACACAAAACAATCTTCATACACCAGGGATGTCAAGATCAATTGCAAAGGAGCCAATAATCAAATAACAAAAAAGTTTGCTGGCCTAACTGTATAAACATTCATTGATCAATTGAGATATATATTATTTTTAAACATTCATATGCTGGACAAAAATAATTGTATGCCGGGCCACATCTGGCCCGCGAGTCTTGAGTTCGACACCTATGTCATACACGGCGCGACGTAGCTCTGTGCTTAAAAAAATATTATTATAGGGTTATCCAAAACAGACATTTAACAATCAACAAAAAATAACAGAAATTGTGTGTCTGTTATCAAAAGGTATGTCCCAGTCCAATGACGGGTGATACAAGGTAACGCCTGTTATATATAGAACAAACAAGTGCGCTTGAACCCTGCTTATCTTGTACCTAGACATAATGGATGTCTGCGATGTCATACACTTGGTTAAAAGACACCGTGCAAGAGTATAACAAATTTAGTTTATGGCATTCTTTCATTCATTGGGTTATTTGTAAGGAGGACACTGGCCTCGATTTAGTGCGTTATTTCAACTGAAATCTGACTGGTAAGGAATGATCTTTTATCAGTAGCATAATTATAAAGTAGTTGTTTGGCATTGTTGAATTAATAGAACAAGAAGCTGACGTGACATATATATTACAATGTATAACTACAATGCATAGAATTAGACAGATAGTAAGTAAAGTGTATCATAAAGATCTTGTTGGTCCAGTGTTAAAAATAGGTTTTTAAATACGACTTTATCTTAATTACTTAATTGAATTCAAGGCGAGAAATGAAAAGCCATAACGTCAACAGTAACTCAGACTTTATAACACATGGAGTAGTAGTGCTACTAGTGTAGCAGTTTCTTGCAGTTCCGTAACTCTCGGTCTACAACATCTCTAGTTTGTTGTTGTTTTGTTTTTTAATTAATGTGGTCAGTAGCAGGGATTGCCAACTTACGCCACGCGCGCCAGACATGGCACACGGAACAATTTTTAATGGCACGCGGAAGACTCCTAGAAAAAAACAAAAAATTCAAGACTTTTCTTCAAGAAAATTGAGGGCTGGAGCAGGGTGACAGCCTTTCTGGCTGTCGGCACGCTGAATGAATTAGAAAAAAACTACCTTGGCACACTATTGTCAAAAGGTTGCCAGACGCCAGGTCTTAAAGACGACCTAATATGACATTCAAAATGAATTGGTGGAGATAAAAAAAAAATTAACCAACCATTCTGCTGGCCATACAATCCCTTGAATGTAGCTAACAGTGAAATTGTTGAGCACTCCTTCAATTGCCTTACTAGCTCTAGATACTAAATTTAACTTGAAAAACAATGAGACGTGGACCAGAATATGTTTAGGTCTATTACTTGCAATACGAACGTTACAACTCCTCCCAGCATAAACATTTAACGACAATAACCAGTGGCAAAAACGATGGGAAATGGCGCCTTCGTCTGGGGTTGAATATTGTCGGCTTTTTAACATTTATAGGTTTTTTTATTTATTAGTAGGCTAACTTACGGAGAGGTTACGAAAGTGCCAGTTTGACGCCTATCCATAGTTCAACCCCCCCCCCCACACACACACACACTCCACTGACAATAACCTCTATCTGCTCCCCCAAGTCCCCTCTCGTGTAGTCAATATGTCAACCGTTATACTACAGTAATCATAAATTGCCATTTTTAACCCAACAGCACCAGTGTGTGTGTGTGTGGGGGGGGCGGGGTTATTGTTTAAGTGTGCATTGACGTGTGCTGTACGGCTGGGGTGAATCATTTCCTGTGTGCACCCCCAGCACCTCACTATCTCTGTACCTAATACCATGAGACACATGCACTTACAACACGCACGCACACACATACACAAGAACACACCTACAAACACCAGTAGCGGATGTGGAGGGACGGAGCAGGGGGGTAGTCTTTGCGAGCAGCAGCCCAATCGGGGCTACTAGTGTTTATAACCTTACATCTCCTTCCAAAGTATAAATGATAACAAATTATTTAAGCTCTGCTCCCCCCCCCCCTCAAACACACTCATACACACACAATAAATCGCCCCCCTCCCCCAAGCATACACGTCGATGATTTCAAAATACCAAATTATCAAATGTATACGTGGGCGTCACAACCTTTCATTTTTAATTTTCTGAGGATAGCGGCTTCATTTAAACAAATTATTGTTAATATATAATAGGGGGCATAGCCCAAATTTTGTTGTTGTAGCCTATACAAGTTTTCAGAAAATACCAGAGCGGGGGACTTGCCTCCACTAACAGGGGCATATTTTATTTTTACATGTGACCTATCATTAAAAATAGCTGACAAACTGAATTTCGTCTTTACAAGAAAAACAAACTTTTTTGTTAGTGCGTCCAAAGTCCAAAGACTATAATAAGATAGACCGCTTGCTCTATTTTTAGATATGAATAGTTAGTTTGCGCATGCGCGGCCTTTAGTACGTCCTTGATACTTCCCGTGTGCACAAATTATATGAAGGCTTTTTTTTTTCATGCGCAACCAATAACACTGTCTTTAATTACTCCTAAACTTCCACAAAGACTTCCGCTGTGTACAACTCACGATTTTAATATTAATTTTCCATTGAGAAAATCATAGCAAATTACTAAACCGGAAGTCTAGAGGACGTAGTGCGATCGGATATTCCGAAACCAAGTGTTTCCAGTTATCAAATAGCAGAAATATCAAAGCAAGCTGTCCATCTTATTATAGTCTTAGGTGCGTCAGAGTCTACATAGACAAACTCTTTAAGGTGTTTTATTAAAAACAAGCGCTAAAAATTAGATGCGTTCGACAGGGAAAAAAACATAGGCGAAAAGCACAAATTAAAAAGAACCATTACACTAGTTGTCAAGAACCTTAACCCTTCTCGTACCGACCTACTTCTATCTATGCTGCCTTCAGTTCCGCTATATACGCGCCCGGGACTGTAAGGGTTAATATTTTGATTCACCAAAAGAGTTTGATATGATCCTGTAAGATAAATGAGACTGCGAGGAAGCCTACACGGACTGCGTCTTCATTAAATCGTCGAACTTATAAATGCATCTTATCAGTGGCGTAGCCAAGGGGGGGAGCAGGAGGCCGCTCCCCCTACGACCAATTTCGAAAAAAAAAAGGGGCCTTTTCGGGAAAAAAATATTTAATTAATAATTTTAACAAGGCATGAAGCACAATTTATGCTGTTTGTATTTTTTTTTCTTTAAATTGCATTTCAACAATTTAATTTATTACAATCTTTTTGAATCATTCAGCGTGAAAGTCAAACTGATCAACTATATTATTTTTATAACACAATTTATTTAGTGCCGTAGCAAGACCAAGACCAAAAGAAAAGGAGCGTAATAGAGAAAATCATTAACGAGTTTTATATTTAGTAAAAAATTAACCTGTTGTTATTATCAGCTTTAAAAAAAAAATCCATTCATTGCTAATACACAATTTCATTACTCAACTTACACATTATCTAATCTAATCGTTATCAACATATGAATTTAGTTTTCAAGAAATTATTCTAGCAATAGATGTAAAGTCTGTTTCATCTCAGAATAACTGAGATTTACGCTAACATATTATTTTCACCATGACATACTGCTTTTCCTTCCAATTGCAAATATCAGTAAGAGAAACAAAATAATCATAAAAACTGGGTAGTTATTTTAATCTTTTAAAATGTACATTCTTTAGTCATAGAATATTTATATAATTTTTAATTATCTTGTGTAATTTGATCATTTAGACATATTAGAGTTATAAATTGTAAACCATTAAATTTTTTAAAGGAAACAAAAAAAGAAACAAATTAGAAATATTAATTTAATGAAAACGGGCTAATTATTTCCCTTTAATTAAATTCTCCAAATTTGGTGCTAGTGATACCAAACGAGTTAATTGTTTTAATATAACAAGTGTACTTCTGAAAATGCTCATCTATCTTACTTTGCCTTAAATTAGGGAAATAGTTAAATGTTTTGAAATTGATTTCACGGATAGATATGCCCAGTTTCAATGCAAATACATTCCAGTTGCCCAACACTTCAAGTGCTTTTGTCTTGTAAATGGAAGTTTAACTCACTGAAACGTGTCGCCAAGTCATACAGAAACATTGGCTTCAACAGTCAGTTCTCCTCATTCAATAGCGGAATTTTTCGTCCCATTAAGATACATCTTAGTTGCTTCCAGACAAGAAGAGAATATATCCAAGACTTTACCTATAGGCCCTACTCCGTACGACTTTTTTCTAGAAGAGACTTGAGAAACTATACAATTGACTATCAACTATACAATTGACTATCTTAACAACAGAATCAATCACAGATTGCAAGTCCAATGATGGAAGGTTTGCATACAAACATTCCTGAACTAAAACAGTCGAGGTCCAGTGTGATTCTGATGTAGTTCGCCATGCAGCACCCATTAATTATGCTGACATACGTTGTTTTCACTTGCATTAAACAATATTATTGGAGGTCTTTCGCGTGCCACTGAAGATCTTTCTGCGTGCCAGTCTGCCACGCCGACCTCTGCTATAGCGCATTCGGGTTGATTCTATAAATACTTTTCGATACTAGATGTTCATCCCGAAAATGAGCAGTAGATTTTGCGGAAATTCCTATCACTATTAGCTGTTGAAAAAAGAATCGTGAATGGTTAAATAAAAACGGTACTATTATACAGTGCGTGTATCCTGAGGCACAGGGTTTTTCTTATAAATCTTGATACGTACGAATTCTTAGTTATTCTATTAATCTGGAAAAATTGCTAAAAGTAAAGCCTTTTTCCTAAAATTTCGCTCCCCCTAGCGTCAAAACCACTGCATCTTATACATTACAGATGCTCCTCTATAAAGTAGATTATTGCGTCCTATGCACATTCGTGATTTGAGTCTAGTCCTGCATGTCATGTCTATTAGTGTTTTAAATCATGTTAAGTTCCTGGTTTTCCTGGTTTGTTCATGCAACCCATTCCATAATCCAATAAATAAGGTTGGAGACAAAAAATGTCTTGAAATAACAGAGCTTTGTGATAATCTTAGGTGTGACGCATAAGGAGGACATTATCGTTTAGAACACGTGTGTTTTTAACGCATGCAGCGGCCATTGTTTTTGTACTTAGATGAAAACACAGACTATTATTTCCGTTGAAAAAAAAGGGAATAAGGGGAGGGGGGGTAGTCAAAAGGAGATCGAACATTCTGCGAAAATCTATTTACAAAAGGAGATCGAACATTCTGCGAAAATCTATTTACAAAAGGAGATCGAACATTCTGCGTAAATCTATTTACAAAAGGAGATCGAACATTCTGCGTAAATCTATTTACAAAAGGAGATCGAACATTCTGCGTAAATCTATTTACAAAAGGAGATCGAACATTCTGCGAAAATCTATTTACAAAAGGAGATCGAACATTCTGCAAAAATCTATTTACAAAAGGAGATCGAACATTCTGCGTAAATCTATTTACAAAAGGAGATCGAACATTCTGCGTAAATCTATTTACAAAAGGAGATCGAACATTCTGCGTAAATCTATTTACAAAAGGAGATCGAACATTCTGCGAAAATCTATTTACAAAAGGAGATCGAACATTCTGCGAAAATCTATTTACAAAAGGAGATCGAACATTCTGCGTAAATCTATTTACAAAAGGAGATCGAACATTCTGCGTAAATCTATTTACAAAAGGAGATCGAACATTCTGCGTAAATCTATTTACAAAAGGAGATCGAACATTCTGCGGAATCCAGAAAATCTATTTACGTGTTGATAAAATGAATACTAAATTAAATGGATAGTAGAATATATTAAAGACACCTAGGCCTAATTAATTTTATTTAAAGCAATGAAATATAATATGCCATATATCAAAACGTATTTAATATGCAAATTTAGTTATGTGATTCATTTATACGTGTATACATACACCATAGACAAATATATAAATACCTAGAGAAAGAGAGAGGGAAGGAGAAAAAGAGACAAAGAGAGACAAAGGGAGAGAAAGAGAGAGAAAGAGGTAATCGAGTAGCACTATTTGTCCCAACCGTCTTTAGGCTCGTTAAAAAGGTCATTAGAGAAAACTGTCCTCACTGACCTATGATATGAACATCTGCAGAAAACTACGTCGTATATAGACATATTAGAGTCAATATTATGGTATTTCATTAACACATGGTGTCCCGCATTCTTCTGCTCCGAATCCCACCCAAGAAAATAATTGAACTACTTGTTCAGCCTAAACTATAATACGGCACTCATTACCAACCTAACTTTTGTAACTCAAACAGAGTGATTATAGACCGATTGCAATCACGTGACAAAAAGCGCGTGCTGTTTGTTTACTTTGTCTAGTGGTGATAAATGGCAGCCGTATTACTATAGCCGTAAGAAGGTTTTATTTTAAATGTGATCCTTTCAACAATATAACGTAAAACATATATAAAACACTGTCAAGCGATGTAAATTAACATTTAAAGCTAAAATTTAAACCATTAAAAATCAAATGGAAAAGGTTCCGTAAGTGACGAATAAATTTATTGAAGATGTCGATTGTCGAAAGTTAGCCTATCTTAACTTACTAGGCCTATTTGAAAGTAAAGCAAAATGTACAATGTTTCAAAAGAGCTATTGAACAACTATAAAAAGCCTAAAATCTTGTTTATTTCGTGGATGGACTATTAAGGACTAGTATCACAGTTAAATATCAAGATTTATGGTAAATAATTCCTTATATTTTGGGTTTAAAATACACATGGTAAGGAACAATGTTTATTTCTCATTAATGCCATTATCGCCAAGATGGCCGCTATTTACACAAGTACGTCACTAAAAAACCTAAGAAACGCCTACTGCAGGGGTCGGCAACCTTTTGAGAGGGAAGAGCCAAAAGTTACAATTTACAAATTTCCCAGTTTTTAAAGAGCCACTAACTTTTTTTTTCAATATTATCGTATAAGCTTATGATTAGGAGTAGGATTAGCCTACCTAAAGGGCCTACAAAATTGATTTTTTATTTCAAATAAATTATAGCTTTAAATATTAAATAATAGGGGCCTATTTATTCATATAAAACATACAAATGTTTCGCACAAAATATATTAAAGTATTTTAGCTAGAATAATACAATTAATAATCAAATAAATAGGCCTATAACTATAATTATTGAATAATAGATAGTTACAATAGTTGCATCAATGGTAGCAATGACCTTGAATGCCTTTTGAAAGTTTGGCTAAATCTGGCTCATAAAATGTTGTTTTCAGTTTCTAGCACGCCTGTAGATTTTTATTTCTTAGTTGGCTTCTTACTTTACTTTTTATTATATTTCATGCAAGAAAACGCTTGCTCGCACGAATATGTTGACCCGAAGATCGTCAGCACTCCAAATGCCAACTTCTTCACCTCACTGTAGCATTCTGGAAGACTATTCCATGCGTCAAATATGAGTGCCTCAACTCGCGGCATTTCTTTTAGAGTTTAGAACTGTCCAGTTGTGCAGCGTGACATGCATGCTTTTCTGGACCTCCAACTTAGCTCCGAAGAATACTGAACACTACCGCCCGCTGGGTTGCTGACTAGGTGTTTCATATAGTAGTCTAAGTAGTGACTAGCGGCTATCAGCTTCAGCTGTCTGTCTACCCTATCCTCCCAGCCTGTTCATGTCTACTATGGTGTGCCACAGCGGTCTGTCCTCAGCCCAGTTCTTTTCACCATATACACCCAACCCCTCTCCTTTGTCATCGAACGACACAACCTGAAATATCATTCTTTCGACGTGCTCCTTGCTTCCATCTCAATGTTTCCTGGACATCAAGAACTGGATGACGGAAAACAAGTTAAAGTTGAACAGTGAGGAGACTGAAGCTCTTATCGTTGGTACGAGGCGGAGGGTCGTGTCCCTCACTGCGTCCGATCTTCAGGTGTCCGACGCAACAGTATCTTTCTCCCCGACTGTCAAAAGCTTTGGCGTTTATGTGAACTCCACGCTGTCCATGCAGCCCCACATCTCCTTCCTCACCAAAATCTGCTTCTTCCATCTGCGTCGTATTGCCGCCATCCGTCGCTATCTCACTAAGGAAGCTTGTGTTAAGCTTGTCATCTCTCTCCTCTTTTGCCGCTTGGATTATTGCAATTAGCTCTTGGCTGGCCTCTCGGCCTCCTCCCTTCAGGGCCACCAACGTGTCCATAACTGTGCTGCCCGACTGGTCCTTAAGAAGAAGTCGACTCATATCACTCCTCTGCTCCGATCTCTGCACTGGCCACCGCTCGGCTTCTGATGCACTAACTCTTCAGATCCCTCGTGCGAAGCTAGTGTTCGCCGGCCAACGTGCATTCTCCTATGGGGCCCGTCTACAGCTTCGCCAGAGCCCTAGCTTCAACACCTTCAGGAGTCGGCTGAAGACGCACCTATTCAAGTAGCAGTATTCACCTGTACATGTATACATTTTCGTTGTCTGTACTCTGTCTGTAACTGTTGACGGCGTATAGATCTGTTCCCAACGGGATATAGGCAACAAGTATTATTATTTGGCTATTATTATTACTCTACCTATTATCACTGTTCTCTGTTGAGTGATTTTATCCTGTTTTCAGTATATAGGCTAGATATATATTTGCAGTATACTATCTTTTTATGAGTTTTGAAAATAAAATAATATAATTATTAATATTTGAGCATGGAACTGGAGAGCCGCATCTTGTCATCGAAAGAGCCGCATGCGGCTCGCGAGCCGCAGGTTGCCGACCCCTGGCCTACTGCAATCGCTCTATAAGCAAATATTAACAACAATAAAGAAACATAAAGTAATACAAATCGTGTCAAAATATGAATCAAATAATGACATGAAAGAAATAGTAATCGTATTTATGTTCTCACAGAAAACAGTAACAAAACGTAGTTAAATGTTGTTTTTTCTATCATAATAAATTCTAATGCATTTTCTAATATTAAGCGCTAGAGGTGGGTAAAAGGAAGGCGGAGGGCGGGGCACCGTCTATTTAAAAACAAATGTTTCAAATAATCAGAACGTCTTCATCATATTATCTTATAGATATAAGTCTAGTTATCATGTTGTTACTGTTTTCAAATATGCTTATGATCACACATTCCTCTTCTGTTGTCAAAAAATATCTAGATATAGACTAAGTGTTTTTTCACAAAATGTTTATTTCTAAAATATGTGAATGCACTTCCGTTTTTTTCCCTATTGTATTTTTACTTATGATAACTAGTGTGTGAGTAGTTGATGATTTATTTTTTTGTATTTTTTTTGGCGAGTCTTTTTATTATTTTATTTTTATTCTCCAAGTCCGTCTTTTGAAAATTATTTCTATTTATTCTCATGTTTACACGATATAAATTGCTAGACCATTATATCCGTAAAACAATCTCGGGGGTTTCCGATGTGTGTTCACCCACTAATGGTTCACACCGACTACCAGGGTCGGATTAAGACCATTCAAGTCGCAAAGCACTTAAGACTTAAAAGATTTTAACCCCTACCCCCTTTTGATTAATATAATTCAAAAGAAGCTAAAAAGAAAATATCAAATTGAAGTTTTGTTTACACACACATTTTTTTATTTATATTTGAAAAGTGTTCTCCTAATTTTTAAAGTTTTAAGTTCTTTGAGCATGTCGCCATATTTTTATTTCTGGGGGGCGTATCCTTCTGCCTTGATCTCCTATGCACGTGCTTGTTTCGTCCAATGGTTAATCCAGTACTGCCAATAGCTTTAAGGCCCTTAGGTACAGTTGTACTGCCAACAGCTTTTAAGGCTCTAAGGTACAGTTGGACTGAAGCTTGTGCTGCTGCAGCCTACAGAAAGCTTATAGAGTTTATAGAACTTTCTTTGCGACAAAATGATGCATAAGAATGTCTGTTCTGTGTTTAAACAGTAGTTCTCTTACTATGTTACTTTAAACAGTGGTTCTCTTACTATGTTACTTTAAACAGTAGTTCTCTTACTATGTTACTTTAAACAGTAGTTTTCTTACTATGTTACTTTAAACAGTAGTTCTCTTACTATGTTACTTTAAACAGTAGTTCTCTTACTATGTTACTTTAAACAGTAGTTCTCTATATATTTTTGTTTAAACAGTAGTTTCTATATCAATCTTTCTTTAAATAGTATTTCTCTTTCAATCTTTATACGAATCAATAAAACAGATTTTATCAGGGGAAAAAACTATACAAGGGAAAGAATTGAAAACAATAGACGAGTTGAGATACTTTGTAAGTTTATATGAATCAGTTTAGAAAATCCATGGGCCTTTGATAACTTCGGATACTATAATAACAACTTTTGAATATCTGAAGGATGAACAGCTCTATGCAGGTACATAGGTGATCTAGACCCGTCTATTCATTATTAATTTAAAGTTTATCCAAGCACTGCAATAAAAAGTTATTCTCAAAGATCGAACTGTATGATACAGTTAGTGACTGATTGGTCAACTACTTTTTTGACTGTTAAACAATGAACAACCAAGCGTTCAGTCATGGCGATGCGAGGATAATCGTGAACCACAATGTGGAAAAAGTAGATTTATTAGTAATGAAAAGATTTAAAGCAATTAATTATCATTGGTGTGATAATGTTAACGTTTTTTTTAAATAATACATTACCACATGAGTATATTATATATACAGCAAGGAATAGTATTCGAAGGGCTTTTCTTTAAGTAACATATTATTGTAAACACCAGTTAGCAATACGTGCCAATACCTTACTTCACAATTAATTGTGTCTTTTTTGTTTTCTCTTCCATTGCAGGTGTCAGTGATTGTCTCGTGTCATGGTGCCCCGTGTCATGTCAGTAGTGGATGCTTTGATACTTTTGGCCTTCGTTGTTGTCACAGCAGTGGTAGGTTTAACCCCCCCCATACACACACACTTACACTCACACTCATACCGTATTAATATTTAGTACAGCTCAATCTTCACAAACTCACTTCTATAAATACATGGGCCTCAACGTTGGCAAAGTGTTGAAACCACCGATACGCGTACATTAAAAGTACACCAGTAAGCTAAGGCATGAGGGACATTGCATAGCCGGTAGGCTGTATGTCTGGATATCCAGGCCTATATAGTCTGGAATTTGTGCTACTGGGCGACAGTGCAGGTATGGACAAGTCTTAATGAGGCGTGAACTTTTGAACCCGAATGTTCGTGAACTTCCTGTTCTATTTTTAAACTAATAACAAAAAAAAGCATGCTTTTGCTGGTGTTTGACAATTGATTTCAACCTCGACGGCCAGTTCTAGTCTTTTAGAATTATACAAAGGATACAATATTAGTTATGAGGAATCCGTTTTTAACATCAAAAGTGAACAGGCGATCATTAATACTCAAGTGTTAGTCGCGTGACGTTAAATTTTTATTTGTTTACAAAATAAATGAGTCAAGAGTTGCGTTTTCTTGGTTATTGAAAAACAAAATGCGTAAAATTCATAAAAACGAATAAAAAAAATTCTTTTGCATTAAGCAATAAGTTTGATATTTTAAAAAGGTGATTGTTCCCTTCTGACTTTCACAATACATTGTTTTGATTTGTAAACATCTATTGGAAATGAAATAAATTTTAATCCCCAGCAAATTTGAGTACAACCAGTAAAGAAGCACACAGACATTGTTTCGAATAAAAATGATCGAAAAAGAACGGAAATGATTTTGCACGTTACCTTTTTTGCATGCATACACGTTAAGACTTGTCCATACGAGCGAGCCACCACGTTAATGATCCAATGGGAATTCCGCAGGTTGTAAGAGAAGTGTAGTGCATCTACTGCGGAGGTCATATGGGGTGGCTAGTCTCGGACAGGATCTTGGTGTGCCGCCCCCCCCCCCTCTTTGATCGTAAGGCTCTTCCGGTATTTTTGAGACACTTATATACCTTCACAAACTCACATACAATAGTATAATGGCATTATTCACATGTCCTTTAAAATTGAGACAAGTTAAGCCGAAATATTTACAATAATGTCCAGTTTATTGAGTTGAATCAGACATGAAAACCCTTGTTGTTGATACTAGTTCTCTTTAATAGTCATGTACTTTAGTAAACAAGTCAGACCCATTACCAGTGAAATGACATGAGAATTCGGCATGATACGGTCGCTGACCTATTAAGTCTAACGTGGGAATGTTTGTTCGAATTTATAATAATAAATATTTGTATAGCACTGCCAACAAAGATAATGTAAGCTCAGAGCACATTTAACATCCAACTAAGAACACGGATATTATCACTAGGCTAAGAAACAAAGCTTTTTGATGATTTAAAACTTTACAAACATACAATGTATAAATCTCTTACAAAACGGACTAGCCCCAATGGCTCTATAGTCCAGGGCGTAACGTATTAGAAGTGAGCTCTGGGGGGCATACCAAAGCTCGGTCCGGGCTACAGCCATCCCACGACACGCTTAAGGCTTGGCCTGCCTTGTAACATGGGAGGTTTCCGTGGCCCAGCTTATTAGTCACTGCGGTTCCCATTGGATCATTATCGTGGTGGCGCGCCCGTTTACCTGCAATGTCCTCCGGTAGCACTAATCCTTTACTATAGGAACCGGCATCCAGGCACCGGGAGGGTCTTTGTGAATGGTTCGCAACGTCCTTTCTGCCTCCCAACCGGGGCCACAGGCCTACCCGGTGTGCTATGGATAGCGGGACACCTGGAGCCGCTGCAGCAGTCTGTCTTCCTTGCGTTCGCCCGCCGGTGTAATCTTAAGGTGATCGTATCGGCGGTTTACACACTTTGTAAACTTTGAGGCCCATGGGTACAGAAGTGGGCATGTTCCCCCAGCCAGGCACAGTAGAGCCTCCTTTTAAGCTGTGCACATGGCTAGGTTTAGAATGTACATTTTATACGTATTAATGAGCCTTCTTGAGTCGTGATTAAATTTTGGCCACTAAGGTGGCCCATCAAACTGTAGGTATTTGTTTTTAAAGCACGATATACAGGCAAGCATCGAAAGTTTGATCTCTTTCCCTGTCAGATCATCAGCTCAGTCAAACCTCTGTCATATATTTTCTTGTCACGTCTCTCTCTCTCTCTCTCTCGCTCTCTCTCTCTCTCTCTCTCTCTCTGAAGCATATTTCTTTCTGGCACACATGCCTATCAGTCATTTCTTTCTCCAACTTTCTTTCTTGTACATATATAACAGCAAAGAAGGAAATTGGACATTATTAGAACACTCACAAATTATGTAGTCATGCCAATAAAATTTGCTTTTGAATATTTGATCGAGTCAGAGTTAACAGTAATAGATTAAATCTATACAAAAATACTGTAATATTTTGTGTCAACTAGTTTATTTGATTTTCAAGCTTTTATAATGGTTATGCGTGTGTCTCTCTCTATGGCTCTATCTCTAACTTTCTCGCTATCTTTCTATCTTTAGAAATATCGATCTATCCTTCGATCTAGGTCTATATATCTTTCTATCTTTCGATCTATCTATCTTTCGATCTATCTATCTTTCGATCTATCTATCTATCTTTCTATCTATCTATCTATCTATCTATCTATCTATCTATCTATCTATCTATCTATCTATCTATCTTTCGATCTATCTATCTTTCGATCTATCTATCTTTCAATCTATCTATCTATCTATCTTTCGATCTATCTGACTATCTATCTATCTATCTATCTATCTATCACGCATTATCCGCCCTTTCTCTTTCTCCTCGTCGTCCCTGTCCAATTAAGTGTTCAGTCATGATGTCACGTGTGTAATGTGTACTATCACAACCACTTTCTCTTCTGTAGGCCCAGGAATCAGGCTGGGGACCATGGGGTGAGTACAGCAGTTGCTCAACTACGTGTGGTGTTGGGGTCAGGATACGAACCCGACGGTGTTTGCAGTCTAGGTAAATACAAAAAAAAGCGTATTGAAAGATAGATAGAGAGAGAAAGGGAGAAAGAAACATTGTTAGAAGAGAGAATTGAGGTGAGCGAGAGTTTGAAAGTAAAAGAGAGCGGATTAGTGAGTTGCAAAGAGAGAGAGAGAGAATTGGTACGTTCTATAAAGAGAGAATTGGTACGTTCTATAAAGAGAGAATTGGTACGTTCTATAAAGAGAGAATTGGTACGTTCTATAAAGAGAGAATTGGTACGTTCTATAAAGAGAGGATTGGTACGTTCTATAAAGAGAGAATTGGTACGTCCTATAAAGAGAGGATTGGTACGTTCTATAAAGAGAGGATTGGTACGATCTATAAAGAGAGGATTGGTACGTTCTATAAAGAGAGGATTGGTACAATCTATAAAGAGAGGATTTGTACGATCTATAAAGAGAGGATTGGTACGTTCTATAAAGAGAGGATTGGTACGATCTTTAAAGAGAGAATTGGTACGTTCTATAAAGAGAGAATTGGTACGTTCTATAAAGAGAGGATTGGTACGTTCTATAAAGAGAGAATTGGTACGTCCTATAAAGAGAGGATTGGTACGTTCTATAAAGAGAGGATTGGTACGATCTATAAAGAGAGGATTGGTACGTTCTATAAAGAGAGGATTGGTACAATCTATAAAGAGAGGATTTGTACGATCTATAAAGAGAGGATTGGTACGTTCTATAAAGAGAGGATTGGTACGATCTTTAAAGAGAGGATTGGTACAATCTATAAAGAGACGATTGGTACGATCTATAAAGAGAGGATCGGTACGATCTTTAAAGAGAGGATTGGTACAATCTATAAAGAGACGATTGGTACGATCTATAAAGAGAGGATCGGTACGATCTATAAAGAGAGGATTGGTAGGTTCTATAAAGAGAGGATTGGTAGGTTCTATAAAGAGAGGATTGGTACGATCTATAAAGAGAGGATTGGTACGATCTATAAAGAGAGGATTGGTACGATCTATAAAGAGAGGATTGGTACGATCTTTAAAGAGAGGATTGGTACGATCTATAAAGAGAGGATTGGTACGATCTATAAAGAGAGGATTGGTACGATCTATAAAGAGACGATTGGTACGATCTATAAAGAGAGGATTGGTACGATCTATAAAGAGAGGATTGGTACGATCTTTAAAGAGAGGATTGGTACAATCTATAAAGAGACGATTGGTACGTTCTATAAAGAGAGGATTGGTAGGTTCTATAAAGAGATAGTAAGAAAGTGAGGAAGAAACAGTCTTAGGAATAGAGACAATAGCTGAGCGAGAGATAGAAAGAGTTGTAGCGAGAGAGAGTAAGAGAAAGTGACAGGGATGGGTGAGAAAGTGAAAGAGAGATAGATAGGAAGTCAGAGATCGTGATAACCGGACTCAAGACTCACCTGTTTATTATTGACTCCTAGCCCACTTACATTTTTAAACATTTGTCTGTTATTGCTATCATCGTTAATTGTAATTGTAATTGTAATTGTAAATGTAATTGTTAAGCGCATAGAACTGATTGCGGGATATGCGCTATATAAGCTTCATTATTATTATTATTATTATTATTAACTAAAGAGAAGGAGTTATGTTCTTGAGAAATGGAAAGAGGGAGATGGTGTGTGTCTGTGTGTTTGATTGTTTGTTAGTAATTGTTTGTTAAATTGAGAGAAATTGAAAAGTGTGTGAGAAAGTGATATACTATACATTATACAGATCTAAGCGCAGTACAATACAACTATTTTAAGTGTACTGCATTATTAAAAGCGGCCATTCTAACCCGTGACGTGTACAAATATACAGGTCCGGCTGTAGGGTTCTTGACGCCTGAGGCAAAAAACAAATTCTGCGCCCTCATTAAAGAGCCTTCGGCGAAGAGAAACTGAGTAGTGTTAGGGCAGTCTTTCCAGTTTTCTAAGAGAACTTAAACAAAATATTGTTCGCTTTTCATTACCTAGTGATTCGTCTGCCTATGCTAGTAACTCGCAGAAGTGTTAAACTTAATTTAATTTATTTTTTGAAATCCCCAAATTAAAATAAATCAAGAATTTTGCGCCCCCAAAAAATTTTGCGCCCTAGGCAGCCGCCTAGGTTGCGTATATGGATGAGCCGGGCCATTATATGTATTTGACTATAAACCTATGCTTTGTTAAAGTTAGAAACAAATTAATCTATTCTTCCATTACTTCTCTCTCCATGGCAGGTGTCAGGGCGACCCAAGACAGGCCGAGTCATGTCAAACCCAGGTTGGTGGCTTTTTGGTCCGTTCCTCTTTTTTGTTTTGTCATTTAAAAAAAGGATTTGTTAGTTTTACCTAAAAATATATAAAAAAAACTCGTACAATCTGTTCTTGTCGAGCTTATCCCGAGGAAGAGAGAGAAAAAAAAGGGGGAAATGTATCGCTTTCACTCGCGAGAGCTTACTGTAACTCTCCAGGCCTGGGCTTTAAAAGAAAATAAATACACTGTATACACAATTTCAGAGTTTGGCACGTGCAATAGAAACACGTGCTGGACATTTTCAAGGAATATAAGGGTAATAAAGTGGAGGGGGGGTGAGGGGGGAGGGTGTTCAGGGCCTGCATTGTTAACTGGAAGTGAAAAAACAATATGGAAAAAAGAAATATATATTAGCAATGAAAATGTTTCTCTAGTGGACATACATTTATGTAATAGCAATACGAACGTATTTGGAAAAGGCATATGATTTAGGCTAATGTTATCAATGGGCCGTATTGCTGCTGAGAGTTAACACCCTTGCCCCTTATACAAGTCAATCTTTTATGACTGACTTGTAAATTACAATTAGTTTTAGTATTACAATTAGTACAAATTGCCCATTAGTTTCTATATTATGACATTGAATCTTTAGCGGACAATCTACAAACAAATTTACAACGCAGAATAAAAATATATAATTTGTTTTAGATAATCCTGCAAGACAGGTAGTAACATTTTTAGTAAGAAAAAATAACTGGGCGGAATAAAGCCCTCTTCCACCCTACAACATCCTCCCCCCACTTTAATAGTCATCTAATGAGCACATCTATGCTCCATAGTCCACCACATACTTCATATTATTGCTCAACATACCAATGTGTTTCCTTGGTCAGTCTTGATTGTTCATAGTGTTATATAATGCAATTGTAACAGATACTCTTTTTTTACATGATTTCATGACATAATTAACTGGAGTCTGACTTCAAACAGACAAGTGAGAAAATATGCAATGGACATTAAATAATAATAAAAAATGACAACAACAAAAAATTCAAATGAATGTCCAAATTTAAAAATCGCTTTGCTGTGTAGACATCTCAAAACGCAACACTGCCTGTCTGTAAAATGTATTTCTTTTTTTCATTTTTTAGTGACAAACTATATTGTTGAAACTTTTCATCCCGTAGGCTTGCCCAACTGGGTCTGTAGAGTCCAGAGCTTACCAATGTAGTTTATTCAACAGAGATAGCAATCAGTGGACCTCTCATTACGGTAAGACTGAGGATTTAAGTACCCTTCGGGTCAAACTGATCATAGGTCTGGTGAAGCAGCGTTCACCAGTTTCTGTGGCCACTGCATATGAGGGGATGTGTGGCCAGCACAATGCCCAGCCACCTTTAATTAACCCCAACTAGTGTCAGGTTCCCACCAGAGCTGGGTAGGCTCAGGGGCACCCTCAAGTCCCTGGAAAAAATCCTAACCTGCACCAGGATTCGAACCCAGACCCTTCGGATCGCCAGTCGAACGCGCTGCCGCTCGGCCACCATGCCCTTTTCCTCAATTAAAATTTGTTGTTTAGTGTTTTTATTTTAATTTTAAACAATCAATCAAACAATATTTAGAAGGTCTGAAATTTTCTAAATTATATTGCGTGATATTATTGTTATTATTTTCTTTAGTTAATGTTTGTAAGAAATAGTTAATTTTACTTCAAATTGTAATAAATAAATCTAAAAATTAAACACTATACTTCGAACAATACAACAATTATCATTAGAAAAGAGACGTATAAAATAAAGGACATGGCCAGATGCATTCCCTAATTGATATTCAGTTATATCTCATGTCCTTTTAACTTTTAACATCATCGGAAGACGTTGCAAAATGTCTTTTTATTGTGCAGATGCATTAATTAACTTTGATAGGGTCTAAATTTAGATCAAGTAGTTTTGTAAAACATATTCATAAATTTGGGTTATATAATTAAATGGTAGATTTTAAACTCTTACTTTTAATAGTTAAATAAAGGTTTAAAGAATCACTTTTTATTTCATGTTGAGTTATTGTATCAAAATTCTTAGGATTAATAGTCTAAAAAATAACAGCGATATTATTCTTTTCAAAAAAAAATACGGCTATTTAAAAATAAAAAATGACAACAAGTATTAGAACATAACTTTACATAACCCTTAAAGTCGTAAAAACCACAAGATGAAATGCCAGCCAAAAACAAATATTGTAATTAAAAATGACAAGGTGGATATAATCTTTTGTTCCTTCCAACAGACATGACTTCCCCATGCCAGTTATTCTGTATAAACCAACATGGCAGACTACAAAAGTTACGTGACAGTGTTATTGATGGAACCACCTGTGATAGCCACCATTCTTTTGGAGTCTGTGTAGCAGGAGTATGTAAGGTAAATTATGCCTATTGATCTTTTAGACATTTGGACCGTAAGGATTGATGGGTGTATTCCCCTACACCTCACATCATAAGATACTCAGTCCATAATATAAAAAAAAACACCTCAAAACAAAGTTTTTTCGATAATAAAACTTCCTCATTGTTTCCTCTTGAAAGAAAACACGAAAACCAATTTTGGGTGGTCGAGGAGAAGTTGAAATAACAATTTGATAGAATTTATAGACATTGGCAACGAGTCTATGAGCCAAATTTCAGCTCGATAGGATAACGGGAAATGGTTCAATAAGCCCTCCAAAGATTTTGTTGTCCAAAACAAACAACATTTAGTTAACATAAAGAATGCAAAGCTATGTATTCGTCTGTGTCTCATTTAAAGCTACAAATACAAAATAAAGATGTTAGTTTCCATCTTGTCTTTTCTTGCATCAATATGTTTGGGAGATGTGGTCGAGTGACGAAGCTTTGCCATCGATAGTTCCGTCTCCTTGGGTTTAAATATTCGTACATATCGATATCTTTTTTTCACACATCTGCAAGGTTGTTACTGAATCCATTCTCTGTCCAACGCCAACCCTCGGTTTAACTTCAAAAGGATTTTTTTTCGATTGGTTTTGAACAGAATGAATGACCGACCGACTTATTCTTTAACTTATCCCCAGCGAGCACATGCCGAGCGCTTGCTTTCTCTCTTTTACTTTTCTGGACGTAATCGAAATAAACAAAAAATAGGGGGGCGTTACCAAGAATGACATCAACATCAAAAGCAATATAGCGGTGACTGCATTAGCCAAGTTGCACGATTTAGATCCCTGTTTTATAACTTAAATACACTTACTTCCAGTGAAGATAATAAAGTATTATAATCAAGGTCTAACAATTGTGTACGTGTGTATATCAATGTCTCATTTTAAAAGAAGATTGTGGTCATAACTCAATCATCTTTAACTTCGACACAGGAAAAAAAAGAACAATATTTAAAAAAAATGATTTAATAGCATCTCTTTCTATAACTAAACTAGAATGACACAGATGCAATAGGCTAAGCTTAAATTATCTTAACATTCTTTTACCAGAAACCATCGCAGATTGTTTTGGTTCTTTATGGAAACAAAAATCTTTATATTACCAAATAATCATAAACGCAATGTCTTGATAATATTGTATACTTGGGCATTCTAGACTTAAAACTCCTGCGCAGTTGTATTAGTTTTTTTTAAAGTATGACAGATTTCAAAACAACAACTTTGAACTATATGATTCATTTACGCCCATCAAATAAACCAAAATATTTTTTTCAAAACATTTCGTTTCATATTTTTGGTCAAGACTTCTGAGATGGTCACATGTAGGTATCTTCAAGTGCAGGTGTTTTTGTTTACTGTATCTTCTTCAATCGACTTTTTCATATTTCTTAAAGCCTTAGATAGTATAGACAAATATTTTGTAAGGGTTTTTTTTCCCATCGGACCAAATTGATCCATGGGGCCGGTGCAGCAGCGTTCACCAGTTTCAGTGGCCACGACATACTAGGGGATGTGTGGTCAGCACAATACCCAGCCTCCTTTACTTTACCCCAACTAATGTCAGGTAGCCTACCCATCAGAGCTGGGTATACTCAGGGACACCCTCCGATCCCGGGAAAAAATCCTAGCCTTCACCAGGATTCGAACCCAGGGCCTTCGAACTCCAGCCGCACAGAGCCACCGTTCGTATTTTGGTCAAACAACTGGCTATGTGTTCATTTACGCAGACTGCGAAAACAAAACAAAAAAGCTACACGCTACATAAATAAGCACAATTTTGATCTATTACATAATAAGCTTGTCACTTTTTTATTTATATTAAACTATCAACTTTAGTGAGTTTTTTTGTGTGTTGTTTTTTTAAATTTATCGTACTCCAAAAAGTTTAGTTAAAATGTGTTTTTTTAAACAAAATTAGTAAGCGATCTGGTTTTGTCTTTAGCAAAATGACCTTTAGGCGGCCACGTCTTCATTCTCTCTCTCTCTCTCTCTCTCTCTTTCTTTCTTTCTCTCTTTCTCTTGAAATATTGCTAACGCCTGCTATGTTGTTTTCTTTGCATTTTTTGTTCAACCCCAGGAATCGGGATGCGACCACGTGATCGGCTCCACCAAAACTGTGGACGATTGTTTGGTGTGCGGGGGTAGGGGGGAAAACTGCGAGACCATATCGGGATCATCACATGACACGGCGGCTCCCCAAGTAGGTAAGATGCAATCACTGGAGGGGTTCTCCCCATTTCGTTTTTCCTCTTACACTTTGAATGAAATATATATGTATAAATAAACTGGGTTAACCAGTTAGGAAAATGACTTTGAATTTACTGTCTTTTTAAACACAAGATGAGTACGTGCATAATGCACACTAAAAGGCAACATCACTCACTCACTTATGATTCTGCATGCAGTTTGGCGTTTGAGTCAAAGTCACGGATCTCCTACACATGTCTGTCGGCAACAAAAGACATACCAAGAAATTTACAAAGTTTCTTATTAGAATTAGATATCCTACTCAGTTTAATAGCTGTTGTTGTTTTTTTAACTCATCCTCTTAAAGCAAACTATACAACATACCAGTACATCGAACTTTTATTCAGTGGCAAAGGGACTTAATTAAAAGATTAATATTCTGTTGTTTTTCCTTTATTATCTCCCTGGAAGTTTTAAAATATGACTTTTTTCACGTTTACCTCCCTTTGCCCTTATAGAAATGTGATGACTATAAAAAAAAAAGGTATCCATGATACATTTTTACACTAAAATGGAGCTTGAGTCTTTATGACATACTATAAGAAGACCGGATGTGTGAACAAAAGGTTGACATATCGCACGCATCCTTGTAAGAAAATGTTATTGAAATTTTACAGGTAAACAAAATACTGTGGCAAGCTTTCCCTTTGGTGCAACTAGACTAATCATACGAGCAACGGCAACATGGCCCGAGGCTATTGGTGAGTACATTATGGTTGGTTGATGAAGGCTTATTTAGAAATCATTGACGAGAAAGGCATGTGTTACCAATGATTGGTGAGTAGCGTTTTGAGATTAGTGAGTGTTTTTTTTTTTAATGATTGGCAAATTTCATGTAGACCAGTCATGTTACATAAACCATGAGTTGGTCATGTTTTGCTGACTATTTTTGTTTCATGGTTACTCATATAAATTGATATAATTGGTGATCATAATTTAGTTTACGTAATCTATGGGTATACCAACAAGTTATTTGAGACAAACGTTAACAATTACTATAACATTAGATCATAATTGAATGATTACTATTAAAAGTTTAGCAAAACCCAACAACTAAATAATAAACTCAACTATTACTTTATCATTTGTTAATATTTCCACAATAACTGTAACATTGGAAAATAAACTTAAAATAAATATAACATTAGACGATATACTCACCAATTACTATCACATTAGGAAATAAAATCAACAAGAATAAATATAATATTAGGAAATAAACTCAACAATTACATGAACAATATATGTTAAACTCAACAATTACTATAACATTAGAAAATTAAATCAACAAAAAAAAAATAATATTAGGAAATAAACTCAACAATTACTATAACATTGGTCACAAGTCAATAATCACTCTAACCCTATACAACAATTTACTTTAACACAGAGCTCCATTCCGGTGACGGGAGGGTTCTAAACCTGACCCAGTATTTGTATTTGACCTCCAACGTTGTCAACAGGACAATAGACTTTTCCGGAGCCAAAGGTTTAGTCCAGAATCAGGACAGCGGATTCGTGCTGACCGCTCGCGGCCCTATCAGCCAAGGGTTACATCTGAATGTAAGTTTTTTTCTAAAGCTGGTCTTTGGTTATCTCCCGGTTATCACTTGGTTATAACTGTATACTGTTATGGCGAGCGTATGTTACGTTTAATTTGAGAATCTAATAATAAAACGTGAAAAGCTTCGAGTCTGACTCAGCTTACATTTGAATCTTTTTGACAATATATCAACAAATGGGCATTTCGAATTTTATTGTGATACCAATTTGAGCTACGTAAAAAAAAATGTGTAGGCTATATATTTTTTTAAACTGAACTTTAAATCATCCTAAATAAATATATTAGTAACAGAATATAAATCTGAAACCGTAATTTAGTTTGCTTTCAATTATAAATCCAATTGAACATTAAAAGAAAACATTAAAGAAGTTAATGTTCGTTAGGTCAATTTTTATTAGAATTATTGATATTAAAATTAATATTATTGTGTTGCGTAAATTGTAATGAAGAACTCAAATGAAGCCACGTTTTGCCCCAGGTCTATCCCACAGACAACGGTCCTGATATTCAGTACGAGTATTCCATACCCTCCTCCAGGCTAGTGGAGAAGGATCCAGAGTTTCGCTATTCTTGGGTGGACGGGAGATGGACAGATTGCTCGGTGACGTGTGGTGTAGGTAAGGAACGATAATTAGGAAAGGGAATTAACTCACGCTTAATACTTTACAAATCATTGAACTATTATATTTCAGAACATAATCAATTTTTATTCCAATACATATTATGACTAATACATTTGAGATGAATAAAATTATTTTTAGTTTTAAGGAAAATTAACTGTTTTTATTATGAGATTTTAAAAGGCTTAATGCTTCAATAAATTTTTTGGGGAAATTCGGCAAAGGTAGACAATTCTTGTTAAAAGCAGTAAAAAAGTGTTTTAACGTGATTATTTCCCTTGAAAAGTATCTGCTCAAGCATTTACCTGATTATTTACCTGACAATGCCCATTTCGAATAATAGCATCACATCATTATGTTTTGTTGTTTGAAGTTGGAACCATTGTAGTTTCTCAACACTTGTTTTTTTTACAAATCCCCATAATTTACTATGTCCCATTATCATTAAACCTGTGAGGCCGACTGGTTCTGCGGTTAGTTCATCGGTCTGTCAACAAAAACGTCCCGGGTTCTGGCCCTGCCGCCGACCAATCCCTGTCGCCCTGCAGGAGTTGTGGGCCTAGTGGACGTAATACTCCTCTATCTAGAAGGAACGTGTGTAAACGTATAATTCAACCTATACCAGACATATCTTAAAGGATATATAGCAGCTATCACCAAAAATATGTAGGCCTACCTTTGGAAATAAAAAAAAAAAGGCCTGATAATTCTATAGGCTACCTTAACATTATATATAGATCTAATGCACGATATGTATGTGGGCTTCTGTATATGTATACAACTATGCAGACTGTACCGCTTAGCATATAGGCTATTAAACACAATGCAACATAACAGTATACTTAAGGTATTAGATCCTGACTTTCTAAGCAACATACTTTCATCCTTAGGCTCCCAGAGAAGAGCGGTGAACTGTATTGACCGCACCACCGGACTGACGGTCAGTCGAGAGCTGTGCCGTGCAGAGGAAATACCAGAACTGACCAAGACCTGCGCCAACACCCCGTGCCGACAATCGGTACAGGAGAGATACAAGTTAGTGAGATTATATTATGAGTTACAACTATCTTTATCACTGGCTGAATTACTAGTTGATTTGTAACAGGGTTCTAATTCAGGAGTCGACAACCTACGGCAACATTCCAGACTTGGCACGCAAAGCGATAGTCATCTTCGGGCGGCAGACCACCCCTTCCCACAATGACAATTTATCCCTTGTACAAGAAAAGAGCAGGATTAAACGGTTGCCCACCCCTGTTCTAATGTACTACTAGCGGCCCACCACAATTTCAGTCATCAAAGTTTGTTGTAATTTTAACATGTGACTAATTTCAACCAACTTTTCTTAAACTTAAACTAACAATTAAATTACCCTCTAAAAACAGTGTATTTTGTATACATCTTTTATATGCAATTTTGTTTTTCGGTCAAAAGTTTTACCCCAAAATTATTGTCCTATTGTTTACCTTTGAAAAACAGGAAAACTATCGTCAGCAATAGCTATTATTTTTCAATAAAACAGTAACAACTGTTTTTTTTTCTCCGGATGTAAGTGAGGTTTATAATTTGGGAATGGGTTGTCATCGGCAACAAGTCTATGCTTTGAGTTTCATCTCAATAGGATGACGAATAGGGGTCTATTTGTCTGCGAAGAATTTGCCACAAACAAAGGCACAATAGCGACATTAATAAAAATGCATTTTATGAAGGCTAATTGGCCCGCTTTCCGTCATGCTATCCAGCTGAAACTTGACACATGGATGTGTTTCATTTCACAGTTTAATGTTGACATAGAAATTGAAATTGATACTGGTCTAGCTCTGCTGTAAGGAGCATTGGATCGCTGGAATGGTCTGATTAAAATATGCGCAATGTGCGAAAGCATATCATCTCTATATATCTTCTGTGTAGGTTCTTCTTCATTTTTTTTTTACTGCTAGTTCTTTGACGCCGACTTCAGAGCTGAGAATGATTGAAATTAATTCTTCTTCCAGTGCTGATTGTACCCCGATGATTTTTCTAGCCGATTTTCTTAACTGTGAGGATAGCAGGAATTACTAGCTGTTGTTTGAAACACTCTTCAATTAGGCCCAGGCGTAGTTCGTTACTAACGATTATGCTTTACTACTGTTTTAAAATAGTCTCTTGCTAGCATTATAATATTATATCTACTGAGGGTCAATGTAAATCAAGTTATACTCTGCCCTCTTAAAGGCAATATACTTACCGAAGTAGGCTACCTGACGATATTAATAGATTTTCTTTAGCTGAGAATTTGCCTTCTACATTGACATATGATACTCCTGATGCATTACTCTGCATAGCTGCAGGATTCCCCCCTTATCGTCAGACATTGCTACAAGATCTTGATAGGGCATTTCTGACATATTTGATGATCTTTGCGCAAACCTTGTCAAGGTCATGCTACTCTTACGCTCGCCAGTGGTTCTAAAACCGTGTACATAGGCTACCTTTTCCATTTGTCTTTTTTATCTTAGTGGATTTCAGCATACCGTTCTCAAGTTATAATGACCTACATAATAAATGTAAGAATAATAAGTCCTTAAATCGATTGGTTAGGTCGGAAATATTTTTTTATCGGCCCCAATCAATTATTGAATTGCGTGACTACCGTTGAGTCTTTTGTCTGAGCATAATTTTCACTGGATCACAGCTGTCTTTCACCATGACATCAAGTCAAAGTTGTGATCATGGTCAACAATTCTTATATTTTACAGACTCGCTCTTCTATACAAAGAGCGTCCTCCGCTTATTCGTGGTTTGAGTCTTGTATTGCATTTTTTTAAAATGTTTTAAATGATGTTAAGTTAATGGTTTTCCTGATTGGTTCAGGCAGCCCGTTCCATACCCGGATACCACTTGGGAAGAATGCAATGAGAACCACTACCGTATAAAAGAGCACAAAACAATGCTTACGCAGAAATAAAAGTTCTCAGATGTAATAACTGATTCACTTATTCATAAATGCCATGCATTCCTTTCTTCTCTTGTCAGGTGGATTCCAGGTCAGTTTGCTGACTGCAACACAGAATGCGGCGCAGGCCACCAGACTCAGATCATGTTCTGCCTGAAGAACAACCCAGACGGAGAGTCGGCCTACGTTCGGGATGTGGAGTGTGAGCAGAACATAGGCAGCAAGCCGGTCATCCAGAGAGCATGCTTTGGGCCAGAGTCGCACTGTGGACGGTGGGTGACCGGTGCCTGGAGTCAGGTAAAGAGCTTGTCGATTCCTTGACAGAAGTCTGTAGCAGGGATATACTAGGTGTGGGGAGAGAAGGAAGGGGGGTGGAGGTGGAACACACTTAAAACATGGCGCGAACAGTTGTCATCCCAAAAATTACGTGTGCCAAATTTAATCATCCTGAAAAACCAACATGAAGTTTTTTTTTTACTGCTTTGATTAATCACAAAACTCTAACTATGAATACTGTATTCCTTGATTAGTTATTTCATTGGACAAAATTTGATGTTACTGGATAAATATTTTATTATTAATCCTACTCTTGCCCCTATTATGAGTAGCTTTGTGCTTAGTATTTTACACACACAAACATATACACACATAAATACTCACAAACTGGCCTAGGTATAAAAAGACACAAGACATCGGTTTAAAAAAAAAAGCCAGACATTATTTAAAAACAAAACATCAGTTATTTGTTTGAAATAACACAAAAGACAAGAAACCCAAGTTTATGTTTTGAAAAAAAAAATCCCCCGAATAACATGCAGAAATGTGCATAAAGGAATGCCAATCACTTTAAAGCGCTGATTTATTTTATTCCTTTTAGAAAATAAATTATGCAGACTAAGATATGGTGTATTGCTGAGCAAGAATCAGAAACATATAAACATAATTAAATTATGAACTAATTGTGTAGTCACTATAGAAACAGGTATTTACAATAGTTGAATGCAATCATATCGATATTTGCTTTTTGTCACGTTTATTGTTAAAATAGTAGCCTTAAACCTTAAATTTACTTACATTTGAGTACCGAAAATATGAAAAATTGGGATTATGATTACATTTATTGCATTACTGTTAACATTAGCTATTATTTTAAAAAGAAAAAAAGATTTGACATGATTTGATGTTTGATAATTCGTTCATCATTCTCAAATATTTATAGAGGCTCAAATTCGTTCTCCTTAAAAGCTCTAGAGAATTTAATTTGTTGCATAGAATTAAGTGCCAAATCAATAGGAAGTTAAAGTGTTTAACTACAAAGCACTTGTAAACTAGTCAATTTAATTACATGTCTATTACTTTGGTTCGGTGGTTTCCTGATTGTCAATCTACTTTGGCATTCTAATTTTACGGTAAATCAAACACTTTGTAATAATTGATGTTATGAACCATAATATAAATTGTATTGGTGTGTTTGTAGTCAGCAGACGAAACCCTCGTGCATGTTAAATTTCACTTGCCAACCACCTATCCTTTCTTTTTTGGCACACATCGAAAAAAACGTATGATTTGTTTCTGGCTCAAAATAAACATGGTTAACAGCGCTGTAGATTATTGGGATAACAGGAAAGCTTTACGATGTAGAAACTAAAAAATAGTCGTTATTTAGGAAGGTTTTCTAATAATATCATCTGTCGTTTGCTATCTTATCGTTTTATAACTTTTTAAACATCTCCACATTCTGAGCACTTAAATACTTGACCTATCCCCAGGGGAGCCATAAAAAAATCTGTCAGTAATTTGAAATACTAATAACCCACTTTGACCCCCCTAGTGGCTCCACTTGAGCAAGAAAACCTCTAAATATTCTTCTGAGGTTAAATTATAATATTTCGATAAATTTACCCTCAGCCAAAAGGTGGATCAAATTTCATAACGATACAAGAAACGAGTTATAACCGCTTACAATTCGGCGAGATATCGCGAGACAAACAATAACACAACTTACAGAAAAGTTCTGAAAAAAAAAGCAACAGCGCTTGAACCTGTGATAGTATTTCTAATAGCTTGTTGTTTCGATGTCTAGCCCTTTATAATAAATTCGCCTAGCATAGTCGTCTTGTACCTTATGTCAAATATATGCTGATGTACCTTCCCACAATTCACAGTGCAGTGTCACGTGCGGTCAAGGCCGGCAGACCAGGCGCCTGGAGTGCGAGAAGGTGGTGGTGACCGACGACGAGGACAATGAGATCACGCGCACGGCCGAAGACGAGTCCCTCTGCCCAGAGGACTCCAGGCCGCACGTGGAGCAGGCCTGCAGGCTGGCGCCCTGTGGCGATGGCCGAGACGATGAGATCGTGATAGAAACTGTAAGAAGATGTTATAAATCTATTGCTCATTATGTCTTCTCTTTATACGTGCATGTTCTACTTGTGTGTTTGGTTTGTGTATATAATGTTTGTTTCAGTGAGTACGTATGTGTTTTTACAAGAGAAATGCACACATCTTTTGTAAGTACTTTGACGACAAACAGTAATATGCTGTTTACATTTTTTTACGCAAAACAAACCAACCAGCAGCCATACGTTAATTGTTTGGGCCTTTTGAGATATCAATTAGATTCCGCTTATGTACATAAAATAGACCGGTATGTCGCCATGACAACAGAACTGCTAAACAGCTAACTGGCAGATATGTGTTTATATAGAAAATCGCTGGCTCGAATGTTTTGAACCAAAACAAACACGTTAACACAGCCATCTTTGTGTAACACAGATAAAAAAAGCTAGATGTTATAAAAACTCCAAACTGAAATACTATTCGTGCAGTTAGCAATACCTTAAGTGAAATACCGACGTTAATTCGTCAATGGTTCCCAAATAAATCATATACCAGCTCTCTCAACGCCTTTAAGTAAATAACATGATGAATACACCTCCCATCTAATGAAATCAATAATCCATATCGCTTTTTTTTTCAACAAAATTTCATCTGCGCCATTCTTTCCAATCATTAAACGCCGCTATAACCTGCCAACCTTTCCGTTGCCATTTCACTTAAAGCTAGCACCCCAGCTAAACGTGTACACCTAAATATCCACTTTTCGTTTGTTTACAATATCCCTACTTCAAGATACCTGAAATTTTGCCACAAGGGAGAGCTAAATTCGCGCCTCGTTTTTGGGAAGCTGTGAACTATTTACACCCTCGTTCTGAGATGTTTGTGTCACGGAAGTGCTGGAATATTTCTCGCCTGGAAATCTCCAGCATCTTGTCTGGCAATGCCTGGAGCTCTTATGGTCGTAGTTATGTGAAGAACCCAGAATGCCAACTTGGATAACATAATTCTACGATTGTGTATTAAATAGATCACTTGTGCACATCACAATATAGGTTAAGTGTAAATGGTATCATATGTATACTTCTGACAATATGTATGAGAAAATAAATAATCAGATAAATAAAGAGAATATCCCATATATTTCTTGATAAAATTTCATTGTTTATATTATTATGTGTTTTTTGCTTCATGTTTGTTTTGTGAAAAGGGTTAAGTGCATTTTCAGTGTTGTGGCATCATTTAATCTCACAACCTCAATTTTGCTAACACTGCGTTGACAGTTGTAGCATTAACATGGAGTGAAATATGCTTGCTATCTAGTTGGTTTAGTGAAGAGTGACTGCATGCCGGTGTTTTTGTCCTGAAAAAATCTGTTGAAACGGGTATTGCTTGTAAGTTAACCCTTTCCAAAATTGTTGATTGTTATTTTTAAAAACAAATCTTTACATCTATATATGAAACGACATCTATATATGAAACGATTTTTAAAAATAGATCTTAGAACATTTAGGTCTTGGAAAAGCAGTTTTCATCTCCCCCCCCCCCTTTGGCTTAGAGATGATTGTGTGGCCAGCACAACATTTAACAACACACCCCCCCCCCTCTCTAAAACTAGGTTCATTTACTAATGAGAACTGGGTGAACTTTATTTTCTCTTCAGAAATCTACATGATCACTAGATTTTGAACCAAATACCCTTCCAGACAACCATCTCGACCTAATCTCTTTGTGTGAACGCCCATTGTATATTTATTTTTTCTTCACTCTATCTAACCAGTTGCTTGCATTAACAAACCATTAGTTACATTATGTAGAAAGCATTAAAAAAACAACCTCAAATCTATGGCTGTATCAGAAGTTCAACCAAATCTCTTCAGGGAAAGTAGAGATAAAGAAATACAGAAATTGTTCATTGTATAAACAATAAATGTTCAGGAATTGTTTGTGTTTAGAGATGCATGGCTTAAGTGCTTCATTCTCTTACCTTTCTCTCTATATCGTTCTCTTTCTCTATTCTATCTAGTTGTTACACGAGTGTCAGACAACCAGATATGGCTGCTGTCCGGACCAGGTCACTGCAGCTTCTGGTGTAAACTACCTAGGATGTGAAGGTAAGTCAAACTTATACAAGTGCACTCAACGTGGCGTGAAAGAAAAAACTACAACAAAAGAAACAACAACCATATTAAAAAACAACAACTACATAAAGCAACAACAACCATATTAAAACAACAACTACATAAAGCAACATCAACCATATTAAAAAACAACAACTACAGAATTCAACAACAACAACCATAAGAAAAAACTATTACTTGATCTCATATGGACTTGATCTTACGTCTATAATATAAATGCGAGCAATCTTTTTTTTAACGTATTTTCTGTAGCGAGAATAATATAGTTTGGTTGAATATGCATTTTAACCCTTCCCGTACCGACCTACTTCTATCTATGCTGCCTTCAGTTCCGCTATATAGGCGCCCGGGACTGTAAGGGTTAAAAACTTTTCCCTATAGTTCGAACACGTTTTAATTGTATACTTTATTATAAAGGATTTAAGAGGCTAGTATACAATACAAGCATATTAATTATATATTTAAAATTTAAACAATGAAGTACTCAGATAGCGAGGACACGTGTCATAAGTCATATTGCAAAGGTAAAATATGAGGCAATGAGGGCACGTGTCTTGAAATAAACCAATTTAATTGGTTCAACACACACACGGAGCTTTTTATTTATATTTATATAGTATACGGTTACAAGTTCTAAAATTATTGGTAAAAGATAGTTTAGTCTTCTAAGTATTAAATTATATCAAGTATAGACAATTCTTCGTCTGATTCGGCGTGCCGAAAAAAATAACCATCGACTCGGCTACATAACAAATAAATAAAACAATAACAATACAATAACAAAACCAGGAGAAGGGCTATTAATTTGATTTCGTTTGTTTACGACTGACTTCAGCCCTGGCCTGTTTATGATTGACTCCAGCTCTAGCCTTGGCGATTTTTCAAACAATTGAAAACCAACGGGTCTTCTAGCTACCTCTGAGTTTTTTTTCGCTTCACCCCATTAGTTATACACCTGTGCATGGGACATCGACGTCTTAAATCACAACTTTATATTGACGTTTTTTAGTCTATATCTGTGCCAATGTTTCCTATTGAGTGTAACCTAGTTCCGTGGAAAGTGTGCTAAAACGGTATGTAAATCAATGGTTCTCAAGTTGCCTTCGAACACCACTATTTCTCATCGCACTAATTTGCTACATGAAATAAATGAATAATATATTATGAAATAAAGAGTCTTGGTTGATAATAGGAAAACATGGGGAAAAAAGCCCCTCCTGGGGTAAGACGCCACCCTCTAAAAAGGTCAAAATAAACGCGAATCCAATCCATTTTTTTTCAACTAGATAACCTTTTTAATCGCTCTTTTAAACGGGTACCTTTGTACGAATAATTTTCACATTTTTAGCATTTTTGATTCACTTTGAAAACCCATGACGGCAGATCGTCAATTGCGACGCGTTGCGGCCCCTCCGACGCCTAATACTAGTAATTTTTTTCTTTAAGTGTAGGCCTATACTTTACGAAAAGGTTTAAAGATGGAGTACCACATTTTAAGACACACAATAATGGAACATATTTAATTTATAGTTACCTCATTTTTAGAACCTTCCCTGTTTCCAGGTATAGTAATCGGCTAGTCAAGGGTGACACAATAAATTAGTGTAAACTCGGTCAAACGTCAAATGTCTTTTCAACGAGTGAACACCCGAGGTGAGAAATTGAATATAAAGAACAGAACCCATAAATTTCATAAATGTCCCAGTCTTTCTCAATATAAACGTATATATTTATATAGGCCTACAAAATAGACACAAATGTGTATTACTTATTTTGTTTTCACTTCCTAAATTATAATTTGATCCAGTTTGAGGTATAACGTCTGCCCTCTAATACTTGTGCCCTTGACCTCCCTTACTTCTGTTACATGACCCCTTGAGTCAAACAGAGCAACATTTGAACTACTCGGTGATAACTTAACATAATTACACATTTTTGTGTGTGTCTGTGCAAAACAATATATTTATCTAAAGACCACCAACGTTTGATTACTTTTCAAACACTTTCCTATTCAAAACCATTATTTAACTTTTACATAACTATATAAAAAAAAAATCAAAAATGTAACAAAAACGTATAAAGTTCAGAGCTGTGTAGTTGGCAGGTCCACCGTTGTGACAATTGACTTCCAGTTTTAGGCTTTTTATCAGTTGTGGACAAATGCGGCTCTTTTTTTTTCTAAGTGCGGCTTCCATTGAACACTTTCATGTTTCTTGATTAAATCATTTTTTTATTAATTAATAAAATTTTGAAATAGTTTTTTTTTTATTGTTATCATCATAATTATTATTAATTAGCCTATGCTTTTTTTTTTATTGCGATTGACCTACATAGTACTAAATACTTTGTGTATAATAGCATAATATTAATGAAATTCAATTAATTTTTTATTTATTTTTCATTTTCAATGCTTTGTAATTATTGTGTGGCTCTATATAAAATAAGCCTGTAAGAATTGCAGCTCGATGGCATTATACACAGTTTAATAATAATTTAGCCTACAGTATTATTTCTGAGTAGGGTTTTGCGCCTTGACCCGCACAGTGTGACAACCTTACTATGTGTCAATTCTGAATAATTGTTTTGGCTTAGAGAAGTCTTAACCCTTACAGTCCCGGGCGCTTATATAGCGGAACGGAAGGCAGCATAGATAGAAGTAGGTCGGTACGGGAAGGGTTAATTATCTAGTAGATTTTTGTATAATGGTGGGGAAGTTTACTAAACAATATTTTTTTTTTACTACCCGGCCTTGCACGTGTGCAATTGTTACTCTGTTTATGAGTTTATGCATAATTTTGTCTATGGGGAGGGTGGACATGGGGTGCTGGAAGGGGCGCAAGGTCAAGGGTGAGTTGCGCGAAAGCAAAGACTATAAAAGAAGACAACAATAACAAAATAACACTAAGGTTGTCATATTAAAATGGGATTAAGCAATACTCCCCCCTCCCATAGCCTCCTTCTGTATTCATGCTATTTTACGGTCATACGGTGTATGTACAGTGAAGGCAACTGGTATAGGCAATAGAGACCATTGTAGAAGGGGGTACACGATTGCCTATCCCGCTCCTCCACCTCCGCCCGTCTATTTCGGAGGAGGAGTGGAAAGGAAAGGGAGGGGGGGTGAAAAGCCACCAGGAACTGTCGTTTGCCAAACCAATATTTGCTGAATTCGGGGCCTTCAATTGACTATGTAGGTTAGTGGGTCAAGATACTGGTATCGTGGTTTTTTGCAGTTCTTTATATAGAAATATTTATCACTGACGTTTCAAAGCGACAACTCTTTATCCTCTTACCTCCCTTGCCCTTTACCTCCCGCCACCCTCCCTATCCCTAGCTCCATTCCTGCCTGTTTCGTTTTACAGCGTGTGAGGCTTTATAGTATAACTTTATACATATAATTATAGGTGTTCTCAGCCTTTTCATATCAATTGGCGTCCACCGTTGTAACCTCTTTAAGTAGACTTAGGCTAAGTCAAGAAATTACTTTCTTTTTTTTATTTTATTATTTTGAGAACCTACTTATTGAGGATAAGAGCTTAATTTATTTTATTTTATTTAACCCTTCCAGGCCCATGTCCACCATCTTCTAATTGTATAAAAGGTTAATCAAACATAACAAAGGAGGATGTGACCTTTTCTCTCTCTCTCTCTCTCACTTTCTTTCTCGCTCTCCCCTCCACCATTCCAAAGAGGGGTCCGCTGATTTACGATGTGACGTCTAGCCGGGGAGGTCGTCTGGAGGGTCCTCTTGCTTCTCGGGATTGGAAAGTGAGGTTTATAATTTCACCCACTCCCCCCCACCACAAACTTCGCCCTACCCGCCCCTCAAACCTACTCGGTGGTTTACGAGAAAGTAAAAAAAAGGGGCGGGTGGGGGGCGCCCATGGGCGTTGAATGGCGTACTGTATTTCACGTGTTTGTCGCGCGATCTTTGATAAATGATCTTCGCCCCAACGAGTGGGAAAAAAAAGAGAGAGAGATCTTTCGTGATAGTCAAACTGATTATACAGCACCAAACAGAGACAAAAAAAAAATTGGTCTGGGTTTTTCTAAGCATTGGATTCTTGAACAGTTTAGCCTCTCGCCGTAGGCCTATATATATTTTTTTTATCCCCATGTTTACGGATAGTAGATTTAGTCCATTCACAAAGTGTAGCTTATTTTAATTATACTCCTTTTTTTAATCTTAAGTCTGTTTTGGCAGGATAAGAGAAACTCCATTAGGTAAAAGTCTTTTTAAGAACTGTCTGTTACCTTTACAAGCCAGTTTTTCATTTACTTAAACGTATCTACTACACTAGGGAACTGATTGGCAACAATGCAACTTTTTCGAAAAGATACATAGCGAGTGATATCATCCAATCGACAAGAAGTCTTCATAGCCGAAAACAAAGCGTGTAGGCTTATTTTAGGCTTACAATTAGGGTTGCCAGATTCATGGGTATCCATAGGAGGACATAGAGATACAAGAAGGAAAACAAATGATGATGTATTGAGTGTTTCAATTGAATAGCTCGAGATTTAAACTGCAGTCAGTAGACAATGTTATTACAAGATATAGCTTACCATTAATTGATTGTCTATTGTTTAACCAAAAGCAGTTAAATATAAATTCAATTCAGGATGTTTTAGAAATGTCAAAACAACAAGAACGGTTTATTCAAATTTAACTCAATTCTACAACAATTACAAAAGACTATAATAAGATTGACCGCTTGCTTTAATATTTCTGCTATTTGATGACTCGAATTTTTTTTCCGAATTCCCGATTCCCTTTTGCACTGTACATTCCCGTTTTATTTAATCGCTATGATTTTCTCACTGAAAAATTAAATTTCAAATCAAAAGTTGTCCTACAACGGAAACATTAAATTAGGCAATCGTAGGCCTATAAGGTCTAAAAATAGAGCAAGCGGTCCATCTTATTATAGTCTTTGCTATTACATTATCATCTTTATTAATTACACAAACATAAACAAAACGTAAAATCTTACAAAAAGCCGGAAATTTAAAACGTTTTTTTAGCTTGGCTCCTTTTGACAGGCTGTTGGCAACTCTACCTATAATATCAAATATTCAATCAAAACTTGTGAACGCTGCTTCACTAGCCCTATTGATCATATTGGTCTGGCGTGGTTACTTCACTCGCTATTAGAGATCGTTAATGACCCGTGCACTGTTTGAGAGCAACTGCAATTTATGTTTTACTAATTAGTTCAGTATAACCGTAAAACCCATTATTTTGATTTTTTTTTCTTTTGATAAATAATCACGAGAATTAATCATTATTGACATAAAGATAAAAAGACATGAAAGAAAAGATTGTATGTTTATAGGCAATTTGAAGGTAGGAGGCACGTGGTCTACGTAATTTAATCTTTCTGATTTTGTTCAATTCAAGCGCAATAAAAAACTTTAATTGCGAAAGATTGTAAATAAATACAAAACATACGCCTACATCTCCATCAATGTAGGCTTGATAATATATTATTGTTTCAAGGTATTTCGTTATTTAGTATACTTTACTTATCTCAGGTTGAAAAAGATAGAATAGATAGTTTAAACACAAATTAATTGTTGGTTTCATGGTTTTTCTTGTTTGCCTGGTACATTACTGCAGGCCTAATTGTGGGAACTGAAGACAAGCGGGGCATATTGTTGTTTTTTTAAGCTCTTTATGTTAGTGCTTCTCTTCTCTATCGTTGCTTAGATTTGTGCCTTTCCTCTATAGTTTGGAGCTCGTTCTCCATCTCTCTCCTCTCTCTCTCTCTCTCTCTATATATATATATATTCTCCCGTCTTTCGATGTTTCCCTCCATACATTTATATCTGTGCATTATTTTCTCTGTGTTTTTTTTCTCTCTCTATCTATGCCTCTCTTTCTCTCTCTGTGCCTCTCTCTCTCTCTCTATTTGTTCTCTTTGTCTCTCTCTGTGCCTCTCTCTCTCTGTTTATTCTCTCTTTCTCTCTGTGCCTCTTATGTCTCTCTTATGTCTCTCTCACTTGTATTCAGCTTTAAGACTCTCTCTCTCTCTCTGTATCAGTATGTGTCTATGCCTCTCCCGCTCTCTCTCTACGGTTCTCCGTGTCTCTCTTGTTGCCTTTCTCTCCCTCTATTTCACTCTCTCTCTTCCTCTCTAACAACTATTACTTTTACTGTGATTCTGTTTGCTTCTATAATGCAGTTTCTTCTGTCTCTCTGTATTCTTACATTTCCCTTTCAATATTCTCTCTCTCTCTCTCTCACACTCTCTCCCTCACTCACTCTCTTTCTCTCTCTCTCTCTCTCTCACACACTCTCTCTCTCACTCACTCTATGTCTCTCTCTCTCTCTCTCTCACACTCTCTCCCTCACTCACTCTCTTTCTCTCTCTCTCTCTTACACTCTCTCCCTCACTCTCTCTCTTTCTCTCTCTCTCTCTCTCACACACACATACACTCTCACTCACTCATTCTCTTTCTCTTTCTCTCTTTCTGGTTGTTTCTTTAATCTATGTTCTGTTCGTTTATATACGTTTCTTATCATCTCTCTAAACATAAGCGTAGCCTATGTATAATATCAAGTCTATATAATAACCTATAATAAGCCGTCTATATTCTTGTAACAAATAAAAAACAAATGATTCTCTTTTACGTCATGAAATAAGCACAGAGAGAAATTGTCTGTGATGAAGCGATACTTAAACTCGACAATTGAAATTAAAAACAAGCACTTTCATGTATTGCCAATTGTAGGCCTACATTTTATTATTTTAGACGGGAGTAGACTGAGTAGACAAATGAATGTAGACGTCTGGACACGGAGACATACATAACTAGAAACATAGACACACGTATACAGACGCATAAATAAACACATACTAACTGGCAGTTATCTTATTCTATAATTAACAGACGCTACGTCTTAAGAGCTGATTGTTGCTTCCTTCGCTTACCTATGACTTAATAAAGTAAAGTACCGCCCAGTACCGGGTACACGCTGCATTTGATCCACCGGGCAAGCGTTCACAAACTTCTGTGGCCAAAGCATGCTAGATGGTCAGAACAATGCCCCAGTCACCTTAGTTATCCTCAACTATTGTCACGTAGTAGGCCTACACCAGAGCTGGGTAGACTCGCGGGTTAAAAAATATCAGCCTACACCGGGATTCGAACCTGGGACTTTAGGAATGCCAGCCCAGCGCGCTAGGCCACCGAGCCCACTATCCGCGTCCTAATAGTCAATTTTATTTGGTGTTGTTGTTTTGGTGAAGTAACC
This sequence comes from Anisus vortex, assembly GCA_949126835.1. Lineage (NCBI taxonomy): Eukaryota > Metazoa > Mollusca > Gastropoda > Planorbidae > Anisus > Anisus vortex. The sequence continues at coordinate 21,185,146 of OX421495.1, read as the reverse complement.
CATTCCATAATGTAATGCCACTCAGGAAGAAAGAGATAGGCCTACCATTTTAATATGTCCTTGTATAGGGTATAAGAAAGCTTTGTTTATATCCGAATTTTGTGATACACGCAAGTTCTACATATCATTAGGTGCAGAGACAGACCCTTGTTTAGGGTTTGATCTGTTGCTTACTAAAAATATGATTTAAATTCACCAGCGAAGCAGATAAAGCAAAGAAAATCAAACACTTGGAGAGTAAATTGTATGTTATATAACTGTTGGTGATGCAAACATAGGAAAAAATATTGAATGTTTATCAATGCCGTTAATACCGTGTTTACTCAAAGAAATACCTCTGCCCCCACCTTCCCCACCGCTATACCTTCCAGTTTGTAAATAAACTCAAAATTAAACCTAAAAAACTGACAACATTGTTACTACCAATGATGACGCAATACGACGTACTAGCGTGATGTCAATTTTCAACAGCGTCACACCTCACAGAAGAACTGCATGAATATAAACCTTTAGCTTAGAGATTATCTAAAGTACACAAAAGCAAACAAATAAAATCACTAAAAATAGACTGGATCATATTGTTAGTATATTGAGACGCTTTTGCGTGGTCTTTCCTGGTGTATTTCTAAAATTGGTGCCTTTTCTAATGGAGTTACCCTTTTTAGATGTGTAAAATTACGGCTGATTTCTAAACTAATTATATATTCTATTATAGATATATAATATATATATATATATATTTACAATAATGTTATAATAAAATTTAATAATAAAGTTAATGGGTCCCAAAGTAAAGTCTAACTAGATATGAAGTTATTATCAAGTTTATTAAAATAATGTTTATATATTTAAATAAGCTAAAAAAAAAATGGGTAAATGAAATAATAAATATAAAACTGTGTAGGCCTACTTGTATATCAATATATACATATTAAATGAGTTTGTTTATCTATCGAAGGTGTATATGGCAGGGCAGGAAAGGGGTGCTGAAGCTAATTATTTCATTATCTAAGAGTGGTGACCTCTGGATTTACATTTGTGTGTTTTTGTGTATATATATTATATAATATATTTTGTGTTAACCTTTTTGATCTCTAGGCGCTCTATCGCTTATTTCTACCTGGCTCAGGTGATCCGATGCAGGTAATCTAGGAGTTAAAGGTTGGTGGTGGCGTCGGTGTGGGGGGGGGGGGGGACTCTCTAGACAATGAGGTCAGAACGAGGCAAACAATGTGAATATCTTTCTGCTGTTGTTGGTTGTTGTTCTGCGTGCGTGTGTGTGTGTGTCCTCCCTATCCCGGCAACGCAGGAACTTGAAGCTCGAAGAGAATGCAGCGGAGGGAAGGACAGAGGGAGGTAACGGTAGATAGTAAAAGCTGCAGAACGGAATTTACCACGTTGTGGGAGTTTTGGGGCTCCAAACGAATGTGGGGGTGGGGGGATAAAAGGGAAAATCGAGTGGTGAATGAGAAAAAAAGAAAAGTTAATGGCCCTCTGTGTATTTAAACAAATACAAACAAAAATAGCTAAAGTTTTTAGGCAACCTGAACATGAAAAGATAGGGGGGGGGGTGCGTAAGCGTCGCCTACTACACCCCACTCAACAATTTCTTTTTAATCTATAAATGATAATTGGAAAACAAGAATTAAATACTAAAAATACCCTGCCCGCCTTCCATCTTATAAATTTTATAATTAGATTGTAAGCCTACAGCACCACATACCACTTCGTTTAAAAAAAAGTGCATGTGGACGCCGCCCATGCTAATGGGGCGTGGTAGACACAGTAAAAAACAAAATGGGGGAGGGAAGGGGGCAATGTCGTAAATGCAGATTAAATAAACAACTAGAGTGGTTTTAAACAAGACAGAAATTATTGAGATAAGTGAGCATTTGAAGACATCAAACGTCTTCTTACGATAGGCTCTTGAGTGGGACAAGATAGCAGTAATTATGACAGAAATGTGTATGTATGTCTGTGTGTAGCCCTAGTATAGAACAGAGAGAAGGGGTGGGAAGGGGCGGTGGGGAGAAAAGTTATCGAAAGGGCGTATCACTGGTCTTCTCATTCATCCACCACCCCACGCCCGCGCCCACTCTCTCCCACCCCCCTTTTATTCTCACACCACCTTCAATAATTTTAAATAGCTTTTTAAACCGTATTATTGAGAGCTCTTGAATGCCAACTAAAAGTCTCCATACTCCCCCCCCCCCCCCCACTCATGTTCCGACCGGGTTTACAAATAAAAAAAAGTAAGAAAGAAAAGAAGTGATCGGTAAGTGGTACCTTATACCAATTGGCGTTGTCCCACCCTCCCCCACCCCGACTCCATGATTGCGGGTGGTTGTGGGGGGGGGGGGGCGGTCGGGTTGGGGGAAGGGTGCGCTTGTAAAGTATTTTTTGCGTGTGAGAGAATATCATATCTATTCCTTCAGGATTGTTCTAAATTATTCCCGTTTGGTGAGAATTGGAGATTTCATTATTTCTTGTTATTATTGACCAGAATTTGTGTTTCTTGTTTTTTTAAGGTTGTTTTTTTTTTTTTTACTGTTCTTATGTGTTCACAGAAATGTTCCGAGTTTGATTTTCTGAAGAATTTTTTTTTTCAATTTGTCTGTCGAATTTCAAATTTATATGATGGAAAAGTGAACAACAGAAAGTTCTTCAGTCATATAGATCTATTTAGTATTTAAGTTTTGTGATGTGTTATCAGTTTGTTTGTTTTTTTAAATTACTGTTCATTTTCCTTTTTAAAGTTAAAGGTTTCGTTTGATAAGAAAAAATGGCGAGTTTAATAAACCATAGTTGTTTTTTTTTTTTGGTATTTGCATTTATTTTAGGTGGTGGTGGGGGGGGGGGGGGGAGAAGGGGGGCAATTTGTTTTGTTTTTTTGGCTGCTGTGAAATTATGTCTATGAAATGGTTAAACAAATTTCTTTTGTTTTATTCTTGTTAGTTTCTTTGCTCGCTTTCTATTTAAATTCCACTGCTGATAAAATTACTTTTGATTTCTTTCTCTCTCTATTTCCCTTATTGGTTGATTGACAGTTAGGATACGCTCTGACATCTTTTTCTTCTGGTTCCGAAATGCAACAGGTCGATGAACCGGTTAACAACACGGAACAACCTGAAAGTGTTAATTCTCCATGTATTTTTTTTTTTGCTTAGCACTTCCTGCGAACTAGACGAATTAACGCTACATCCATAATTTAACATTCTCACTTTTTAACATGTCATATAATATTACTTTTTTATCTATTGGCCGCCAATATAACTAGCTAGCTTATAGTCAAAAGTGTCTTTACAGTGTAGCCTTACTATAGACATTACAGAGTAGCCATACTATAGACATTATAGTGTAGCCATACTATAGACATTACAGTGTAGCCATACTATAGACATTATAGTGTAGCCATACTATAGACATTATAGTGTAGCCATACTATAGACATTACAGTGTAGCCATACTATAGACATTACAGAGTAGCCATACTATAGACATTACAGTGTAGCCATACTATAGACATTACAGAGTAGCCATACTATAGACATTACAGTGTAGCCATACTATAGACATTACAGTGTAGCCATACTATAGACATTACAGTGTAGCCATACTATAGACATTACAGTGTAGCCATACTATAGACATTACAGTGTAGCCATACTATAGACATTACAGTGTAGCCATACTATAGACATTACAGTGTAGCCATACCATAGACATTACAGTGTAGCCATACCATAGACATGACAGTGAGCCATACTATAGACATGACAGTGTAGCCATACCATAGACATTACAGTGTAGCCATACCATAGACATTACAGTGTAGCCATACCATAGACATTACAGTGTAGCCATACCATAGACATTAAAGTGTAGCCATACTATAAACATTACAGTGTAGCCATACTATAGACATTACAGTGTAGCCATACCATAGACATTACAGTGTAGCCATACTATAGACATTACAGTGTAGCCATACCATAGACATTACAGTGTAGCCATACCATAGACATTACAGTGAGCCATACTATAGACATTACAGTGTAGCCATACTATAGACATTACAGTGTAGCCATACCATAGACATTACAGTGTAGCCATACTATAGACATTACAGTGTAGCCATACCATAGACATTACAGTGTAGCCATACTATAGACATTACAGTGTAGCCATACTATAGACATTACAGTGTAGCCATACTATAGACATTACAGTGTAGCCATACTATAGACATTACAGTGTAGCCATACCATAGACATTACAGTGTAGCCATACTATAGACATTACAGTGTAGCCATACTATAGACATTACAGAGTAGCCATACCATAGACATTGCAGTGTAGCCATACTATAGACATTACAGTGTAGCCATACTATAGACATTACAGTGTAGCCATACCATAGACATTACAGTGTAGCCATACTATAGACATTACAGTGTAGCCATACTATAGACATTACAGTGTAGCCATACTATAGACATTACAGTGTAGCCATACTATAGACATTACAGTGTAGCCATACTATAGACATTACAGTGTAGCCATACTATAGACATTACAGTGTAGCCATACTATAGACATTACAGTGTAGCCATACTATAGACATTACAGTGTAGCCATACTATAGGTATCACAAACTCAGTTTTCTTTGTAAAAATATAATCAGACAGATAGTGATACAAGATTGGCTGGAAGCAGGGAAATATTGTTGGAGCGTATATTATTATTTGTCATGCGAAAGTTCTCGGAATTACAAGTCCCTAACTAAATATCCAACATTTTAAAATAATCTAGCTAGTAATCCAAAGGTTTTTAAAAACTAATTTACCGAATTAATTAAGAAACGTCTTTTCATAGCTTAAATTTATTATCTTTTTTAAAATGTATGTTAATATAGTTTCCAAAGGATTGCATTGTCAACACAATACCAATCCGCCATTAATTTAAAAACAAATGTTTTGTCAAACGATCATAGCTGGTTAGACATGGAATTTTTCTCACGTCCGATCGAAACATGTTTCGTCTTTACCGAATCTCTATCAACCGTCATACAAACCTCCGCCTATATAAGACCTTACTATCGAATCACTTGTTTCCATAAGTAAACTATAAGCTTATACCGGGAATGTAATAATAATTGCGGTTACAAGTTTTGAAGAAATACTTGTTTTTTTAAATGCTATTGAATTGCCTGCAGAGCTCCCAATTATTTGACAAATTTACTGTTTTTGTCATTGCTTATTAATGCCGATGCAAACTCGACATTTAAAAAGAAGTCGGTCAGCAATTATTAAGACTGACCATCGTAGACTCCATTCCTTATCATTGAGCGTGATGAGATTGCTTGAAAACTTTTTTTTTCTTTCGCATTGAGCAGGGCCGAATTTAGACTTGTTTGACTAGGCTGTTTGAGATATGGGGCCCTTTATAAGTCTAGATATTAAATGTCAGTGCCAAATATGATTTTCGGATATCTAGAGAGTTAAACTGAAATACAATTAAGAAGTATATAGTTAGTGAAATAATAAATCTTTAACTTAAAATCATTTCTATTCATAACAAACTTAAAAATGCAAACTCTGGTAAAAAGAAGCAAAAGTTCTTTTAAAAGGCACAATTTACAAAGGTTTATTATCTAATCTCTTGAAACACGTTATAAGGATTAAGGAATTATATTTTAAACCTTTCGTGCCTTTGTCACAGCAAAGTCACTGATGACATCATCAAATGATAAACTGCGTAGTTTGTCACTTTCTATGCACATGAGACTGAGGGAACATAATTTATCTTAAGTCATTGTTGTTCTAAATTCATTTTTTATCCTCTTCAACTGAGAAATAGATCTTTCTCCAGAGCAATTTGCAACCATCATCCTAAGAAACAACCTCAAAATTGCTTCTACATTATTGAATGCTGATTGGGCATGATCGTTAAATATTACCCTATACAGATCCTGATGTGTCAGACTATCATGTTCCGCTAAACCATAGGCTTGACTATGTCTAACATATTGATGAAAATGATTGATTTCTCCTACAATCTTCATGTTCACATCTTCAGGATATGTCTGCCATAAAGCACTCTCCTTCACTCTTCACTTCTCTTCTTCTGTAGCTTCTAATTGTGTTAAGAATGAAAACTTTTTTCAGCGCCATTGTATACTGACGACCTTTGTGCCAGACTTGACTTTAATACAAACCGGTACATCACAGGTATAAATGTTTTGATTCTGAACTTGAATCTTGGCTCAATGTTCTCTAAAGCATCATCTTCATCATCACTGATATGCAGATATGCAGACGATTCTATATCAGCTTTTTCGTAATAAACATCAGGCAATTTTTCCTTTGCTTTTTCTTCAAAATGATCGAACAAATCTCTGGAACCTTTAACGAAATCCGAAAGTGAAGCATACAATTCCCTACATACATCTAGACTTATTTGGGGGTCTTGCAGTGATTGACTAGTCTTTTGAAAGTCATACAGCAAGTAACTCCACAAATAAAACATTACCATAAATTCAAACAGCTCCATTTTAGCAAATAGAAAAAAAACTAAAACAAATAATTTTTTTAAAATACACAATTTAAATCTTATTTTAAACCTTTTTAAAAAAAATGGGTGAAGAGTATGCGGGACGTTCCGGGCGTGTGGCATTGGGACAAATAATGCTTAGCTGTGCATTGCCATTTCTTACCGTTGCCTAGGATGTCTTGGTCATTTATTTCTGAAGCTGGCAGTGTATTGGTCGTTTCTTACGAAAATAATGCAGCACCTTGGTCAATTCTTACTGTAGCAGGTACTGTATCGGCCATTTTTTCTATTAAGTGACAGTGCATTAGCAATTTATTACTGTGGTAGGCAGTGCCGTATTCCTTCTTACTGTTCCTACCATGAACTAATCTTCGTGGGACATTTTGCAGAGATTACATCTATCAGTGTAAAGTGTATCGCGGTTCTCATTTTGCAATCCTTGCTATAGGAACGATTTCATTTTTCAAAGTCTTTGGCCATTGGTTCTATTGATGTGATGTTATTTTATTCTTAGCATTCTACATCCAATTGAAAAGGGCGTTGTTGTTGAACATCGTCTAGACAGTCAAAGGTCAATGCAAAAAAAAAATTTACGAAAAAAAAAAACCGCTGGTTACATGACACGTATTTTCTTTTGCTGTCCGGGTTGTTAATACATGTTGTTGTTGTTGCGGTTGTAATGAAAGGGGAGTTAATTATGTTGTTGTTTGAGTGTTGTTGTGGGAAAAGAGTATGTTGCTGACTTGTTGCACTGAATAAAACAGCAGATGGTTAGCTACTGTTCAGGTATTAAACCGTTTTCCTTTTTTTTTTGCTCATTTTTTGACGTCATTTACAGCCGTGAACATTCTTGAAGATATCACTTTTCCCTGACGTGTCGTTGTAGTACCACTGACGTGTTTGTTCTGGACGTTGACGGGTCTGTTGTCCTTGCTGACAGTTCCCAGCTGTCTTACTTGCCGACAGCTTCCAGCTGTTGCACTTGTTGACAAATCCCAGTTGTCGTTTTTTTTTTACTGCTGTTCTTGCTTACAGCTCCAAGCTCTTGTAATTGCAGATTCCCTTGCTGAACCTTCCGCTGTTAAACCTGAAACACCCAGCTGTTGTAGCTTATATGTTTTACAGACGTTTCTTCTAGATAGAAGATTATTATGTCCACTATGCATATACTCCATCAGGGCGGCAGGTATAGAACCCGCGGCGTGTCGGTTGACAGTCCGGTGAACTAACCGCCGGACCAGCCGGCCTCAACCTGATGAAGCATCTAACTGATATAGCTATTATAGCCACTGATACCCCCAGCTATTAGTCTATAGCTGCTTTTACCCCCAGCTGTTATAGCTGCTGATACCTCCATCTGTTATAACTCTGTGCAGTCTATGAAAACATTGACAACAGCATTCACTGGGTCCGCCATTTCCAGCTCTACTGTTTCTGCAATACACAACCGGTACCAAAATCTCTCTACCCAAACAGCCATCGGCCAGAATCTCTTTTAGGTAGAAGATCTACGTAACAACAATCTTCCACCTTCAATCCCCCCTCCCCGCCCCTATACTAAACCCAGATACTATGGCACATGTCTATTTTTGTTTAGACAGTCATTGTAATCCAATTGTTACTGCTACCCCACTAAATAGAACCTATGAACTTTAACCTTTCAACTGTAGCTTGCTACAAGTTTATCATACTTTTTGTGAGGTACTATTCACAGGTGTGTTCTTATATTATATATATCTATATCTTTTTTACCTTTATTTACTTCTGTCTATCTTTCTAACCCTTCCCAGCCCCCACCTCACGGGGTGTTAAGCTTACCGTAATGGGCGATATTTGAATTGCAATGAGTGAGGCTTGTATTGAGAATCAGGAAAAAACACCCTCCTCCACCCCCGACTCACCATGTCTTCATGTAATACTATCCAGCAGAAAGAGCGAATGGGGCTAGACATTGAATAGATTGTTCTTTTTTTCGTCAATGTACCACCCCCCAGGCAGCCCAGACATCCCCACCGGAGCGGCCCAGTTTATTGCTGGGTCTACTGGAAGAATTCTTCCACACACATAACGCACCCACCCATACACAATGTTAACGCTAAATGAGGAAGACATTCTTTCCCACAGATCTACACCCTAAATGTTTTAAAAATAAACTCATTTGAATATCTTTTCATAAATGAAAATTGAAGTTTCAGAAAACTTTTGACCGAAAGAGTAACGCTTACAGTTAACATGTTATTTGTATACTTAAACTCATCTTTCCATTTACTTCTCTATCTCTCTATCTCTCTATCTATCTATCTATCTATCTATCTATCTATCTATCTATCTATCTATCTATCTTTCTATCTATCTATCTATCTATCTATCTATCTATCTATCTATCTATCTACCTACCTATCTACCTACCTAAATAAAATAAAAAGTATCCCGTCCCAGACACACCCCATCGTTTTGTTTTCTTAACGATCAAACAATTTGTCTATAAGTAAGTATAGATTAAGTTTATATCGCATTTCAATGCTCAATGGGCCGTATTGCTGCTGAGAGTTAACACCCTTGCCCCTTATACAAGTCAATCTTATATACCGTAATTGTAAAATGGGCAAGGGTGTTAACTCTCAGCAGCAATACTGCCCATTAGGTTAGTATTGTTTCTTCTTCTTCATCTCACGCTATTTATACGTATATTTGGTTTATAAACTGCGATTCTTCTGGTCTTAACAAAACCTTATATTGCTAACTGTACGGTAGATGAAATAGGAAACTTGATAGTATATTGTTATTTTGTGTTCTTTTTTACTTTCGTTTTCTTTCTTTACTTCTTCTTTTGTGTGTGTGTGCTCTGAATGATTAAGTATCTTTCTTTAAAAAGATGATATACATTTATGTGAGCTATTGTAAGAGCTATCACTTTAAATAATCTATTGCAGACGTGTGTGTTTTTTTTTTTATATAAATATTATATTTCTCTTGAAGATGAAATGTAAGAGGGTTTTCATAGACTTAGCATGACATTAATACGTGCATACATACAAATAATATATAATATGCATACAGATGTGCATACGTACACATACACACACGCATACATACACCCACATACACTTAAACAGGCGTATATAGGGTACACACACATACACGGAAGTAAATAGACACGAATGTTAATTTACAAGGCTACATAAATGTATTTCTTTGTTATTTTATTATTATTATTATTATTGCTATAGTCTAATAAATTTCCATTAAAAAAAAAAGAAATAAAATAAAAAGCTTTTTCCCCATTATCATAATTCCACCTTTTTCTTGTTTGCGTCTTGGTATAAGCAGGTATTAACCCTTCCCGTACCGACCTACTTCTATCTATGCTGCCTTCAGTTCCGCTATATACGCGCCCGGGACTGCAAGGGTTAAAATGTATTTTTAAAAAATTCGCTATTTTGAAAAAGAATCAATGCGAGGTTCTGAGCACGCACGTACATTTAGAAAAAAAAACAAACAAATTAAACAGCGGCTACATAAAAAAAGTGACTTCTCCAAACCCTAAAATTAAAAAGAAGAAATAAACTAACTATCAAGTTGCCTTGTTAGTTTAGCGTCTTCTGATTGGTTGGTACGTGCCTTAGGTAAGCGTAATGCGTCTGTTGACCTCCAAAAACAATCTAAAACTCTTGGCGATTGGACTGTTGTATCTTGTTATTTGCGCATGCTATGTCTGTTATTTGCGCATGCTATGTCTGTTATTTGCGCATGCTATATCTGTTATTTGCGCATGCTATATCTGTTATTTGCGCATGCTATATCGCTCAATGCCATATTTATCAAATCTTTCTTATCTTGGTCTTGTTTTCTTTGCGACGTGCATTTATCGTATTGGTTTGTGTCTCTTCAAACGATCTGATTTTTGTATTACCTGTTGTTGTTTTTTTTTTGGCTTTTTCCTTTAATGAGATTTTTCTAAATGTATGTTTGCACACGCGCTATATCTGGCTGCCAGGGGCGTAGCCAATGGACTGAGTAGTTCATGCAACTACTCTACTGTAACCTGGTGGCAGCGAGCTGAGTCGATTTTGTACTTCTGAGACTGAAAAAAATAGCTACAGCATCTGGCTGACTCCACTAATAATATAGTATATTATAACTATAATATTATATAGTTTCCCTTCGACTCTAATATGTTTTTCTTAAAGTTTTTGGACAATCGTTCCCCAACCGCGCCTCCCATCCCTCTCTGCCTTCTCCATCACAAATCTACATGGACATTCTAGTATTCTAGCTATGTTAGTAAATGAAAAGGAATTGTTCCCTTTAGTTTGACTCCCCCTGTAAGCGATTACCTTCATAAATAAACACTCACTCTTCCTTTCTCCATTCTGGACATTATGTATACATGATGATGCTTAAAATGGCTGGATATGTAACTTATTATTATGTCGTATAGTTTATTTTGTTTATCTCTATCCGGCTGGGGCGCCTTTCCTGGCTGTTTTGTTTAAATTCTTATTATTAACATCAGTACAATTTTCGAAACACAGACCAATTTAATGACCGAAATAATACAACGAATATTAATATGTTTTCTTTTCGCCATTAGTAGCCTACTGATCTAATGAATATCTAATGCAATTTGGATATTATAACGAACATAATTTTAACTTGCATATCCTGTAGGTAGGCTAATTAAATTCCGCAATGTACAATTTTATATACTACCACTCATGGCTCGCAGATGTCTACTGGCGCGCGAATGGCCCCCGGGTTCGAGTCCTGGTGGGAGTTAGGACACAATTTAGGGTCTAGAAGGCGTCCCTAAGTCTACAGAGCTTTACCTTTACTTATAAAACCAAATGGAATATTTGTACATTAAGATCTTGCAGCGGGTTTTGTTGTGTCAATTGTTAGGGAAACCTCGCCTAAACCCTCCAGGCTGAAATCGTCTCTCTGCCTGTCTGCCTATTTGTGAGATGAAATTTTCTTCATTTATTGTAATAAAAGCTACTCAGTGGTAATGATATTAGTTGGGGAAAAGTAAAGCCGGTTGTGCATCGTGCTGACCACATAATCTTCTTATATGACGTGGCAACAAAAACTTGTGGACGCTGTTTCACTGACCCCGTGGACCCAACATGGTCTCAAAGGCATACTTTACTTACTTTACTTTATACGTCGTCTCCATTTTAATTTGCGTGAGAGATTCATACATTTTCCAGAGATTAATGGCCAAACGTCTTTCAAATGGTCACCTAAAAGGCCTAAATGACGTGTACACCTTGTGGTCAGACATAGTAATGGAGTGGCAGACTGATGGATGACGTCGATTCTTTTACTTTTGTCTGCCCATTGAAACAACTCTTTCTTATCTGACCTGACTAAATAGCCGAGACTTTAAAAGCTCGTGTTTATCTCCCTTGAGATGAGTGCACCCCCCCCTCTTTCCTTGACAACTCGGGACACATCTGTCTCTTGGATGGTGACTTGTAATGGTCAACACACGACTGACCTTGTAGTCTTTCTATGAGCCACGAAGTCGTTAATCCAGTGGCGTAGCTAGGGAGGGGCTGGGGGGGACATGTGTCCCCGGGCGCCACGTTAGGGGGCGCCAAAATGAGTATTAAAACTAATTATTTAATTTTATTTTGATGTAAACTAATGCATCCCAAATAGGTTTGCAAGATTGAATTTTGGAGCTCCACAAAATATCTTCAATACAAACCAGTTGGCAAGCATGATTTTGGCGCCCCCATTGAGCATTACGGGGCGCTATTCTACTCATACAACAAATGACACATCCACAATGTAGGATTGCTGATGGCGATTTTTTTAAAACAAAGATTGGTTCGGGTTCAAATATTATTCTTCATATACTGAGTGGCATCTGGTTTTAACAATTATACAGGTTGGATAATTTCGAGTCGAATATACTTAGCATGAGTATACTCAGCTAAACAGGATTCAGTTCTTATCACATTTTTTTGAACTTTTGAAAGTTTATATTTGTTTTTCTCTCGTTCAACAACTCGTTGGGGAGAATTAAAAAGAGCTGTGCCAATCACAGTGAAGAGGAGTCTGACACACGCTGGAGTGCACGACCAGAAGCTGTTAAAGCTATTTATGAAGGACTAGATGAAGTAGTTGGAAAAATTATCAGAAGATGCAACTATGACGCCTGACACCAGAAGTGATGCAGAACCTTTGCTGGCAGGTATATTAAACTTTAACTTCCTAGTTTTGTTACATTTCTGGAACATTATACTTGGAAAAATTGATCGTGTCCAGAAACGGTTGCAGGATTCTAGTATGAATTTCAAGGAAGCAGCAATAAGCATCTGATCTTGAATCGCTGGAGCGAGAACTTGTCAACATTCGTGATGATTTGAGCCAGGTTGCGGCAGACAATGGAAAAACAAGATGCACAACTTTGGGAATCGAGGTTGACAGAAGGATTAGACGACAAAGGAGGATGCCTGGAGAATTAGCAAGAGTTGAAGGACTTTTTGCAGAAGAAGAAATTGCACGTTTTATGAACAGCGTAATTGATAGACGCAGGAGATATCAATACGGTTTTTTACGTTTAAAAAAACTAAACACCAAATTTGGATTTTTACTAGACGTCAACACTCTTCTAGCTGAGACAAATGTCGATACACTTCGTCAAAATTGCAAAATTTCTACGATACTGACGTCAATGGTCACGAATCGTGCACAGCGATCGAAGACTGCAAAATGCTGCTCATTGCCCGGACTGAAGTTCTACCGGAAACTCCTTTGGATCTTCTTGGTTTTGTTGTTTCATATGGAGATGACGTATTTCCGAAGCTGCGCATTTCACTGCAAACACTTCTAACGATTGCTGTTACATTTGCAAGATGTGAGCGGTCCTTCGGCAAACTGAAGCTTATTTTTTCTTATTTAATTCAATGGGACAAGATCGTCTGAGCCAGGGGTCGGCAACCTAGGGCACGCGTGCCAAATTTGGCAGGCAGAGTGATTTTCAATGGCACGCGAGAGACTTCAGAGTGGTGTTTTTTTATTGATGAAAAAACAACCATTTTCCAGTTCTTAATGGGGAAAACTGACTGTTGAAGACGATGTTTCTGAATGACAGAGCGACACATTTCAGTTAGTTGAACGCATTTACAAGGACGGGTTAAATCAAGTGGGTTTAATGGACAAACAATTAATGCAGGAAATGTCTATTTACAACTGTTTAACGTAAATCAATTGTATATCTCTAATAATTAAATATTTTAATGAATACCATAATGCTGGAGTTATAAAAAAAAATTGACATTAATATATGTTATATTACCAAACATAACTTGTTTGACATCAATATTGAATCAAAATTAGAAACTTTATTTGAATTAAAGGGAGATAATTAGCCCGTTTTATTTTTGCTATCATTTCTAATATTGTGTTTCTTATTTTTCTTTTGTAATAGACTAAATGGCCTACAACTTAAAACGTTATAATAACCAAACTGTAAAATGTAGTTGAAAATTATATAATTATTAGATCTATATGACTAAAACATTTCATGCACATTTTTTAAACATTACATTAACTACCCAGTTTGAATGATAACTACATACGAATTCCGCTCTACTATAGTGGATGGCGTGTATTCTTGAGCATTGAGCAAATTAAAGACAATCTCAGTTAAACTGAGAATAAACTATCACCAATATTATCCGTTGCTAGATCCTCATCTGGACAACCAAATGATAATGTTTACAAAATCATTACCAAAAATGTGAAAGTTTGGTAATATTATTTTTTTTTATAAGAAGGCTGATAATCACAAAAAATGTGTTAATTGTTGTTATTAAATATAAAACGCTTAACCGTTTTTTTTCCATAACTTGCCTTTGCTTTTGGCCTTGGTCTTGCTATGGAGTTAAATTGTCTTATAAATTGTGAAGCCGGCTGGCCTAGCGGTTAGTTCACCGGACTGTCAACCAAAAACCATCTGACACGTCGCGGGTCCTAGCCCGGCCACCGACGGATCCCTGTCGCCCTGCAGGAGTTTTGGGCCTGTAAACATATTTGCGTCAGCAGGCAGCAGTGTGTTTACAGAGCGCACTGAGCATGCTGAAATAGTATGGATAGAAGCGCTATATAAGTAACCAATTTAATTTTTAATTTTAATTCATAAACAAAAAAAAATTAAAACAAGCATAATAAAGCACGTTTGCCTTTTAGGCTGTTGGCACGCTGAACGGTTTAGAAATTCTAGTTTCGCACACAATTAGGAAAAGGTTGCCGACCCCTGGTCTGAGTGACCTTGTACTCCTTAGCATCGAAAGAGAAACACTTGAGAATATTAATTTTGACAACGTGATTGACGAGTTTGCGACGGACAAATCAAGGAGGATCAATTTGTTGTAGACTATGTCTATTCCATTCATGTATAATTAGAAGAATATTTTATTCAAATAAATTATTTACATCATATAGAGACTTATTAGTCTGTATTCTCTTTCATTAAAATACTAGATGCTTCGAAAATGAACCATATAAACCGTAAATTTTCAAAATTTTCTTGGGGGCTCAATGAGCGCCCAGACTTTGTCGGTCCGAGAAGGGGCGCAGACTTTGTGTCATGTCCCCGGGCGCAGATGACCCTAGCTACGCCACTGCGTTAATCTAATCGGAACCTTTTGTAAAACTTTGATAACATTTCCTTCTTTTTTTGTTATTAGTAGGCTTCATATTTTCTGATTTCTTTATTATTGTCAGATTTCATGAAGAAATGGACTATTAGTAGAATCCATTATTTACCGCGGCCTGCGGAACTTATCGCCTAGCCGCATAATTTATTTATTTTTTTTCTAGGAAAAGCGTTATATTGCTGAATTAATCGGAATGCCGCAGTAAATACAAAATCGGAATAATATTCACTAAGACTAGAATCAAACCGCAATAAGCTCATGTATAGAAAAAGTGTCTGTAACAAAGAATATGATATAAATACGTCACGACATTATCCCCGTGTTACAGTTCTCATCTCTGATTTAACGGACTAACTTATAAGATAAGAAAAAAAGAAAGCGAGCAACATTATTAGAATTAGATCCAATACAATCTCGAAAAGTAATTTCAGCTGATAATACTACTTTTTGGTGAGCCTTACATAACTTGCAGGTCAGACTGCCTTACCTAACACACCTTGCAAGTTTTATTTGCATTGCCGATCTATTCTTGTTAACGTTTAGCGTTTTTTCTCTTATTATACCGCGAAATTCTCTGTCAAAAGAAAAACCTACCAGCTAGCAGTTTATCCTTTTTTTTTTCAACAATACTAGATCTAAAAAAATAATATGTTTAGGAGCATTATTCGTTAGTTTGTTGAGAACAATATTAGCATTAGGTAGGTTGCAGCATCGATTGCCGAAATCAGTGAGTTTAAAATGTGTCAACGTGAACGTTTTGATTTACCGATTTGATTATGACTAATAGCCTAACTGATTAACGATTAAGAACTGTTTGGGTTTTAGAATTTGTCTTGTACTTATGGACAGTATGGAGTTCTGGTACTGTCGTACTGTAAGCCTATTTGCCGCGCCGTTGTACGCCGCGGAATTTGAAGGATACAAAACGCGTTCCGAGGAATTTACGAAGTTATAACGCGGCCAACCGTGTACCCTAGTTATAAGGTTTTTTTTATTATAAAAGTGTATCAACTAACAGAAAATACCATGACGACGACAACAAAAACAAAAAAAAAATCCGAAATGCTTATAGACAAGAAAATTACATCCAAAGTCTCCCTAAAAAGGATGTTTTGTTTTTTTAATCTGTTTAACGTTTTTCCCTACCCCCCCCCCCCAAAAAAAAAAAGATCAAAACGATAATACAGGCAGCAGTTTCGCTAAGTCTGCTAGGGCCAATCTATTTATTAACCAGTTTATCTCTGGAGCAAGGACACCAATAGTGACGTCACAAGAACTGCAGACAAAAACCTAAATTACCCTCTTCTTGCTTTTTGTAACAACATACAAGCTGTTACCGGCATGTTGACCTTGACGCTGTCAGTAAAGCTAATCCTTGTTAAATCCAGTGACAGACTAGGAGAGATAGAGAGAGATTGGGAGAGAGAGAGAGAGAGAGAGATAAAAACAACACAAGAAAATTACCAGATAAATTGAGTAAGACGGCAAGAAGACACAAAGATATTCGTTCGTTTTTTTTATATCTCGAATTATGCAATTATCTTGATTGTGCTATGAATCTTTCTAAGAAAACGACACAATTTCATACAGATAGCCAGCCATTCAACTTAATACACGCAGAATGAATCCGTTAAATTATTTTTTCAATTAAAAACCAACAAAACCAACATGCAAGGTATATTTTTATAATATCAGGATATTAATAAATCATAAGTATTGTAATCATCGCCAACAGAGTATATCTTACTTTAACTAAAGAGTATTATAATGTAGACTATTAGGCCATTATAAATTCTACAAAATGTGCAGCGCGTTTTTAAATACTGACGGAAATATGTCTTCAAAGGCTTCATTTTAAATTTTGAATTGAAAAACAAATAGTGTTTTAATATAACTTCTTATAATGTAAGCAAAACTATCGAATGCATGGGAAATGTGTCTATATTCGTTATTTACAGAGAGATGTTTTATTTCTGTTCTCTATTCAGTGCTATGTTTCTCACACTTCTTTAAAAAAAAAGTAATAAAACAGGGCCCAGAACTCACATGGAGTTTTTTCCCTTTTTTTTCGTAGCCTGTCTCTCTATAAATTCTAAATAAATATTTCATTTTTTGTGTTGCTACCAATTTCGTTCCCTTTATTTATTTACTGCTCAGAGTAACTTTTATAGTTCCTCGTTCAACTACTAGGAATATATCTTTAAATTAAATTATAGTATCTGCATGCTCATAAAGATAAGCCGTGGGAAGTTGAGATAAATGGCAGCACAAAGGAAAAACATATTCAGAATTTGTTTTTCTTTCTTCGTTTTCTTTCTGGGAACGATACAGCTAATGTTATTGAGAGAAAGAAAGTTTAGCGAAAAGGTGGAAAGGCGAATGATTAGTTTATTTTCATATCATATGGTTTGATTGATATAATATGATACGGTTAAGTGTTTCGCTAATAGGCGCTACGAATAAATCTGTTTTTTTTCAAAGACTATAAATAATAAGATGGACCGCTTGCTCTATTTTTAGAGCTTACGCGGGTGTTTTTTTTTCCTTGCGCAGCCAATAACGCTGTCCTTAATGACTCCTAAACGTGCCCAAACATATCCGCTGTATAGGCCTACTACTTTCGATTTTAGTCTTACTTTTTCATTGAGAATATCATAACGAATTACTAAACCGGAAGTCTACAGTACCGGGGGCAATCGGAAATTCCCATAACAGTTATCACGTTATCAAAGAGCAAAAATATCAAAGCAAACTGTCCATCTTATTATAGTCTTTGTTTTTTTTTTCATGAAGATAAACTTGGCTCTATATAATGCTCACATTTCAAAGAATTCTTCTCGCGTCGTGTCTATTCTGAAGTGTTAGGTAAACACAGCCCCTCGCCTTATTCTCGGGTACTCTGTCCGTGTTTCTGCATCTCACGTCCCTAAACTATGTCTCGCTATGTCGTGGCAAGTTAGCCAAAGTCCCCAATTATGTGTGTGTGTGTGTGTGTGGAAATGTCGTTAGTATAAAGCGTCTGATTGTTAATTGCACATCAAGTGCAAGTTAATTTTATTCTAAGAGCTCTCTTGTTGAGTGCTACGTGCTTGCTTGTGTGTTATGTTCTTGCTTGTGTATCGATTTCGCTACCACCTGATTGTATCTATCCCAGATAAGCTGTTTGAGTGCTAGGCCTCACGCTTTACTATCTTCCATGCATTCAGGATTCCCCCTTGGGTAACAACCACGCCTACTACATTTTCTCATTTACCTCCATTTTAACGGAACGCTTTTCTTAATTCCTTGTCCTGATTAACACTATTCCATGCGAGCATGGCGAATCCTACAGTATCACGATAGAGATAGCCAATGTTTAATAAATATATTATAGAATGTTTACTTGACTACTTTATCGTATTTTACTATAATTGTATTTTTTTTATCGGCTTTCTTATCATTATCTAATAAGGGTGACTCTAATAAGGGTGACTCTAATAAGGGTGACTCTAATTAGGGTGACTCTAATAAGTTACATGAGTTTCCTTTAGTTTCTACATAGATATATATTAATGCATTGGCCTCGGTGGCCGAGCGGCAGCGCGTTCGACTGCCAATCTGAAGGTTCTGGGTTCGAATCCTGGTGGAGGCTAGGATTTTTTCCCGGGACTTTAGGTTGTCTACCCAGCTCTGATGGGTACCTGACATAGGTTGGGGGTAAAGTAAAGGCGGCTGGGCATTGTGCTGGCCACACATCCTCTAGTATGCCGTGGCCACAGAAACTGGTGAACGCTGCTTCACCAGCCCTATGATCAGATTGGTCCGAAAGGTACTTTACTTTACTTATATATTAGTGCAGATGGTAGTCTATGCTGATACAAGTTCCTTTATTCCTCGTTATTAGTATGAATCTATTGTTTAAACTCATAGTAGTCTTAGAAGACCAATTGTTTGCTACGTTCGGCTGGAGTTATACAATTTATTATGGCCTACATCATTAACGGACATTCTATCTCGTGTCCTTGTTAATACAATCTTACTTTCGGGTAAGTTCGGGTGTAGTTCTATAAACCTCGTTATCATATTTCACCTAAGTGTATCTATATTGTATAGTTCTGTCTTTGTTATTATTATTTTTTTTCAAATAAAGTATTTTTAAAAAATATACATAATAATTTCCCATGGATAGTGATTACAATATTTTCTCAGTTATTACTTAAGTAAATAGTAGGACTACTTTTGTTAATTTGGTTGAAATACTTTTGCTATTTTTTAAAAACTTTTGCTTTACATTGCATATAATTGATCTTCGAAATTTTCCGAATTGTCATGATATTTGTATTCATAAGAATCCAACCATTTGTATCCAATTTTTAAGATTAATAATCTTGAAATTTTTTATAAATGACATAATTAATATTTGTTTATCAGTATAAAGCAACTGTTAGTTTCATATTCCTAATGAGCTTATTATGCAACCTTATTTCATTCATCGTGCTTCGTTAATCGGTTGCTGTTATTTTTTTTTTTATATAACAAGAAGGTATTGTAAAAATATTTCTCAGACTAGACTGTTAAAAGAAAGTTATGAATAGTTTCAAATGATGAAAGAAACGAAATAGTGTAGCATAAGTAAGACACAGGCGAACACAGAAGGCATGGTTTTATCACTGCTCGGACAGTACCTGCTTTATCACGGCTTGAATACCTGTTTGGTGATAAACAGAAATAACATGTTTTATCTTGGCGGACCGAGTCGTGTTGTATCATCGCGCTCACTGGCTTGCTTATGATAGACGGAGTATTATCATGACTGGACCACTACCTGTATTATCATGCATGGACCTGTACCTGTATTATCTTGACTGGACCACTAGCCTACCTGTATTATCATGGCTGGACCACTACCTGTTTTATCATGACTGGTCCATTAACTGTAGGCCTAATATCATGACTGGTCCACTACCTGTATTATCTTGACTGGACCACTAGGCCTACATGTATTATTATGAATGGACCACTACATGTATTATTATGACTGGACCACTAAATGTAGGCTATTATCATTACTGGACCACTACCTGTATTATCACGACTGGACCACTACCTCTATTATCATGGCTAGACATATAGCCGAAAAATCACTGCCAATATTATTTTTTATTTAAGGACCACTACCTGTAGCCTATTATAGTGTCCGGACCACCAGCTGCTGTACCATGGCAGGTTTCCCATGTATTGTGTTTACCTGGCTGCCGGGGAAAAGCCTATCATTATCACCTGTTTCATTACAGGGGACAACTACAGGTTTAAGAAACAATCAGACATTACATGGGACAACTACAGGTTTAAGAAACAATCAGACATTACATGGGACAACTACAGGTTTAGAAACAATCAGACATTACATGGGACAACTACAGGTTTAAGAAACAATCAGACATTACATGGGACAACTACAGGTTTAGAAACAATCAGACATTACATGGGACAACTACAGGTTTAGAAACAATCAGACATTACATGGGACAACTACAGGTTTAAGAAACAATCAGACAGACGAAAAACAGGGGCGTTATAATATAATTCATACATACACACACATATCACAATAAAGCTTAAGTGAAATCACGCGAAATGAAACGATGGGAACTAATTACAACACTTCATACTCTATTGAGATTCTGTCTTATTCAAATATGCTACGAATTAGTGCCAACAAACCCAGCCAGACATAATCAGACCAACAAATTAATAACAATGACAGCTGAATAAAAAAAAATCTTTTTAATAACGAAATCTCCCTTGATGCATGCAAGCATTAGCGAAATAAAATCTTGAAGTCTAGTCTAGTCCTAAGCAACACAAAATAAACCTTTTTTTATCTACAAAAAAACTTGCTATTGCTATTGGCGTAGACTTCAATGAAAGCCGCATACAAGCTTAAGTGAAAAAAAAAAACATATATAAAAAAAAAAAAACAGCAACGCCAAGACCCGCAGACATTGAGACTGAAAATGTGTTCGGTTTTTCTGGTAGACACAAAGTGGTGTAATAGCCACCTCGTGGATGTCTCTCGCGCGTCTTTTCTCTTCTCCTGCTGTTTTATTCTTTCATTATTCTCAATGTTTGGAAGTTGTAGTCGGCATTAGTAGATCTAGAGAATTGCACAAGTTGCGCCTGTTTGTGTGGGCGTGGATGTGTTTGTGTGCGTGCGGGGGTTTGTTAGTCTTTTCCGGAGTATCGTATAGTTGTGCTTGATATTCAATATAATTCTACATCTAAATAGATTTTTTATTTTACTGTAATTTTACTGTCAATTATTTTGAAATCGTTTGTTTGTTTTTTTTTGGTGTGCAGATTTCTTGAAAATCGGGATTTATTTTTGTGTTGTTGTTTGTTTCTTTTATTATTACTTTTAGACAAGATTTCTCGACAGTTTATGGGATTAAATGCCATCGTTCTTGTCTCGAAGTTATTGTATGTGATACATTATAGATCTGCTAATAGTGTAAACAATATTAATACAGATCCGTGTGTCTAGGTTACATAGACTGTGGAAATGTTTGTTATGATATTAATTCTGTTTGTGTGTAGCTTTACGTTAAATAATAAATCCAACTAATAAAAGCCTTTTAAGATTTAACTAATTCTTTGTTTACATATCAAAGAAAAACGACCAGATCTATAGATCTATGACAAACGTGTAGAAATTTTCAGAAATAAAAATAAAATTAATTGTTTTTCTTGTAGAAGTTTGTAAAAGTCTTTTGTTTTCATTCTATGTACACCAAGAGCTTGGCACAGTCGTAATGTGTGAGAGGATGAACTTTGTTTCATAATGATTCATAATGATTCATTCGTAGAGTTGTAAACATGGAGAGGGAGGAAGCATTTGTGAAGAGTTCTGATAATTTCCGAGTCTTTGATATAATGTAAGGTAAATCCATCCAGATGGGTTCGCTACGGAGATCAAGTTACTCCATGGGGCTCTACGTTGCCGGAGCTTTACTCCTTTTGGTGCTGCCCTCTCCCGCGTGGTCAGCACGTGACCCCAGGTGCCAGCAGCCGTTCAACATGGGGGAATGCGACAATTGGATATCGAACTACTTCTACGACAGCGGAATCAAGTCCTGCCGCCACTTCTGGTACAGCGGGTGCAAAGGAAACGCTAACCGGTTCGACTCTATGATGCAGTGCGAGGCCGCGTGCCACGACGACCGCGGAGGTTCCCGGGGAGGCGCCCAGGAAGGGAGAGCACCCGCCTCCACCGCCAGACCCGCTGTCCGGTTGGAGACGACCACGTGGAGGACCAGCGGAAAGAGTGTGACGCAGACGGTCTTGGATTTATGCGATATGCCCAAGGAAAGGGGTCCTTGTCGAAATAACCTGGAGAAATGGTTCTTCAACAGGACGAGCGGACAGTGTCAAAGGTTCTGGTACGGAGGGTGCTTTGGAAACACCAACCGTTTCGATGACCAGAAAAGCTGCGATGCCCGGTGCACTGTGAAAGGTGAGTACGTAGCTTTTAGCTGATACATTATGTGCGTGAGTACATTCTTCTCAAGCAGCCACGCTATCAAAGCTTAAGCTAATAAATGCGTGATGAGCGTCTGGCGCTTCTGTTCTCTTAAATGTTCAGTTCAGACTGGGTGGTCAAACTCTACGGACACACGGGGCAATTTCCCGCTGGAAAGGGCTAACCGCCCCCTCCCCTTCCCTTTGGTGCTTTGTGTATGTTGTGTGCATGGCATTTGTTTTCCACGGGGGAAGAAGGTTCTGTGGCCGATTTTAAAAGGTCTCTAATTATCGCGGACGAAGTTAACTGGTGTATCAGAGTATGCACACCAGGATCCTGTCCGAAACTAGCCGCACGCCGATAAGGTGTATCGCGTAACATAGGTGTACGGTCTCTTTAATGCATGCACTACACTTCACTCCCCACCTGCGGAATCCCCCTCGAATCATTATCGTGGTGGCTCGCTCGTATACCTGCATTGACACGCGGTAGCAAAGATCCTAGGCCATAGTTCTGGACACCCAGGCACCAGGGTGGGTATGTCACGGACTGTTGAGCTTATCGCTTCCTCACCGCCGAGGCTCAGGGCCTCTTGGCAGTGCAATGAACCTCGGATGCGCAACAGGGGCTGTCCGCCATGGTTTCGCCCGCCGGTGTTCTCTTAATATAAGCGTAGCGGCGGTTTACACACTTCTTTGAGGCCTTTAGTTACAGAAGTGCTTTCTGTGGCCTGTTGTGGCCTGCGGTGGCCTGCTGTGGCCTGCTGTGGCCTGCTGTGGCCTGCTGTGGCCTGCTGTGGCTTGCTGTGGCCCTGTGTCTCGCTCCACATATTACAGGTCACGTGTTACCTCGTTTTGAGGTGGTTTCAGAAATTACGTTGTGTTTTCATTTAGGACAACATGTCTGAAGAAGTTATTCATTTACCTTAAGGTGGATTATAAAGCCTTAAATTGTTTACAAAAAACATCTAAAACATAAAAAAAAATATGTAAAATAAAACATAATCCTTAAAAAATGTAAGTGGAAAAAATGGAAAGGGAAAGAGTGGAAAGGGAAATAATGGACATGAAAAAACTATAAAGACTCAGTAACCCATAATTGACTCTATACCAGTCCCCTCTCTATCACAACTCCCTCCATAGACAAACAGCGAGCAATTATGGCCTGGACTTGGGTGTTAATTGAATCTCCCCCCCCTCCTCTTCCCCGCCGCACTCTAAACGTATTAATAAAGAATAACCTAAGCCAGACAACTAGGTCTGCGTATTTTTTTTTAAATTATATTTATTTCTTTGTCCATTATTGTTTACCATATCGTTCATTTACCCTAAAAGTCATTTACCCTTACAATACGTTTATCCTAATTTAGGTTAAGCCCATTTATTACGTTTTGCCCCAAAGGTCCATTACCCTAAATAACATTCACCCCAATATGTAATGTAATGTAATGTAATGTAATGTAATGTAATGTAATGTAATGTAATGTAATGTAATGTAATGTAATGTAATGTAATGTAATGTAATGTAATGTAATGTAATGTAATGTAATGTAATGTAGCTTACATATTTATTTCTATATACTTCTCCGTACGTTTTCCGGTTTTAATATTTAAAATACGATTTTTATATTTTTTCTCTATCCATTGACTTCACTAGTCCAATGTTTTGTATTCCAAAAAGTGTTTTTAAGTAAACAGTACATATCGATTTCTGCAGTACTTCTAAATCTTTATTTTTTATCATGTACCTCGTAATCTTAACTTTTCCCCATACATGTACTTTGTAATCTTTACTTTTCTATAGACTCTATAGATGTCTAGAGTCTAAATGTATTTTGTCTCATCTTCGCTACACAACTTTCTTATTGTTTAATTTTCGCAATTTCCGACGACACCAAGCATGTCAATGTCGCTTCCTCAAATACAACTTCGTTTCGGCCTGACTGCGAACATATTTTTGGCCTTATTGCGAACATATTTTTGACTTGATTAAGAACATATTTTTGGCCTCACTACGATCATCTGTGTGGTCTAAGCATTGTCTGGCAGGAATCCGATGAATAATTCTATAGGGTTAAAGATCGATATCTTTTCTTCCCTCTACTTAAAAAAAAATAATTTATTCTGCAGCTCGCCGCTGTAACTAAGTACTTGTTCATTTGTTCATTGTTTCAACATCCTTGGATATCACGTGGCCAGGACATACAACTTAAACAACGTACTGCTGTTTATTCCGACGTGGACAGATTTTCTTTTTATCTCAATTACATTTTTTATTCCCGGACTGTTCAGTTTAGTTTTCTTCCAGAAATCTTTTCTAGACTATAGTTACAATGTCACAGAATGTTTATTTCTACTAGAATCAGCAAAATAAGATTACAGGATGAAAACGATTCTCTGTTAATTAAGGAACTTTGTCTCGATCGAGCGAACCTATTATTAAATCTACATCTAATGATATTTTTTTTCGTTTTGTAGATATATTTTGTTTCAGCTATTGTAAATGTAGCAATCGAAAGAAATAGCTAGGGTGGCTATCGCAAGAAATTTCTCGAATATTTGATAAGAACATAATTTAAATTTAGGCCTAACGCCAATATTTCAAACTCTCATTGTTTTCACCAGAAACAACAACAAACAAATAAAAATGTATTTCACTAACATTACTGGGATTAGAGTAGTTTGTTGTTTTTTTCACGACTCGGGTATTTTTTAAAATTCGATTTCATGACATACAATAATAGCGACTATACTCATAGTGTTTTCACACATTATAACTTTCAACTATTAATAATTAGTTTAAAGCTGAGTGGGTTTTTTTTTTGCTCAATGATTGAGGGAGGATTGCGCCGCACCCTCCCCCCTACGTCCAGTTTATACTCTTTTCCACCCCTTCCGCTCCCTCCCGCCCGCCCCCACCTTGAAAGCCTGGCTACTCCACTGTCTATACTAGCCTACACGTGTAATTAAACTTGTATAAATTCGCTCTTTTCTTTTTTCGATATTTCCGACGTCTATACATGAAGGCTTTTTGCTTCAGTTGTGTTCAAAATAGTATCACAAAATGTCTAAATGCAATTTTTTTGCTTGTACCTAGACTTTGAATATTTCTCCTTCTTCTTTTTTTGCTACATGGCAATTTTCGCTTTCGTGACCCTACCTACCCTCCATTAGCTGACTGACAGTTTATCAAACAGCTTGGTTAAATCACCTTACCCCCACTACCCTCACCTCATCAAAGTCGCTTTGAGGGGGGGGGGTCGAACAAAGAGCATGCATCTTAAAAGGCACAGAGTTTAATTAACTAACAACCATTGCAGACGTCTCTAGCTTTAACACCACGGCTAATCACTTTGCATGTCTGCATAGACAGAGCCTCTTTATGTTGCAACATACCCTACCCTTCACCACTGTCTATTTATTTGAAACAGACGTCTGCTGCCACGAGTCGTCTGCTGTGTATCTCAAGGTCAAACACGTGGACCGGAAGTAATTTCATTGAAGTATTTTTATTTTCGTCCTGAACACTGTATCCAAATTAAGGCGGGGGCGCCGTGCCATTACAGGTTACAGCGGTTTATCCCAACTCCGAATGTCTCGGTTCAAATCCTGGTTAGGTTTTTCGCCTTACGTTTCGATAGCTTACCTAGCCCTGGTGCATGGGCATTGTCGTAATATCCCACTGTAGGTAGTTGTTACAGACAGAAACATATCCAATGTGATTAGCACATAGTTAATATAAGCCGAACATTGGTATTCTTGTTCAAGTAGAAAAGCTATAGTAGGTATGAATATTACATTTCAGTGTATACTTTGGGCATTGGTACGTAAAGTAAACATGGCGTTGTTATATTTCAACCCGTTTGGGAACCTCGTCCCCCCCCCCTCCTAGAACGCCCTGTTACGCACCCTTAGTGTAGTACACACACTCTATTCTTGGTCACTAATTGTAAGGCTTAATAAAGTGATCACCCTTTCAAATATTGTTAGGTTCGCGTGGCCGTTGAGGTTCGGTTTGGCCAGGTTTTTTTTGACCGCTACATACGAGTGGATATCATAGCGCGCACATTGCACCGGCCACCTATTCTATCCCCCCCGCTTCCTCGGTTGATGCCCAGTTACTCTTTATACCGAGGGACACACCCTCAATACCCGGGAATCACTCACCGGTAACACTTTGTAAGTACAAGTTCTCGTGTATGCGCTTACAGTATAAATTACCATGAGCCTGGAAGAGCTGAGATGGAAAACGAAGTGACATAGGAGTGTCTAATAGCCTACTTGTATGGAGTGGAGAAGTAGAGAGGTGGGGATGCATAGAGGTATCCCAACGGATCTCATTTATCATGACACCTCTTCTGTTACAACCCATTTATCCCTCACTATCTCCTTAATTCCTAGCACTTCATGTCTCTCTCCATCACCACACAGTGTAAAGCTCTGCCCCGCGGCCACAGTGGCTGGCTTATTTATCAAACCGAGATATATCACCCGCCAAAATTTGAGAGCTTTAAAATGAAGTTGTCAAAATAAAGTGGCACGTCCTTCATACAGTATCATTTAGCGAATGTGTTGTTCTTTTCTTTTTGTAATGTCTTTTTTTCTCCCGTGTGTGTGAGCGTGTGTGTATGTGTGTGTTTGTGTGTGTGTGTGTGTGTTTGTGTGATATTTCGGATACATGAACTACAGCTTAACCTCTTTCTAGACCAATATTATTAAGGGATTGTGTTTCATGTACAATGTTTCCAATAACTTTATTAAAAAACTTTATCAAAATCTCGTGAATTTAAAGATATTCTTTCACTTTTTGTGCGTATTAAAACCAAATTAAAACGTCTAGCTATATGTCCACAGCGGCTACTACATCACAATATGCTACTACAATACATTTCACACAATATATGAGATATTCGGTGAAAAACAATCAGAGGCACTTTGTATGCAAAATAGTAATCATTTACAGAAATTACTCATGTCCTGTTTTGAATTGACACAAAATGTCTTTTTTTTTATATTAGTCATTACAAATATCAGATTATGTCCCTCATAGGTGGGAACACATTGTTAAAACAGCTGATCTGGTGAAAACCCTTTCCGAAATCAAAAACTATCTATTCGTTTTTTGGGGGAAAGATCACAAAAGGTCATTTCTTTATATGACATGATAAATGTCATCATTTTAAAAGACATTTCAAATGTCAGTTATTGTTGTTTTTTTTAAGCTTACACGGTATTGCAAACGAAGTTTCATCATTCTACAAGACACCACGAATCACACAGCTTACAACAACAACAAAAAAAAAGCGTGTTCGAATACACAAGCTTCAATACCCAAATCCGTTTCCGGATTAGCAGGAGGCGATCTCGTCGCGGCTGATTTCGCAACGGACTCCGCGGGATAGACGGGTGCACTTGAGATATTTAACTTGAATGAAGCTCTTCCGACATCACCGTGTGTGACAAATGTGTATTTGGTCACGCCGAGGTGATTATCACGTCCATAACGGTGTGTGGGGGGGGGGGAGAGGGGTGAAGAGGGCGGGGAAGGGGGGCGTGTTTTCCGAGTGTGTGAAACCCTCATCGTCGAGTGGAAAATGAACATTCGGAAAGCGCGTGATCTGAACAATTGATCGTTTTATAAGGCGCCCCGTGGAGGGAAGGGAGGGGTGGGGGCTTCGAAAAAACGGAAATGGGTGCAAAGGTAAGGGGAGAATATGGAGGAGGGGTTAACGGCTTTAGATGCTTGCTGAGTAATGGAGAACTATATTGACTCTTTCAATTCCCACGAACCCCAAAAAACACACATCACCCATTCATATAGCAGCCAGTAGGTGTCTTAAAACGTTGTTTTTTTCTGGTGTCCTTTTTTTTTCAAACAGTGGCGTAAATGTCTGTGAGATGGAGGGGTTTCTGTGACTTTATTGGACGTGTCGGTTGATTTGTTTGTTTGTTTGTTTCAAACCTCCGTCTTGAAATCCTCAATGGATATAGTGTGAGTCATTGAATGTTTTTAAAGAAATTTCAAAAAAGTTTTGTTAATCGAGGAATTGGCCATTACGGCAGGGGAATGTAACGAACCTGGCCGGTTTGATTAAAAGAGAAAGTAACGAACCTGGCCGGTTTGATTCAAAGAGAAAGTAACGCACCTGGCCGAGTGGATTCAAAGAGAAAGTAACGCACCTGGCCGGTTAGATTCAAAGAAAAAGTAAAAAGCGTAACAGCTTTAAATCAAAGAAAAAGGAAGGAACCTTACAGGAATTATTACAAGGGAAACTAACAAACCTGGCAAGTAATTAAAAGAGAAAGTAACGTACACTACAGAATGTTTCAAGGAGAAAGTAACGTACACTACAGAATGTTTCAAGGAGAAAGTAACGTACACTACAGAATGTTTCAAGGCGAAAGTAACGAACACTACAGGATGTTTCAAGGAGAAAGTAACGTACACTACAGAATGTTTTAAGGAGAAAGTAACGAACACTACAGGATGTTTTAAGGAGAAAGTAACGAACACTACAGGATGTTTCAAGGAGAAAGTAACGTACACTACAGAATGTTTCAAGGAGAAAGTAACGTACACTACAGAATGATTCAAGGAGAAAGTAACCCACACACATGACATGTTTAATTCAAACGAGGCCCTTGTAATCCATAGAAACATTGTAACAGAGCTCTCTGGATGCTTTGATTATGGCCTACAAGAAGATAGTGTGACTGGGCCACTTCCCAGCCACCTCTATTTGTCTAAACATGTATTTGGTAGAGCATCAGCGCTGAGTAAAACTAAAACACTTACTCTGGTTATCAGCTTTTTAAATCGATCCCTAGTTTATTTTTCCTTAGGATTTCAACTAAAGACATTCACATCTAATTAAATAGCAGCCGGACGCCATGTCAGCTCCATACCCCCCTCCCCTCTCCCTTCTCTATGCCTCTCGTTATCAATTAAGGAACAAGTTCAGAATTTCCAAAGTACATTTTATACCCCGCGTGTTGACACTCTGTATTTCAGGACAGCTCTATTTTTATTGTATCTAGTGTGTGCCAGGAAGCTTCAAGATAAGAAACGTGATAATAGCTTTATTACACCTAATTTGTTTCACATTAGACACTTTGCCCACAAGGCGACCATTTTGACACTCGGTGCATTCCGTAGAGCAATGGTCCCCAAACGTTGTTGTTTGTTTAATTGCCAATCGTGGCGCCCCTTTTTTTTCTAATAAGATTCCGCCCACCCCACCCTTTGCACCATTTTCTGTGCAAGCTCTTGGTGTCGCATGGAATCGAAAACGATAACAATAAATATAAAAGTATTGTTCAATATTCAGCAGTCGTTGACATTTCTGTAAAAATTAGGTTTGTGGTTTCCAGGGGCACCAAGGCGCACAGGTTTTGGGATCCGCTGCTTTAGAATTCAGATTTCAAATAGACTTGTGTGTAAACATAATGGAGTTGAAACACTGTAGACTTTCCGAAAAGTAACACATATTCTATCTTTCCATTACAGAACTAAAATAAAAGTACATGATATCTTGTGTAAATATATAACAAAAGAACTAAAATAAAAGTACATGATATCTTGTGTAAATATATACAAAAGAACTAAAATAAAAGTACATGATATCTTGTGTAAATATATACAAAAGAACTAAAATAAAAGTACATGATATCTTGTGTAAATATATAACAAAAGAACTAAAATAAAAGTACATGATATCTTGTGTAAATATATAACAAAAGAACTAAAATAAAAGTACATGATATCTTGTGTAAATATATAACAAAAGAACTAAAATAAAAGTACATGATATCTTGTGTAAATATAATATACAAAAGAACTAAAATAAAAGTACATGATATCTTGTGTAAATATATAACAAAAGAACTAAAATAAAAGTACATGATATCTTGTGTAAATATATAACAAAAGAACTAAAATAAAAAGTACATGATATCTTGTGTAAATATATAACAAAAGAACTAAAATAAAAGTACATGATATCTTGTGTAAATATATAACAAAAGAACTAAAATAAAAGTACATGATATCTTGTGTAAATATATAACAAAAGAACTAAAATAAAAAGTACATGATATCTTGTGTAAATATATAACAAAAGAACTAAAATAAAAAGTACATGATATCTTGTGTAAATATATAACAAAAGAACTAAAATAAAAGTACATGATATCTTGTGTAAATATAGAACAAAAAAACTAAAATAAAAGTACATGATCTCTTGTGTAAATATATAACAAAAGAACTAAAATAAAAGTACATGATATCTTGTGTAAATATATAACAAAAGAACTAAAAAAAAAAGTACATGATATCTTGTGTAAATATATAACAAAAGAACTAAAATAAAAGTACATGATATCTTGTGTAAATATATAACAAAAGAACTAAAATAAAAAGTACATGATATCTTGTGTAAATATATAACAAAAGAACTAAAATAAAAGTACATGATCACTTGTGTAAATATATAACAAAAGAACTAAAATAAAAAGTACATGATATCTTGTGTAAATATATAACAAAAGAACTAAACTAAAAAGTACATGATCACTTGTGTAAATATATAACAAAAGAACTAAAATAAAAAGTACATGATATCTTGTGTAAATATAAAACAAAAGAACTAAAATAAAAGTACATGATCACTTGTGTAAATATATAACAAAAGAACTAAAATAAAAGTACATGATATCTTGTGTAAATATATAACAAAAGAACTAAAATAAAAGTACATGATATCTTGTGTAAATATATAACAAAAGAACTAAAATAAAAAGTACATGATCACTTGTGTAAATATATAACAAAAGAACTAAAATAAAAGTACATGATATCTTGTGTAAATATATAACAAAAGAACTAAAAAAAAAAGTACATGATATCTTGTGTAAATATATAACAAAAGAACTAAAATAAAAGTACATGATCACTTGTGTAAATATATAACAAAAGAACTAAAATAAAAGTACATGATCACTTGTGTAAATATATAACAAAAGAACTAAAATAAAAGTACATGATATCTTGTGTAAATATATAACAAAAGAACTAAAATAAAAGTACATGATATCGTGTGTAAATATATAACAAAAGAACTAAAATAAAAGTACATGATATCTTGTGTAAATATATAACAAAAGAACTAAAAAAAAGTACATGATATCTTGTGTAAATATATACAAAAGAACTAAAATAAAAGTACATGATATCTTGTGTAAATATATACAAAAGAACTAAAATAAAAGTACATGATATCTTGTGTAAATATATAACAAAAGAACTAAAATAAAAAGTACATGATATCTTGTGTAAATATATAACAAAAGAACTAAAATAAAAGTACATGATCACTTGTGTAAATATATAACAAAAGAACTAAAATAAAAGTACATGATCACTTGTGTAAATATATAACAAAAGAACTGAAATAAAAGTACATGATATCTTGTGTAAATATATAACAAAAGAACTAAAATAAAAGTACATGATCATTTGTGTAAATATATAACAAAAGAACTAAAATAAAAAGAACATGATATCTTGTGTGAATATATAACAAAAGAACTAAAATAAAAGTACATGATATCTTGTGTAAATATATAACAAAAGAACTGAAAGAAAAGTACATGATATCTTGTGTAAATATATAACAAAAGAACTAAAATAAAAGTACATGATATCTTGTGTAAATATATAACAAAAGAACTAAAATAAAAGTACATGATATCTTGTGTAAATATAATATACAAAAGAACTAAAATAAAAGTACATGATATCTTGTGTAAATATATAACAAAAGAACTAAAATAAAAGTACATGATATCTTGTGTAAATATATAACAAAAGAACTAAAATAAAAGTACATGATATCTTGTGTAAATATATAACAAAAGAACTAAAATAAAAGTACATGATATCTTGTGTAAATATATAACAAAAGAACTAAAATAAAAGTACATGATCACTTGTGTAAATATATAACAAAAGAACTAAAATAAAAAGTACAAGATATCTTGTGTAAATATATAACAAAAGAACTAAAATAAAAGTACATGATCACTTGTGTAAATATATAACAAAAGAACTAAAATAAAAAGTACATGATATCTTGTGTAAATATATAACAAAAGAACTAAAATAAAAGTACATGATCACTTGTGTAAATATATAACAAAAGAACTAAAATAAAAGTACATGATATCTTGTGTAAATATATAACAAAAGAACTAAAATAAAAGTACATGATATCTTGTGTAAATATATAACAAAAGAACTAAAATAAAAGTACGTGATCACTTGTGTAAATATATAACAAAAGAACTAAAATAAAAAGTACATGATATCTTGTGTAAATATATAACAAAAGAACTAAAATAAAAGTACATGATCACTTGTGTAAATATATAACAAAAGAACTAAAATAAAAGTACATGATATCTTGTGTAAATATATAACAAAAGAACTAAAATAAAAGTACATGATCATTTGTGTAAATATATAACAAAAGAACTAAAATAAAAGTACATGATAACTTGTGTAAATATATAACAAAAGAACTAAAATAAAAAGTACATGATATCTTGTGTAAATATATAACAAAAGAACTAAAATAAAAGTACATGATCACTTGTGTAAATATATAACAAAAGAACTAAAATAAAAGTACATGATAACTTGTGTAAATATATAACAAAAGAACTAAAATAAAAAGTACATGATATCTTGTGTAAATATAAAAAAAATTTTTTTAAAAAGAAGACGTGGGAATATATATAGAGAAATGTAGTTTTTTAGAATAACGACTGTTGCTGTTTAAACCAAAAAAAAAAAGATTTGGGAGATGTCAAAATGTTCTCAAAAAGTTTAACTATAAACTTTGTCACGTGATTAGCAACTGGGCTCAAAGTGCATGCAGGGAAGTTTTGAATGAGAAGATTTTTTTGTTCCCCCCCCCCTCCTGTTTGATTGATGGGTGAGTGAGGATCGAGTCAGTGAGTGTTCTATCTCTGGAATTGAATCCGAGAGTACTCACGTTGACCCTAACGTTTTACATGTCAGGTTGGAGGATGATTGGAGGTAATGCCATCAAAAGAGTTCAACCTGACCTTCATTTGTTTGTTGCAGCCGCTGGGTATAAAAGTAAAAAAAAGAGAGAGAAACCTGGTTGGTTATTTAAACATGCAATAACAATTCGAACAATACACCTGGTTGCCAGAGATAATTTTTCTGATGTAATTTTGGCACACTTAAAGGTAACTGGTAAACAGATCGGGTTTTGTTCATATCATTGTAGAGCGGGGTGTCCAAAGGCTTGAATAAAAGAGAGATGCGTTTATAGACTATATTGTTTGTATAGTTGGTTAGCATAACTAACTTTTAGATGGATTGTGTACTTTGTGTGGACGAAGTAAATATCTACCACCAGTGGTTTGAATTAATAAAAAAAAAATTGCTACTTGCCATAAAATTCTGTTGAATAGACCTTGACTGCTAAGGTGTTGTGAACCAAAAACCTAAAACCATTGGTTAGTATTTAAAACAGGAAGTGATTGAAAACATAATAGTTTTTCTTTTAGGTCAGTGTTTTACACTTAGAACTATACAGCTATTTTCAAAGGGTTTATCTCCACAATACATTTTTGTCTTAAGAAAATAGAAAGATATTTCATGGACTTAAAGGAGTTCTTCATCCTGATTAACAAAAATGTTGGTCTACAGTAGTCTACACGAGGAGTCGGCAACCTACGCGACGCGTGCCAGACGTGGCACGCAGGGCGATTTACAATGACCCTTAAATTGGCGATTCAAATCTCTTCTACAAGAAATTGAGAGCTGCAGCTTGATGACATTTATGATGTTGGCACGCTGAATGAATTAGAAGCAGTAGCGTAGCCAGAGGGGGGGGGGGGGGGATAGCGGCCGCTCCCCCTACGACCGTTTTCGAAAAAAAGGGCCTTTTCGGGAATAATATTTTAATTAAAAGTTTTACCAAGCCACGAAGCACAATTTATTTTATTCTTTAAATTGTATTTCAACAATTTATTTTGTTACAATGCGATTAGAAAAAATCTAATAAACCTTGTTAGATCTAGATAAGTTTAAGCTTATTTCATTTGATACCCAGAACATTGCCTTATATGAGTAGCCGAATCCAAATTTTGTCCCCCAAATAGTTGACAACGAAAGTTTATGAACATTTTAAAATCTAAACGGTTTATTGTCTGCACAGCTTTTCTCTTTACATATTAAGGCAAAAAAAAAAAAAAAAAAAAAAAAAAAAAAAAAAAAAAAAAGCGATCACCCACACTTGACCACTCAGAAGTAACTAAAGACATTATACAGTTAGCGAAGAGCATTTAAGTATTCAAGACAAGGCGCTCATTAATTGATACAGACTGATTACATTTAAAAGAGTTATTATGCTCATATTCTTTAATTAAACATAAATATAAGTAATTCTAAGACAAACTTTATTTGTAGGCCTTTTATTAATTTACTAAATACAAGAAACCTATTTGATAGCACTATATTATGTAATTTCTGTAATTTTTATTGTTTAAGAAATAAACATCATAAATGGACAAACAATTAATGCAGGAACTGTTTATTTACAACTATTTAACGTAAATTATTTGTAATTCTCTAATAATTAGATCTAGTAATGAAGACCATATTGTTGGATTTATATAAAGAGATAATAATTAGTCAGTAATATTTGTTATATTACAAAACATAACTTGTTTGACATCACTATTGAATCAAATGTGAAAACAGTTTTCAATTGAAGGGAGATAATTAACCCGGGTTATTTGCGCTAATATTTCTATGTTTCTTTTATAAAAGAATAAATGACTTACAGACTTACAGTTTATAACTTACAAATAATGAAACTATAAAAAGTATTTGAAATTTATGTAACTATTAAATGACTAAAAAATTTATATGTATATTTTAGAACATTACATTAACTACACAGTTTGTATGATTACAATGTATCTATTCCACCTTACTATAGTATCTACGAGGGCTTTATTAACGTTTCAAATATTATAAACTGAGATCAAAATATAATCAATATTAAAGACCTAGTGAAGAGCTTTTTATTAAAATTGAGTTAACATTTCATTTTGATAGTAAATAGTGCATCTGAATGTTAATAAAATCATTAATACAAGATATCAAAGATAAATTTTAAGTAATTAGTTCAATATTTGCACTAACACGTGTGTGTTTTTCGGAGGAAAAATCCAAATCTCGTAGCCATTTGATATGTTATTTTTTTCCGGCAACCTAGGAAAGTGACGTAAGAGAAAGGATTTCGACTAGGAAAAAGGAATATTGTCACGTGTTTTGAATCTATAGAGCGTTCTTAGTGGGCGTGGCTTAGGTTTTTAGTGACGTATTTGTGTAAATAAAGAACCCAATTGAGGTACAAATGTAACGTGGTGAAAGTGAAGTACTTCTTTATCATGCAAAATTCACATCTGAATATTGGCTATCCTACTCAAAAATAAGGAGGTAAATAGTAGTACTGTAGATTAATTGATTAATGTGATTAGGCTAGGGCCGGCTAGACCTATTTACACTTTCAATTTCACTTTATAGGCCTACACTTTTAATGTTTCGTTAGCTAGGCTACGATGTCAAGTGATATTGTTGGTGAATAAGCTATCTAGTCAAGTCACTATTAGGCTCACATCGTCTATGATCTATGTCTATGATAATAATAAAATAGCCTATTTTATTTAACATACATAATACAGCTTAAATCTTAATAAGACTTAAAACACAACACATCATTTAAAAAAAGCTCGAGCCTATATGAAACTTTATTAATACAGCGGCCATATTTACTTGTACACCATTACTCAAAGTAAACACAAATCACGTGCTTTTTGTCACGGGATTGCAAACGCCCTATTGCCACATGTTTTGAATGTTTTCCCGGTTATTATTTTTAACAAAATGGTTAAATATAGATTTATAGCGTCGAGTTTTGTTTATTTATTTCCTTTCTCAAACGTCATTGCAGTATAAGGCTATTCCAAATCTCGTTCCTTTGAGAAAAACCTCTTCACTTGGTCTTTAACAGGTGTTAGAGCCTCATCTTGACAACAAAATGATAATGTTTAGATAATGTTTAGATAATAATTACCATAAATGTGAAAGTTTATTTATAAACTATTATGTTTCATGTAAATGAAAATAAAAAGGATAATAATCACAAACAAGTTAATTTAGTATTAAATATAAAATGCTTTAGCGATTTTCTCATGAATGTCCTTTACTTTTGGCATTTGACCTGCTACGGAGTTAAATTAATTGTCCTATAAAAAATAATTTTTAAAAAGTATAATAGAGCAGGTTGACTTTTCGGCTGTTTGCACACTGAATGATTTAGAAAACCCAGTTTGGCACGCTATTAGCAAAAGGTTGCCGACCAATGATGTAGGCTATCAGTGATGCATGATACAGCAGAGCTAGTTCTCCGAGTCCCAAAAGAGTAAGCTCGCACGCATTCTCAACAAATAGTGGGGCTCATCTGGTTTACTCACCGAAAAGTAATAATATGACTTTAAAGTGCGCTGGCTTTCTGTTTCTCGGTCGTATACGTGAAGTAATCCAAAGTTAGGTGACATGAATTTCGCAACTAAAGATACCCACATAATTGAAAAGAAGAGAAATAGCTTTTTTTTAACGAATTTCCATTTTAAGGATATAAGATACGATAATATATGAATGGGCACTTCTTATAGCGCTTATATCCATGCAATCAAACAAAGTGGGTAGTTAATGTAGGGTTTAAAGTTTTAAAATGTACATATAATTTCTTTACTCATATAATGTTTATATAATTTTCAGCATTTTTTACATATTTTTTTATCATTTTAAAACTATAATTGTAAGCCAATTATGCTTTTTAATAAATTAAAAATAGAAAACATTTAGAAATATTAACGAAAAAAAACAACAGGTTAATTATCTCCCTTCATTTAAAATTTTCACAATTGATTCTATAGTGACGCCAAACAAGCAATGTTTTGTATTATTACTTATTAGTTATTATTTCCTCATTTAAATCTAGCATTAGGGTATTTATATCAACTAGTAATTAAAGGTATAAAATTAATTTACGTTAAAAAGATATAGATCTAAATAAACATTAACTGCATTAACGGTTTCAGTCAAATGAAGGAGATTTGTAAAAGCATAAATAATTCCAACAAGTATATAAGCCTTTTATATTTTTTTTAAATAATAAAACAAATAAAAAAATGTTAATAATTAATTATAGACTATTTATGATTAATTAAAGAAGCCAAGCGTAAAAACTCTTTTGAATATAATTAGCATGTAGGTTGGGCCAATAAATGAATGAGCGCCTTGTCTTTAAATGCACTTCGCTAAGATTGGTATAACAGCCGTTGGCCCACCAGACTTGAGCTCCACTTCTCAACGAGAACGCGAGCCGAGATTACTATCTTAGGGCTCGGAGAACGAATTTCTCTGGATCACGCAACTGTGATACACTCCCATAAAGGGTCGACACTAGCGGTTGGACGTTCCCATCCTCTCTAAACTCCTGAAAGCACGTGTTCGACCGTCTCTACTGCCTCCCTGCAGTTTCTACAGCTCGAATCTTATTGGGGCCTCAGCCTGTTGAAGTAAGCCCCTATCGGACAATGCCCAGTACGGAACTGGGCTATCGTAGATGATTTACCTCTGCGGAGCTACTACCACAGGTCGGCTCATTTGGGCCGTTTCAGATGTTGCCACATACCTCGACCCTTGTCAGAATTGTCCCAGCTACTGTACCGCTGCTCCGTTTCCCATTCACAGATCAGGCGACATGCACTCCTCATTGAGCTCGGCTCGTCCAAGACCGGTGTCACCAGGGATCCCCTCTTGGCTGGGAGTCGAATATCTCGTTTCCGGAGACCCCTGCATGACCCGAGATCCACTGGAGGGGATGATCCTCACTCCGTGCCTAGAGATCAGATCGGATATAGCCAATGACGTTTGAGAGAGTCGCTCGGGCCAGGTCCCCAGAGCGTCGAACGCCTGGAGTACTGAAAGCGCATCAGTGAAGATGACAATGTCGGCTACCACTTCCGACTCATCATCAAACCATGTCCCTACTGCCGTGTTGGCGTGTTTGATGGCTTCCATCTCTTCCTCGTAACTGCAGATTGCACCACACAGGCCCTGACAACTCAACTCGTCGGGTACCCGCTCATAGTTACAACACAATACCTCCCTAATTGGCGCAATTCTCGGTGCCACTTTCATCGGTTAACACTTTGATGCATTCCGAATAAGAGTGTACCGTTTGGAGGGCGGTATCGAGCTCCTGAGCGCAGCTGCTTTTTCTTTCGACCGCGGGGTCCGTCATATGCATTCGTACCTTTGGAAGATAGGGAGAAATGTGAGGAAGAAAGCCGACTCCCGTTAATAGGGTCATACGGTCCCCTGCTGAGTCCGATCTCTCTGCTCAGGCTCGTTGCCATGATGCATGAATTACAGCATTGAGATCGTTCGCCTAGCCTCCCCGGAATGAGTCATCATCCTGATAGGTGACCTCTCCTCCAGCCGTGATAACGGCTCTTTTCCTTCGCATGTCAAGTGGAGGTACGTTTGCAAAGATTTATGCCGTAGCCGTTAGGGCCGTCCTGAGAGTTTCACATATTAGTATGAGGGCTTGATTTTGAGTCCAAAGGCCCACCAGACGTGGTGAAATCACAATAAATCTGGTGACACCTAGATCTAGTAGACGGGCAGGACATCTCTAGACAGTGTGAAGTAAACACGAGGACAAACATTTGACATAAAATTTACCCAAATTATGATACATTATAGCTTTTTTTCCGAGGAACGCATAACTTAAATTTAATGTAAGCTTGTGTAGCCTACGTTTCATCAAACGCCCATCAAAAATTGCTTCATGGTAAATACTAAATACGTTGGTGACTACGCAAAGTCTACGCCCATATTTTGTTCTATTTTCTATCTAACTATAGCCATTATAGCGCAATTTTCCAAGCATATATTAGATCCATATTTAGCACTCTTCTGGCGTTTTAAATGTCATCCCAAGGTATGAAAGCCGAACTCATGGCTTTGGAAATGGCCTTCCACATTTTATTACAAAGCAAACTCAACATTATTCTTATATTATAATAATAGGGTCTAAAAATAGAACAACTCGCACTAATAGACAGCTCCATTACGTAAACAATTTCCATGACTAATGGCCAGCCCTGATGGTCATGGTTTCGTCAAATTGCCAGTCGCAGTGGTCTGTTAGGAAAACTATGACACTATAACTATATTGTACCTTGAAACAGGGCCACGTTAATGATTAGTGGGCCTCTTCGTTAAGAATTAGTGGGCGTCTTCGTTACGAATTAGTGGACCTCTTCGTTAAGAATTAGTCAGCCTCTTCGTTAAGAATTAGTGGGCCTCTTCGTTAAGAATTAGTGGGCCTATTCCAAACCTTATTCCGGACATATTTTTTTACAACTAGATTGAATTTTTTTCTTCTTCTGGAAATGTGTAAAATAATGTTGTTTTTCTATAAACATATCGTATAGTATCGACCCCAAACAAAAAAAAATCTCAACAGCACCACCCTCTACATGGCCTTGAACTGAATTTTGTTTTAGAAATGCAGAAAAAAAAAACAAAAAAACTTCATTTGGTGTTGAACCATTTCAGTTAGATTTATGCTTGTGGGGTTGAAGCTATGAACAACCTTGGTAGTGGGAGGTGAGTTTTAATTGAGTGGTGGGTAAGGGCTGGGAGGGATTGGTGAGAAGGGGGGGTAAAATTTAAGGTGTGGAAAGCGCTATTTTAAAGAAATAACAACATGTTTTAAGAAGTCAATCGCTTGAAGAATGTTGACACACATTCCACTGCAGACAATTTTACCCCGATACGTAAATTTGACCCCCCCCCCATCTTAGCCACCCCACCCCCACCCCAATGCACCCTATTCAATAGGGGGGGTCGCATCTCAACATTGAGGCGCCCCCCCCCCGGTTTTAACGGAAAAAATTCCACTGGTGCCTCTTACAACAAAGGAAAGTTTTGTTTTGAGTTTGTGGGTGCTCGGCGCCCCTGCCCTCTTTCTTCTCCCCCTCTCCAGCCCATCCCTCTTCCCCCTCAGAGTCTGTCTTCCAATCATCAGCTTACTTAATGGGATGGTCCTATCTTATTCATGGACGATATTGCAAAAAAAAAAAGTAAAAGTCGGTAACAGGAAGTAAGGTAGATTGGGGGATGGGGGCGGGGGGGGGGGCGCACGTCACACACACACGACAATTTAGACAAGACTTTGTTGGAGCACATTTACGATGTCAAACTTTTTAATGGGTGCCTCCTTTTTCTCTATCCATTTGTTTTGTTGTTGTTGTGGATGATATGACCATCTCTCTCTCTCTTTGTGTCACTTTCTGACACTCTCTGTATTTCTCTACGTCTCTTTCTTTCTTCCTGTGTCTCTTTCGCCCTTTCTCAGCTTTTCTGTCTCTTTCTTTCTTCCTGTGTCTCTTTCGCCCTTTCTCAGCTTTTCTGTCTCTTTCTTTCTTCCTGTGTCTCTTTCGCCCTTTCTCAGCTTTTCTGTCTCTTTCTTTCTTACTGTGTCTCTTTCGCCCTTTCTCAGCTTTTCTGTCTCTTTCTTTCTTCCTGTGTCTCTTTCGCCCTTTCTCAGCTTTTCTGTCTCTTTCTTTCTTACTGTGTCTCTTTCGCCCTTTCTCAGCTTTTCTGTCTCTTTCTTTCTTACTGTGTCTCTTTCGCCCTTTCTCAGCTTTTCTGTCTCTTTCTTTCTTACTGTGTCTCTTTCGCCCTTTCTCAGCTTTTCTGTCTCTTATCATCTCTTTTTCTCCCTCTCTCTTTCTCTCTGTCTCTCCTTGTGTCTTTCTTGGTCTCTCCGCCTTCTCCTTCTTTCTTTTTTTCTCTTTCTCTCTTAGAACATTTATTTGAACACACTCTAGCTGCATATAAAGTGTTTCTCTATGTACAAGTTTTTGTATTATAATATAGGTGTGTGTGTGGGGGGGGGGGGGGGAGGAGGAAACATCGGAACTCTCAATGACTAAATTCTTTTTTAACTTAATAACGAAAATGACATCATCGAAATTTGTGCTCAGTGATCTTTGAAATAACGTCATAGACATATCAGCATTCCACTAACTCACTGCACGAGTCTTCTAGAGTCTTGTAGAGAGTAGAGAAAAGCGTTATATGGGAAGGAGGAGGGTGTATTGCTCTGTTATGGCTGAACTATATTTCATATATTCATGAAAGTGTTGTTGTTTTTTTAAAATTATTTTACTTGATTTTTTATGCCAATCTGTGCCCGATTATCAGGACAGAGGAGATCGGATTGCAGTCGGTACAACGCTCCAGGTCCCATGAAGTTTAAACGGGTGGAGGCCGTGAATGAAACCACACATATAAAAAATATACTTTGGCCCGCCCCATATTTTAGCTTTAAAAGAACACAATGCCACTTGGTCAAACATATTAAAACCCTGTCGGCGACGGGCCTGCAAGCTATACAAAAGTCATTCAATAATAATAACATACAAAAGTGATTCAATAATAATAACATACAAAAGTGATTCAATAATAATAGCTGTTTCATTGTATTTGTTGTTGTTGAAGTTGTTGTTTCTTTTTTTTTTCGTATTAAAAAAAAATGTTGCAATCAAGGAAAAATTTAAAAAGAAAGAAAAGAAAAACACTTAAATTGGTTTTAAAATGATTCTAACAATGCAGTGATAGTAGAGATAATGGAGTTGTGGGGAGGGCTGCATGAGGTGTGAGGGAATGTCTTCTGCCACTTGTCACCTTTAATGATCAGGTTCAAGTAAAAAAACAAAAAAAACAACAACTCCATTCACTCGTTACATTAATGTCAACTTGCTATACAGCTGACCACCATTACATTACATAAACATTTTCTATCATTACATTAACATGTTCTATCAAGGAATACTTTCCTCATTCAGTTGTCAATGTCAAACAAGACAAAAC
The DNA here is from genome assembly GCA_949126835.1 of Anisus vortex. Lineage (NCBI taxonomy): Eukaryota > Metazoa > Mollusca > Gastropoda > Planorbidae > Anisus > Anisus vortex. Next base: position 21,142,366 of record OX421495.1, on the reverse strand, counting down.
AAACCAAAAAAACAAAACAAACAAACTTAAAAAGAAAAGAAAAAATATAATTTCCAAAGGACTCTAACGAGCGTTTTCAACAAATGAAAAATATTTAGAAAATTCAATCTGTAAACTTTGAAAAAAAATTATTTACTTAGGTTTATTGTGTTCTTCTAATGAATTGCGAAAAGAAGTGCACGTAAAAGAAGACAAAAACGTATTCTGGTAGCATTGCCATGGTAACGGAACATAGAGGATTGTTCTGGATTTCAACTAACAATATATTTTAGCTATGTTGTTTTGTTGATTTTATGCTGAGAATCTATTCGAGATTGATCAAATCTTATATGTTACAGACGCTCTTTATATACAGAGTATTATTGCGCCCTGCGCTTATACTAAGTCTTGTTTTTGCGCCTAGCCTTGCATTTTGATAAGTGTTTTAAAAGATGTATAGCTACTGTTTTTTTTTCTGGCTTGTTCAGGCAACCCATTCCATGCCCGGGTTTCACTTGAGAAGAAAGAGTATAGACCTATTGTATGCGTTTTATTTTTCGCATATGGAAAAAGAATATAGTTTTTAAATGTATGTATATCTGAGCATTGCAATAGATTGTTGTGTTGTATTTCTACGTTATAATGTAATACCTTTATGAATCATTACTATTTCGCTCTTAGCACTTCTTTCCTCGAGTGTTTCTAGGGTTAAGGATTTAACTATTGGCGTTACACTTGTTAGTTAACAAGGCATTCTCACAAGCATTTCAGATATTTTAATTTTCAGTCCTAAGCTTGACCTTGTCATGGACACATGCCATTGTCTGACTTTTAAAAGCATCATCAACGCCCAGACGTGCAACTGTTACCAATCGCACCGGTGACACTGTTCCTGGGCATGATAGGGCACGACTAGACACTCCCCCACACCCCGCACACTATTATACACCCCACCCTCCCCCACACACACACACATTATTCGCACTGTTAGTTCATTGAATGGAGGTTTTAACGGACTGCAACATTGTCTTCCGGTCACGTGAATCGTGACCTAGAAAAAATTAAAACAACAAAAGCAGTCGTTGGGGAAGGAAGAGAAAAAAACAACAACAAGCGAGAGCACGGTGCCTAGCGCGATGAGAGGATAATGATATGATGATTGCGCTTTCCCTAGGTGAATGGGTGCTTTTGATGCGATGCCTCCTCCCCCTCTCGCTTGTTTATACCTTAACTCACGTCTCCGCTTGACCTTCCAAGCCCACCAGACTCAGGTTAGGCCTTTGTGTCTTGTTTGTGTGTGTTTTCTTTAACCTCACCTGAATAGGTGTACTGACAGTGGGTGGATGTCGGTAAACTGTGACCGTGCCACGACGAACCGAACAGCGCGTGAACGCCGTTACATCACCGCCAATGAATGCTTCTTATCTTAAGGTGTGGTCCTTATACCTTTGACTTTGTCCACACCCCGACTTTAAAAATGACTTTTGCTTGTAGTACTATTTTCGTTTTGTTTGTATAGTCGAGTGGTTCGACTTTCTTTTTGTGTTGGTTATGACAGTAATTTCTATAAATGGTATGCGACACTATGCGACACTATGAATAGACTAGGTGATCTATGACACCATGTTTAGTGTTAATCTGTGACACTTTACAGAAGTTCACCCCCTTTCCCCACTTAATGTGACCACCGGTTATAGGAATCATCTGCTTATAAGCATCATAAATGACAATATTCTCTGGAGAGTAACTTTATAGGTTGTAGTATCAGCTCAAGATACGTAACTAAGAGCGTTTAAAGCGGCTGTTCACCAGTGCCCATCGCCACGGCGTAATAGGGGATTGCGCGGCTAGCACAATGTGTCTGAGCACCTTTTACTTTCTCTAACTAATGTCTGGTCATTATTCATTAGAGTTGAGCAGACGTAGGGGACAACCTCTATATAGGCCTGGGTAAAAATGCTAGAACTTTAACCTTGATTTCAAATCGAGGCAAAGGGAAATAACTTTAGATGATTGCGTGCATCTTTCATTGCTTTAGATTTGAATAGTTTCAGTGTTTATATTGTTGTATTTATAATGCTGTATTTTTTTTAAATATTACTGTATTTATATCACTAATATATTCAGTTGTTTATTTTTGTTCTCCCTCCATCGTGCTAGTGTGATCATTTATTTTTACTTAAAAGGAAACATACACCTAGTAGTAAACAATATTAATTGAATATCAAAACATTACGGAAAATACATAAAGTCATTAAAGAAATAAGTAAAACAAAGGATATGAAAGGGACAAATACATAAGTTAATTAGTAGCATATATGAAAAGAATGATAAATTATAAAATAGGTAAAATTAGCCGTTCTTCTTTTTTTACTATTCTTTATTGATGTGTGTTAAATATGATTACGCCTTATAGTAGCCTAATATTGTGGCCTACAATTTTTTACAAATTAGGCTATACATTTATCCAATGTAGGCCTATTACCTCACTGTAAATAGTTTGCGTTACATAAAAGAATCATTTACTTTATTATATCTATGTCTATATGTATATCGTCTATTAAGTCGTGATCCATAGGCCACTTTAATTTTTTTTCCCTCACAAGACAAAAACAGCAGGGAACGCACTAGATCTATATTGTTCAACCTACAGTCGAAAAGAATAATGGAAACTTGTTATTCTAAAAATATTAAAACATTACACCGCATAGTGGAAAAGGATAACATAATAATATTCAACATAAAAGGACAAGGGAAAAAATATTTTAAAAAATTACAAGGTAAAGAAAAAGGTTTTAACAGCTTGGGAAAACCCAAAGAGGCTCGATGAACTAATTAAATAAATGCACTTTGAAAGGGACGTAACCCAGAATAAATTTGTAGTAAAATCATAGGTATTTATTAATTGCTGGAAAATTGTCTTTGATTGGAAGTTGAAGTAATTTTTAGATGGGGAATATTTTTTAGTGAGAGTTATTAGCTCTTGCCCCCCTGGGTGTCGACTGGTCGACACGTCCAAGTACCCCGCTAAAATGTAAACAAACAACATAAACAAAAGAACGAAATTCATTGATAAAGCATAAAATAAGTTGCAGTTAATTCTAAGAATATATTCTCATTGGTGAGCACTAATTTATAATTGGATCAAATAAAAATAAAAACCGGACGTTACGGCCAGGACGTAGCGATGTTCAGGGGTGAACCAGGTGGGTGAGTGGGGGGGGGGTGAACCAAGGTTCTGTCCGGGCGACAGCCACCCCCAAGGCACGCCGAAGAAGTGGCGTGCCGTGTAACATGGGCTACGATCTCCGCAGCCCATACAATAACTGCGGAGCATTGTCACCCGGTAGCGCCAATTCCACAATATAGGTGTCAGCATCCAGGCACGAGCGCGGGTTTTCATGCTCATTTCTTCCTGCTCACTGGGGCCACAGACCTTTCCCGTGTGCGATGGGAGCGGGACACCCAGGGTCACATGCTTTAGCCCACCTGTGTGCTTTTGATGCAAGCGTACTGGTGATTTCCACACTTCGCCGCTTTCAGGCCCATGGGGTACAGAAGTGAATTGCCGTGCACCTAACTGTAATGCCAAAGTTGGACTCCTCGCGAAGTTAGTACATATTTTAAAAAAGCAACTGTGGAAATTATTTTCCACAAATTTCGGGAGGGGGGGGGGGGTGCGGGCTAATCGCCATTCAGCCCCCCCCCCCCTCTTTGCTTCGTCTCTGTTCCCAGTAAATGATACCAATAAAGAATTAATATGGGAAAATCCAGATCACAGCAAGTGTTTTGCTGTATTGGTGACCGTCAAGTCTTCTCTGATATGTAAAGATCAATATTTTAAATATGATAAGGCGGTTGTAGCATTGGTAATACTATAAGCACGGGTAATTTTGATATTAAAAGTAATAATCCTCACATAAACGCCATTAAACACAAAAAAACAACAACAATAGAAGCCTATATAGTTTAGATGTTCTATTGTGTGTGCCTACAGATTAAATACAGAGTAAAGCACAAGCTTTTTGAATGCCATTGAAATTGATATTGGCTATATAGTCTAATAATACTCATAATAAGCTCTGATTCTATCCGTTAGTCCCCCGTACTTAACTATAAATTTACTACTTTATTATAACTTTATTATAGTTAATGTTCATATCAAAAGATATAGCCGCAGTACAGTATAAAAAAGGGGAGAAAACCTAATATTTCCACATTTCAACGTTGGCTTTTTAAAAACCTTTTCAATTAAATAGATTGTGGGAATGGTAATACTCTAATGACAGGTAATTTGAAAAGACACAATTAGGCATATATCACTTAAGACATTAAAAATATCATTACATAATTTATTGTAAAATATAGGTTATAATTAAAAATATTATTCTTATAAAATTATTTTAGAATTTGGACATAATTATAAAAACAAAAAGAATAAAAACTATGTACCCTAAGTGCCTACTATCAAAATACAGTGTTGAATGAATCTTATATAATTAGTATAATTTGTAAATATTATACTATGTATTTTATGTATAATATAAAGGCCTTTATAAAATATAAAATAATGTCAATACTAATGAAACAGTACAAAAAGTTTTAAAAAATATATGAAAACATACACAAAGAAACTACAATATCTAGGCCTCCAGCCTACATATATAATCGTAAATGAAATATTTGTTGTCATCACAACTATACATACGCTTTGTAAGTGTGGATTTTGGTAATGAGAATCGCCGCTTAATGGAATCAATATTCAGTATACGATAGTAATCAATTTAAAGCGGGTTTTTTCTTAACATCGATGATTAGCTGGCTGTGACAAGATCTTTTGGTGGACCTGCAAAAGACATGTGTGTGGGCGGGTATGGTGGACTTGCAAACAACATGTGTGTGGTCGGAGAAAGGTAAAAACATGTTGTGGACCGTGACGTATTTCTGTTGTGGGCTGTCACTTTGTCGTCTGTTTTGAATTCCTCGACGACTCGTCTACAGATTTCAAGTCTACGAGACTTCGTCTACAGAATGTAGGTCTACTGACAATACGTCTACCGCATCTAATTTCACTTCGTCTACCGACAATTTGACTAATGCGACAGTTCCTCTACCGAAAATTCATCCTAACGCGAGATTTAATATACCAGACGATTCGTCTACTACGACAGTTGGTCTACCGGCTCCAAACAATTCGTCTACCGCAACAGTTCGTTTACCGACACTTCATCTACCGTGACATTTCGTCAACCGGACAATTCGTCTACCACGACAGTTCGTCTACCGACGTTTCGTCTACCGCGAAAGTTCGTCTACCGACACTTCATCTACCGCGACATTTCGTCTACCGGACAATTCGTCTACTGCGACAGTTCGTCTACCAGACTCTTCATCTACCGCGACATTGCGTCTACCGGACAATTCGTCTACTGTGACAGTTCGTCTACCGGACAGTTCGTTTACTGCGACAATTCGTCTACCGCGACAGTTTGTCTACCGCGACAGTTCGTCTACCGCGACAGTTCGTCTACCGCGACAATTCGTCTACCGCGACAGTTCAGCAAATTAAATATTCCATAATGTAGGGAATCTTTAATATGGCAAACAGATAGTAATAATAATGGTGCTTGTATAGCGCATATCCCGTTGATGACATTTCTGTGCGCTGACGACAGTTACAGAACACAGACAACGAACAACAGACGAAAATGTTAATATGTATACGCAAATACTGATAACGAAATAAGTGAGTCTTCAGCCGGCCCCTGAAGGTGTCGACGCTAGTGTAGTGCACTTGCGACGCTGTAGTGGGAGGTGATTCCAAGCGGACGGTCCAGCGTATGAGAATGCACGTTGGCCAGCAGACACTAGCCTCACACGCGGGATCCGCGTCAGAAGCCGAACGAAGTGGGCGGGATGTCATGTTCCTAATGTTAAAATTATTTTAATGAAAAAGTCACACAAAAAAAAAGAGACAGGCAGAGTTAACTGTTGCACTATAACTAACGTAAGCGTCAAATCTTTCACGTGCGCATGATGTAATTGCTCATTACAGATTGCCATGGTACCGTTTACTACTCTATTTTTTTTTGCTCTTGACATTTTATCAACATTGCCATTTCACCGTTGATAATTTATCAACATTGCCATTTCACCGTTAATAATTTATCAACATATTTCGCATAAGAAAAAAAATTATTACTTATTTTTTTTACTTTTGATGAGTTTTTGTAATGATTTTTTTTTTTATTTGTTCTTCTAGTAAGTTTTTTTCTCCTTGTCTACCACCCCCTACTTTACTTGGCCTTTGGCATCCGCATGTGTCTGGCAACACTAGTCTAAATATAAAAATGATATAATTTGGATATTGGTGGACTTCAACCTCCCTGATATAAATTGGAATAGCTACTCTATAGAAAAGCACCAAAACACAAAAGAAATAAATGAAATGTTTATCAATACCATCCAAAATCTAAACTTAGACCAAATTAATAAAAAACCAACAAGAAACCATAATATACTAGATTTATTTTTAACGAACAGACCAGGACTAGTAATAGATTATGAAATAATCCCTGGACTTTCAGATCATGATATTGTCAGAGTAAATAACAAAAAAAAATCCAAATTAGCAAGAAACCTAAAAGAAAAATTTATCTCTGGAATAAATGTAACACAACAGAACTACATCAAGCAGCAATAAAATTCCAAACCAATTTTCTTTCTAAATACAATATAGATAGTCCAGTTGAAGATATTTGGCAATTTACAAAAACCAACTTAAAAGCAATAATGGCTGACTCTGTGCCAACAAAACAAACATCAAATAAAATTAACAAATGTTGGTTTAACACTAAACTAAAGAAACTGTGTAAACAAAAAGAAAATCTATTCAAAAAGTTAAAGGCAACTAATTCAATTAGACTACATAAAAAATACCTAAAAATTAAACATTTAACTCAGAAACTAAGCAGACAGCTGCAGAATGAATATGTAAACAATGTAGATTCTAAAGATAATAATAAAAACTTTTGGTCCTACATTAAATCAAGAAAAATGGACACTACAGGCATAGCTCCACTAAAAGGCCAAAACAATGAAACTTATATTGATAATGAAACTAAAGCTAATATCCTAAACACACACTTTGCATCATCTTTTTCAAATCCAGGTGACAAAGAAATATTCATAAATTTAAACAAACTAGAAGAGATAGGAAATATAAATGTAGATGAAAAAGGCATTAAACAACTCCTAACCAACTTAAAAGTAAACAAAGCTTCTGGCCCAGATGAAATACCAGCAAGACTGCTTAAAGAACTAACTAATGAAATATCTCCAATCTTTAAAATACTTGTTCAGGCCTCTCTAAACCAGGGAAAAGTGCCCAAAGATTGGAAATTAGCCAATGTAACCCCCCTTTTCAAAAAAGGAGATAAATCTGACCCCGGAAATTATAGACCTGTTTCTCTAACAAGCATAACATGTAAATTACTTGAACATATAATATATAGTAGTATAGTAAATCATCTAGACAAACTAAATGCACTGTGCCCACACCAACATGGCTTCAGGAAAAATAGATCATGTGAGACTCAATTGATAGGCTTAATAGATGACTTGTCTAAGGGATTAGATAATAACAACCAAATTGATGCTATATTACTAGATTTTTCAAAAGCATTTGATAAAGTTCATCATTCTAGTCTTCTTAAAAAACTTAAATACTTTGGCATCTCTGGTCCCTTACATCAGTGGATTCAGGACTTTCTTATAGGCAGAGAACAAACAGTGATAATAAATGGCTCTAAGTCATCACCAATAACAGTAAACTCAGGAGTTCCACAAGGAACTGTTCTAGGGCCCCTACTATTTCTAATTTACATTAATGATCTGCCAAATTGCATCAACACAGGCACAAAAGTAAGATTATTTGCCGATGATTGCATAATTTATAGAATAATAAAGACAGGAAAAGATAGTGAACTTTTACAAAAAGACCTAGATGAACTACAAAAATGGGAATCAAACTGGAGTATGTCTTTTCACCCAGAAAAATGCCAACTAATAAGGGTATCCAAGAAAAAGAAACAAATAATAGCAAACTACTTCATTCATGGTAAAGAACTAACTCAAACTAGCAATGCTAAGTATCTAGGAGTAATAATAAATGATAAGTTATCTTGGAACCCTCACATTGATAAAGTAATTAAAAAATCAAACAAAACATTAGGATTCATAAAAAGGAACTTTTACAAATGTAATAAGAATATAAAACTAAAATGCTATCTCACATTAGTTAGGCCTATACTAGAATATGCAGGATCTGTATGGGACCCATCAACTAAAGAAAACATTAAAAAATTAGAACAAATTCAAAAAAGAGCTGCAAGGTTTATAACTAGTGAATATTCCCAATTGACAAGAGTAACACCATTAGTCAAATCACTAAACCTAGAAACACTAGAGGACAGAAGGGCAAAGAGTAAAGTAGTAATAATACATAAGGCATTAAACTCTAATTTAGAAATACAACCCAATAACAATCTGTTGCAAAGCTCAGATAAACATAAAGACAAAAACACCTTCCTTGTCCCTTATGCGAGAACAAATGCATATAAGTACTCTGTCTTCCCGAGTGGCATTCGGGCATGGAATGGGTTGCCTGAACAAACCAGGAAAACCAATAACCTAACATCATTTAAAACATTAATCAAAATGCAAGACTAGACTCGGACCACGGATGAGCGTAGGCGTGTCCCGACATTTAAACATGCGACAGATAAACATGCGACACTTAAACATAGACACTTAACCACACGTCAGATAAACCTACGGACATTTAATCACACGACATTTAAACATACGGACACTTAATCCCACGACAGATAAACATACGGACACTTAATCCCACGACACTTAAACATACGGACAGTTAATCATAGTGACAGATAAACACACTTTTTCACTATACCATTAATATAAATCGGAAAATAATATAGATTATGTTGCCAATAGTAAAAAAACGGGATAGAGGGAAGGAAAATACCTCATGGCATCAACAGGCCTACGGGGACACCTATGCCCTACGCCCACCCTTGGTTTTCCTCACTCCCATTTCATCGTTATTTATAATGACTTTAACCTTAATATTTATTTCTTTTTATTGAGTTTTTTTTTAGCTTTTGAACTAGAAATCTATGTAGGCCTATACATACAACATTAGTTTAAAAAAAAAATAGCGTACAGTGTGTTATTCCAAATTTTTGCTCAGTAGAAGTCTTGAATACTATCTATGAGCAGGGCAATAGAGATTCTTCATTGGTATGAAAGGTGAGCCATTGTTCGCAGAAATTGCAGAAAGTTTGCAGCTCAATAAAGGCTAACTGCACGTGCTTCACGGTCCTTTAAACAGAATCTACACTGTATCTATGTAGATAACAAAGGACCTTTATCAGCACATATAGAACGAATAATACATACTTAAAAGTTCTGTATAAACAACCTTCAGTGAGGCACTATAAATGAAATCTTTGATAGGCAAAAGATGCAAGCTCAGCAGAAATGGATGGTGTTACCATAGTCTTATACATAATATCTAGTGCTCAATTAGAAATACTTGACTGTTCTTAATGTTTTGGTTATTACAATTTTAAAACGTATTCATATTTTTGCATTTTGGGGAACTTAGTTATAAATAGAGTATTTTTATTCTTGCCACCATGATTATCAAATTAATTTTAAAAGCTATTTCTAAATAATCATTGACCAATGCAATTAAAAGCTATATGTGTCAATTCGACCCACTAGTAGATATAAGAAGTACTTTTTTTTTTTTTAATAAATAAAACAAGGTGTATGAGTTACATTGTAGCCGAATACAGTTAAAACACGAAGAAGGGATGGCGCTAGTGAAGACATAACGGATAAGTGGATTATGTAATACTGGCCGTCCGATCGCTGGTCTGGGCAGACACACGTGAACTTCAACGTGAAGTAAGTCCCGCCCCTTCATCTGACCAGTCAGCAACAAAAAAAAAATGTGGCGTAACAAACAACAGCCCGCCCCTTCCCCCGACAGATAAACACACATTTTCACTATACCATTAAAATAAATAGAAAAATTACATAGATTATGTTACAAATAGTAAAAATAATGGGATAGGGGGAGGAAAATACCTCATGGCATCAACGGGCCTACGGGGACACCTGTGCCCTACGCCCATCATTGGTTTTCCTCACTCCCATTTCAACCCTATTTTTATTGAATTTATTCTTTTGTTTTAATTTTTTATTATTGATTTTTTATTTGAACTATATACACATACAATTAATGAAATAAAAGCGTTCAATGTGTTATCCAGACAGGGCAATAGAGATCCATCACTGGTACGACAGGTGAGCCATTGTTTGCAGAAATTGCAGAACGTTTGCAGCTAAATAAAGATTAACTGCGCGTGATACACGGTCCTTTATGTCACGATACTTCTTTTTTGGCGGGTTAACTACCCCAGAAATACCATGCAGAAATAGCGCCTTCTGCTTCTGCATATCCTTGCCGATTCCATCCAAGAATGTCCAGAGAGTGGGATGGTGACACTGGAAAAATGACTGCAGACCGTAATGCCAGCCCTCAACAGAGTTGGTTGTACGAGCTATTCCGTCAGCGGCAGCGTGATATTGGTTCCAACGTTGTATAGTAAATATACCTGGTCCATAAGTGGCACCTCTTCCAGCACGTCGTCGTCCACGGATGTAAGTGTGTTCGAAATATGACAGAAGCTCAGGCATTCGCTCGTGTGCATCTCCAATGTCATCTGCAAGTAGATCAAAAGCCTCCATGACGTCATTTTCAGGAACAAAAGCTAATGCAGGTATACACCTGGCTGCTCCACGAACTATGGTGTAATTTTCATATGCCTGCTTCATCCCTATTTCATTCACCTTCCTCAGCACGCTTTGGCACAGGTGAAAATAGCAACCAGAGATGACTGCGTTAGGGTATGCTGTCTGAAATGCCGACATCGCAGCCGTCTCAAAGTCGACCAGAATTCTTTCGGGATTGGCCGCCGGGATGAGTGTTTTCAATTGTTGTAGAATAAGATCATACGTCGTTTTGGCTTTATTCTGAACCAGACAATAAACTGCAACTGGATTGTTTCCTGGGACGAGTTCAAAATGGATGGTGTATAGCTGAAAGAAGATGGAAGGAACAACCTTGAACGTTCCATCTGCAAGCCATAATTTTGCTCGTGCAAGTCCATCAAGCATATCATGGCTTCCAAAGATTAGCACTCGATCTTCATTTCTTCCAGAGTCATATAGGATCATATCAGCAAATCTTTGTGGTACGTCGAAATTAGTGTCAGATGGAGGAGGAGGCAAAACAGCTGTGTTGTCTTGTAGTGCAGCCTTTCTATGACGTTGAAGACTTCTAGTGAGAGTTGCTCGTTTTGGTAATGCTTGCAGAGTGTGACTGTCCAAATCAAGTGACACCATTCCTACAATTGCAGCCGGTGTTGCAATTGTTTCTTCCATCTTTTGTTTCATTTTACTGACAGCAAGACGAGCAAGTGATGTTGCCATGTTGCCTTGATGAGTATGATCTTTATCTTTGTGGCCGACAACAAGCTCTCCTATTGTCTTCAAATGAGCAGAACACTTGTGATTCTGATACATTTTGCAACGCCAATAAATTTCTCCGTTTTTATTATCACGTGCTTTAACATATTCAAAACCTCTGTATAAAATTGTTGGCCGTCCCTTTGTAGAAACACCATATGTAACAGTATCTTGTGTCGCCATATCGTTTCAAAAATCTACTCAGAAATAAGTCTTTATATACTAGTAAAGACATTAATGATTAGTGGCTTATGCAAGCTCTGACAATCACCATCCAATCGCAGACTTGTAAAATCCAATCACTCGTAAAACCCCTCCCCGTCCTGTGCAAGATCTGCCAGGCTACATTTCATCCACTAATTGCTGAAACCTGCCAGACAGCAACTAAGAACGACAGTTTGCTTCGAGACAGTGACGCCACACGCCCCATATCCCTCCCCTCTCCCGCAAATACACACACATACACACGTATATAGGCTATAAAGTAACAGTCCAGATACAAAAAAACTTTTAAACAATGGCAATGGGATGTCGATGAACTAAATTAAACAATGGCAATGGGATGTCGATGCACTAAATTAACCCCTTACACATCGCTTTTTTTTTAAGGCTAATTTCTTTTGTTAAAGATTATTTTGAAAATAAACCTCAAATAATAATTGTCATTATTTTCACTCTATTTATGAACAGTCTTAATATTATTTATATATTGACAAAATGCTAAATCTAGGACGGTCTTTTTTCCCTTTCTCTCTCTCTTTTACTATCATTATTTTTGTTCTAATTTTCTCGACTATAAAACATGTTAATAATATATTATATACGAAAAATATACTATACAAGCTACATTGCCCGGCGTTGCCCGGGTGAAAAAAAAAAAGGACTGTCTGGGGTGCAGATAACAAATTTATAAACTACACTTTCTGAATAGGCCTACTTTTAGGAAAGTAAATAAATATTGTAATAGGGTAAAAAAAATAGTCAAATATTTATATTTAACAAAATCTATATTGCCTATAGATTTACAGTGTCTTTAGTTTTTAAAAGTTTGAAAAATTTATTGTCGAAAAAAATAGTAGGCCTATAGTCTAGCTGTATGGAAGGCACTGCCCCTCACTATCTTCAAGAACTTGTTCCCAAGCATGTGTCCACTAAGGGGCTGCGCTCTTCATCACAGTCACTACTCAAAGTACCCAGTGTGGACGGTCATAAAAAGAAGTCATTTGGTGTACGCTCTTTCGAGTCAGCAGCGCCTTTTTTATGGAATAAATTGCCTCAGACATTGAGGGATTCCAGAAAAAAAGAGTCATTCAAGAGAAGTTTAAAGACCTTCCTCTTCAACTAGGCGTATAGTTTTTTGTTTTGTTTTTAGCACATCCACAACTGAAACGTGGAACCAGAGCGCACTGAGCATGCTAACATAGCATGGATAGGCGCGCTATATAAATCATCATCATCATCATCATCTAACTGGAGAATCGAACCCTGGTCGCCCGTATAGCAGTCCACTACGTTTACCACTGAGCTATCAAAGACACATGTCCGATGTGAAAAATTATTAGACGGTATATTGGGCTAGGCCTAGATAGGTCAGTGACACACGTGTTTTCAAATTGACCAATGGGGATCCTCGCGGGGCTTAACACTGTCTTTTTATATATATAGATTTGACCCACTAGTAGAAATAAGAGTTTTTTCTTTTATTAACAAGGTTATGGGTTACATTTAACCACCTTGTAGTCGGATACAGTTAAAACACCCAGAAGGGATAGGGCTAGTGAAGACATTACGGGTTAGTGCTAAGTACATTACGTAATGCGCGACGCCCGATCGCTGGTCTGCACCAAGACCATCGTAAACGATTACGATGGAAAGCCAGCCACGCGTGTGAAGTACTGCCCTTTCATCCAATTTCGACCAGAGAGCCAATAAAAAGAATTGTGGCGTCACAAAACCGCCCCTACCCATAGACTAGTCGCTAACACAGACACGTGTATATTATATAAACTAACAATAAAAAAATATAATCAACAACTTTCTTTAAATCTATACATTTATTAACTCTGTACCATTTTTTTCAATCAAACTAATATTTATAATACTTGTTTATAAGCTTACACAAAAATTCTAACTATGGATAACATATTGAACGCTTTTGTTTCATTAATTGTATGTGTATATAGTTCAAATAAAATCAATAATAAAAAATTAAAACAAAAGAATAAATTCAATAAAAATAGGGTTGAAATGGGAGTGAGGAAAACCAATGATGGGCGTAGGGCACAGGTGTCCCCGTAGGCCCGTTGATGCCATGAGGTATTTTCCTCCCCCTATCCCATTATTTTTACTATTTGTAACATAATCTATGTAATTTTTCTATTTATTTTAATGGTATAGTGAAAATGTGTGTTTATCTGTCGGGATAGGGGGGGGGGGCGGGCTGTTGTATGTGACGCCTCAGTTTTTTTTAGTTACTGTCTGGTCGGATGAAGGGGCGGGACTTACTTCACGTTGAAGTTCACGCGTGTCTGCCCAGACCAGCGATCGGACGGCCAGTATTACATAATCCACTTATCCGTTAGGCCTATGTCTTCACTAGCGCCATCCCTGCTTCGTGTTTTAACTGTATTCGGCTACAATGTAACTCATACACCTTGTTTTATTTATTAAAAAAAACACAATACTTCTTATATCTACTAGTGGGTCGAATTGACACATATAGCTTTTAATTGCATTGGTCAATGATTATTTAGAAACAGCTTTTAAAATCAATTTGATAAGGATGGTGGCAAGAATAAAAATACTCTATTTATAGCTAAGTTCCCAAAAATGCAAAAATATGAATACGTTTTAAAATTCTAATAACCAAAACATTAAGAACAATAAAGTATTTATAATTGAGCACTGGGTATGTATACGACTATGGTACTGATATGTTTTCTTTTTTTTTTTGTGAACTACCGTACGCAAATAGGGCACTTGGCACAAGTAGTATATGTTTTCTTGTCTAACTTCACCGAGCGTGCCAATGAAGAATCTCTATTGCCCTGCTCATAGATAGTATGCAAGACTTTTACTGAGCAAAAAGTCTGGATAACACACTGAACGCTTTTTTTTGTTTAACTAATGTTGTATGTATACATAGATTTCTAGTTAAAAACTATAAAAAAAAACTAAATAAAAAGAAATAAATATTAATGTTAAATTCATTATAAATAACGATGAAATGGGAGTGAGGAAAACCAAGGGTGGGCGTAGGGCATAGGTGTCCCCGTAGGCCTGTTGATGCCATGAGGTATTTTCCTTCCCTCTATCCCGTTTTTTTACTATTGGCAACATAATCTATATTATTTTCCGATTTATATTAATGGTATAGTGAAAAAGTGTGTTTATCTGTCACTATGATTAACTGTCCGTATGTTTAAGTGTCGTGGGATTAAGTGTCCGTATGTTTATCTGTCGTGGGATTAAGTGTCCGTATGTTTAAATGTCGTGTGATTAAATGTCCGTATGTTTATCTGTCGTGTGGTTAAGTGTCTATGTTTAAGTGTCGCATGTTTATCTGTCGCATGTTTAAATGTCGGGTAACCGAGCGAGCGTAGGACGCAATAATCTTCTTTATAGAAGGAGCGTCTGTAATGTATAAGATAAGATATTATAAAAAGACCGTGTTAGGCCCCCCGAGGATCCCCATTGGTCAATTTGAAAACACGTGTGTCACTGACCTATCTAGGCCTAGCCCTATATACCGTCTAATAATTTGTCTTCGATAGCTCAGTGGTAAACGTAGTGGACTGCTATACGGGCGACCAGGGTTCGATTCTCCAGTTAGACTATACTTTTTTTTTCGAACAATTAACTTTTCAAACTTTTTAAAACAAAAGACATTGTAAATCTACAGGCAATATAGATTATGTTAAATAAAAATAGTTGCCTTTTTTTTTTTACCCGATTACAATATTTATTTACTTTCCTAAAAGTATTCAGTAAAAAAATTATAATTTAAATATAAGATTTAAGGCTTTCTTTTAAGTGTAGTTTATAAATTTGTTATCTGCACCTCAAACAGTCCTGTTTTTTTTTCACCCGGGCAACGCCGGGCAATATAGCTTGTATCTCTATATAATGTAACCGGATTATTACCGGTGACCTTCACCACAAGGCAATGCCATCGACGATTAATTAACCTGGTGACCCCCCCCCCCCCCCAGGTGTGCCAAGTTTAATCCTAGGCACTTTGCCTAGTTCCCAGCCCGAGGTGATCCAACCCTTTCAGGTGTAGAGTGATTCAGCGGTCCGTTGAAACATTTTTTTTTGCTGTTGATATATATAAAGAAGTCGTCCACATTTAAGAACAATGTTTTTCTCCCTCGCCCCTCCAGCTCCCATTTTTCAGTCATAGGTCACAAAACAAAATTCGACTTAGCCTGAGTGACGTCTACCGCGTCAAATGACACCCCGAGCCCTATCTTTCTCTCCCTCTCTCTGTGTCACTGACTCACTCACTCTCTCTACCTCTCTTTCACTCTCTCTCTCACTCTTTTTCTCTCTCATTCTCTCCACCTCTCTCTCACTCTCTTTACCTCTTCCCCACTCTCATTCTCTCTCTCTCTCTCTCTCTCTCTCCAAGATATATCTCAGTCTAGAGAGAGATGTTTCAAATGTTTAATCACCCCTCTCTCTCCGCCTTTCTCTCTGAGAAAATGAGAGACAGAAAGACAGGTGATTAAACATTTGGTTATCACATTCAATGAGCATGTGGGAAACATTGAAGTTATACATTGCCCCGATCCAAGATGCCATAACAGTATTTATATAATACAATGCAAATGGAGAAAGAGTTTGAAATACAGCACTGAAACAAAACAACACACCTTTCATTGTAAAATCATGAGTTTGTGTTTATCTAGTTTTATCTGGACGTTATTATTATTATTAATTTTTATTATTATTAGAAGTGTATTACATTACCTCAGCTATGTAATTATCTCATTGAAATAATTAATGGCGCGCCGCTGTCAGAGTGTTGGTCTGCCATTCCGATGATCCCCGGTTCGAAACGCTGGAATCTTTCTCCCAGGCTTCGAGGGTGTCTTTAGGTAAATGTCTTGCATCTGTTGGGAGTAAAGCACGGGCGAATGTAAATTGTGTGGGTCATCTAATCCCATTTTTGGACATTATGTATGGCAGTGGGTTACAATCCTACAAAATTAACCAAATATTGTTTCTATCCTCTCAACCATCCAAATGTTAATGGTATTCAGTAGTAAAGCGCGTCTATTCTTTCTATCTCTCTCCCTCTCCCTCTATCACCTCTCTCTTCCTCTATCACGTTCTCTCTCTGTATTTCTCCCCCCCCCCTCTCTCTCATTTTTTTAAAAACTACTACAAACAAGCATAGTAATAATTTGTCTATAATAATAAAAACCATAGACTATAATGTACATGGACCGCTTGCTTTAGTTTTTTCTGCTCTTATCTTCTTGTTTTGTAATTCCCGATTCTAAATAAAGTAGCTGCGATACAAGTTCCGTTTTATTAATCGCATTTTTTCGACTTTAAATGAATACTTGTTCTACTATTATTCCTATTGTCATTGACTATAATAAGATTGACCGCTTGCTCTTTTTTTAGAGCTTATAATATTATTTTTACGTGCGCATACAACACTGATCTATACATATTTCCGCTGTATACAACTTTCGATTTTAATTTTACTTCAGAAAATCATAGCGATTAAATAAAACGGGACTAGTATAGAAACTACTTTATAGCAACTACTTTATTTAGAATCGGGAAGTCAGAAAATCAGTGTTTCGAGTCATCATATTGCAGAAATACTAAAGCAAGCGGTCCATGTATATTATAGTCTATGATAAAAACAACATAGGCGCTAAACTTTGCACTTGAATAGTAGAATATAGAATATAATTGTTTTTTGTTGTTTTTCAAAAGAAAACACACACACACACACCAATACACACTCACTCACAAACTCAAACATACTGACACACACACATGCAGACATATAAGTAGAGAGAGAGAGAGAAAGAGAGAGAGAGAGAAAGAGAAACAAACATATATCAAGCTTGATAGATATATCGAAAGGTAGATTAATAGATAGAGTGAAAGAAATATCGATGATGAATAGATATATGATATAGATAGATAATAAATAGATATATGATATAGATAGAAAGTTAGTATCTAGATAGGCCTGTATGAATAGACAGACAATAAATAAAGACATAGACATAGTTGGGTGTATGCATGCACACAAATGTACTCTAACATACCCCCCGGTGCATGCAAAATAGAAATATTCATGAATGTGTTCGGAGCCGCGCGTAGTGTATTTGATCCAATCTACATTGACTGGGAAACCCCGTGCGGTGGGGGTGGTGATGTGGGCTTGGGCGGTAGGGGAGGGGAGTTTACGACGCCTCGGTCTGTTGGGGCGTTCATTCATCATGTACCGTAACACACTCATTTTTCGAGGCTAAAGCTTTGTTTTTCTCTGTCTGTGTGGGGGTGGGAGGTGGGGTGGGGGGGGGGGCTAGGGGGAGAAAAAGGAGAAGAGAAAGAGGCGACTCTAGTGTTGTGTTAAAAGAGGTCAAATTACTAGCGAGGCAAAAACACAACAAAAAAAAAATGACCCTGGAATTGTCCCCGCTGGCCAGGTCAAGTGTTAAAAATAAGGTTAACTTTTGAAATGTTTTTGTTCTTCTGAAACGTGGCTGGTTGAGAGCGGGTGTGCTTGTTCAATGCGAGGGAGATACAGGCTACTTAGCCGCTGGTGGACACAGATTAGACAGAGAAACCCTAGTCTGTTGTGTTAACAAGGCCATTGAAGCTATTTGACTCGTGTCCCCCCTCAACCCCCCCCCCCTCACCCCCCCCCACACACACCTTCCTCATTCTATACATTCTGAACAGGTCAGACACTCCACCTCCCCACCTTCTCCCTCCTATCACTTTACACATACAATTAAATAATATAATATAATATAATATAAAATAAAATAATATAATATAATATAATATAATATAATATAATATAATATAATATAATATAATATAATATAATATAATATAATATAATATAATATAATATAATATAATATAATATAATATAATATAATATAATATAATAATATAATAATATAATATAATATAATATAATATAATATAATATAATATAATATAATAATATAATATAATATAATATAATATAATATAATAAGCCAACAATAGGCCTGTATATGATGTACATAAACACACATTCTACTCACATAAACACACAAACATCTTCTACTTAGACCTGACCTTTGCAAAAATTGTGTCTCATCAAGATAATAATGCCGTACATCAAATACCGCCACCTACTCTAAAATGTCATTAATTCTTTAATTTGTAATTTATGACAACATAATATTCAGAGTAGCCATTGTTGTAAAGCCTAATAACAGAAAATTACCAATTTTTTTAAAGATGTAGTCCTGCTGTAAAAAAAAAAGCATGTTAGGCCAAACTAAGTGTTACAACTCCACCAGCCATTAAAAATAGTGTGAATGAACGCCCACAAACCAAACCAGGTAGCCGCCCCTGTCCCGCCTTCCAGGTGTAGAGTATAACTAAAAGACAAAATTTAAAAAGAATAAAATAAAAAGGTCTATTTTTTTGTGTTGTCAAATGTAATGGAGAGTGGTTGGGCTGTCTGTGCTGAGGATAGAGGAGGAAGGGGTGTGTGTGTTTCAGGGTTGTGAAGGGGCAAAGTGTGGGGGAGAGGTGGGGGGGCTCTCTGACTAGCGACACGTTCAACTCAGTCAGTCGGTATAACTACCATGGAGTGCCCTAAGGTACGTTCTTCACACCAAGTCGGTAGATCTACGCCATGGCCTTTGGTGGTAGCCGTGGCGTTTGTGGTTTGGGGGGCCCGCCTGGATTTCACTAAAGCTGATCGGACTGACCGAAGTCGACCTCTGGAGATCGCTCAATCGCAAGGTGGGTCACTTTAGTTGGGTGTGTGAGTGGGGTACGAAAAATATAAGCATTTTTTTTTTACGCATTGTGCGGCTGTGCCTTAGAAACTAAATATTATTTCGTAGGCTTGTTGTTTACTAGTCACGTATTATATTATATCTTATAAATAAGTAAAGTACCCTTCGGACCAAACTGATCATAGGGCTGGTGAAGCAGCGTTCACTAGTTTTTATGGCCACGGCATACGAAGGGATGTGTGGCCAGCACAATGCCCAGCCGCCTTTATTTTACACCAATAAGTGTTACCCATCAGAGATGGGTAGACTCAGGGTCACCATCAAGTCCTGGGAAAGGAATCCTAGCCTCCACCAGGATTCGAACGCAGGGCCTTCGGATCACCAGTCGAACGCTCACTCGGCTACCGTGCCCATAGTGAAGAGTAGCCGGAGTCATTTCATTAAATTTTTATCTCAACTTGGAGATTTTCGTTAGATCTAATGCTTTTGTTTTGCTCGAACACGAAATTGATATAATAATGAAAAAGTGGATAAAATATGTTGTAATCTAACAAAGTGGGTAGTTAATGTTGTGTTTAAAGTTTTAGAATGTAGTGACATTTTAGACTACAGATAATTTCTTCACTCATATAATATTAATATAATTTTCAACAATTTTTTAAATTTAATTTTATCATTTTAAAAGTATAATTATAAACCAATTATTTTTTTTCAATAAAGTAAAACTGGAAAACATTTAGAAATATAAACGCAAATAAAAACATGTTTATTATCTCCCTTTTATATACGACTTTTTTTTTCTAAAATCTAAAGGTAAAACTTTCCACAATTCTTGTGAAGGGATAGTGGTGACATTTTTACATGTCTTCTGTTGAACTCGACAAAAAAACAACAAAAAAAAACCAGCATGTTTCGCAACTGAACTTAAAAAATACCATGCCTCATGTCTGTTCCTTCTGACAAAGCAAAGATCAAATTTCAGTCCTAATATCGGGCGAAGGCTGCACAGATACAATTCACTGATATGAGGGAAACTCAATTTTCTGCTTGGCAAAGAAACCTGTGAGAGTTGTCTTCTAAAGTTATAGCCTAATACAATGACTATAACTCTGTCTTTGATGACAACATAAAGTGCAATCCTTTTTTTAAACATTTTTTTAAAGGCGTTTTAGATCTAATCTTTTAATTTGGGCCCTTTAGTGTATAAAAAAAATAATCGAATCCTTGGCAAGAGCCCTGCTATATGTTACTTTTTTTAAATCTATAAATTTAATGCTTCGAAACTGTAAAGACTGTTTTGTATGTTCTATCTTCAGCATCCACTGTATGATCCATAGTCTATAATTTATAAAATTTATTCTGTATGGTCTATAGTCTGAATAAACCACAGTCTTCCATCTATATTCCGTATGGTCTATTATCTGAATGATCCTTAGTCTTTCATCTTTATTTGGTAGGGTCTATATTCTGTAACGTCTATATTTTGCATCTTTTATATATTTTTTAATAACTGCAATCTGTACGATCTCTAGGCCGACTTTATATTCTGTACGATCTATAGTTTATTCTGTGGTGTGAGCCAATACAATTTGATGATGTCCCTGGACTCTAAAATTGCCAAAGACTAGACTAGACGAATTTTTTCCCCCACATTCTCAAAACATGACTGTCATTTTCTCCATTTCCGTTTGGAGCCATTGCCTTTTGTGCCATTGCCTTTTGTGCCATACAATTTTGTCAATAAAACTGACTGACGGAACTGTGTGAATTAAAAAAAGAAGAAAAAAAAATGTTTATGGCAGTGTACCGGCATTGAATCGGGTCGACCTATATAGTATTACTGTAAACCTTCGTTTTTTTTTCAATATACAAAATATTTTAGAAGAAATAAAACAGTTTGAGTCATCTGTGTGTGTCTGTGTGTGTGTAAAATACCAGCTAAAAAAATTACGTTTAAAAATCCAGATCTCGTTATTTTGTTTTTTTTGCGGGTTAAGTCCAATATAATTGTGTGTGTGTGCTACCACTGTGATTGTCGGGTGGGTATGAAGAAATTATAATACGTCCAACTTCAACCATGACATCATTTAGTGAGAGTTGCTGTGCACTATGTCAATAAAGTTACCCCTGTCTCTCTTAATCCCTGCAGTTTGATGTGAAATGAATTACGTTGACAAATTCAAGGAGAGAGAGAGAGAGATGGAGAGAGGGAGGGAGGGAGGCAAAGGTGAAGAGAGAGATGGGTGAGAGAGATGGTTGAGATACAGAGAGTATCGTGGAGATAGACTGACTGGGAAAGAGACGGCTTCTATTGGCAATGGGGATGGGAAAGAGAGAAACAGAGAAAGTAGAATGGAGTAGAATAGAATAGAACAAAAACAAAAGGGAGATAGAGAAGAAGAGAGTGAAAGAAAGTGAGAATGAAAGCAAAAGAGAAAAAGGAAGAAGAGAAAGGGAAAAATCGGGAAGAGAGAATTAGGGCTAAGAAAGAGAGGAACAAAGGGATACATTTAGAGAGGTAGGAGTTACCTGAGTAAACAGTGACATAGATATAGAGAGGCATGGACATAGAGAGGAAAGGTTGAGATAAGAGGGAGAGAGCTATATGAGTATGTGGAGAATAATAGTTTATCCTATGACAAATGAATGATAAAAATGCTCGCAGTATCTGACAATGTAAATGTTCCCTTCATGCAGTCATTCTGGGTTGTGCACAAAGTGGCATTAGTTCCTTACACAGAGACTCCGTTTGTAAACATTCAAAAACATAAACAAAAGACCTAAAGGTGTAGGGAAAAATGCACAAATAGAATTTATAAGTAGAAAGTTTCTTGTATTTGTTCTTTATTAAAATGTGTGTTTTTGAGATCTACAGAGATCACTTTTTTGAAAGTAATATATCGAAAGGAACAGTGTAGGAACCAATAAAGGTGGCAATGAAGGAAATATTGAAGACCAATGAAGAAATAAATAAAGGAACGTACAATAAATGAAGGAACTCAAAAAGAATAAAATGAAGGGATTAATTAAGGAAACAACGGAGAGACGGATAATAGAACAACTGAAGGAACCAACAGAGGAACAAAGAGTACGATGCATTGAAAAAATAAACGAGGAACCGAAAAAGGAACCAATGGAGAAACCAACCAATAGAGGGAATAATAAACGAGGGACTGAAGGATCCGAGTAAAGAACAATTCAATGGTGTAACGGGGGAACTAAAAGTGTAAATAATGAAGGAATCAATACGTTAATTAAGAAAACACTCACAACCGCCAACACTGTTCAACCTGTTGTTCTATTTTCTCCTGCTATGTATATATTTTTTTCTTTCAATAACCTTGATTTCAGTGTCAAGATTATTTCAAGTTTTTAAACCACTGAAACGTTCTGTAGGAGTGCATACATATTATCCAAACCTCACACACACACACACAACAACAACAGCCCCATCTTCCTGGTCCCTCCCTCTCACCATAACCACCCCCCCCCGCAAACACACTCACTCACTGACATTATCTGTATCCCTGTAGACTTGTGTAGACAATGCCAAGAGCTGTTGGTTTGCACAAGTTTTGAGAACTCGATTGACGATCCTGGCCATGTCCCACCCACTCACACGTTGTTTTTGATACCGTATCCGTTTCAATATCACCAACCCGGCGTAAAGAACAACCCCCCGAGGGTTGGGCGTGTGTGTATGGAAGGAAGTGTCGGAGTCTGCACTATCATCCCCCTCCCCCCCTTTTATAGTAAATATTACTATTGATATAACCATTCTGAGTGTAGAAGTAACATTATCAAAACACTCCCTCTTCATCGGTTTCGGAATTTGTCGGTTTCGGTTCTAATCTGTTTCGGTTTTCGTCGTTTTTTGGGGGGGTTCTTATCTCTTCTAAATTTGACCCTAGTGCCAAAAACATCAAAGATAAGTGTAGAGACCCCCGACAGTCCTTTGATACATACGTTCCTTGTGGAGGATGATGCCCTTTCCAAACAATAATATCTGTACATTCCTCTCGCCTTCCTCACCGCCTTTCATACGCTGTTAAGAGTGTTTAAATATGTAAATGTCGTTCTACCTGCTCGTTTATTCATCATACTAGCCTTTAGTCTTTACCTTTGATACAATCTTTTTTTGGTATTATATTATACTGTTTATATAATCTATACATTTGGGAGGGGAGTGTCTAGAACGTATTAATTTAGTGTGGGATGTCACCGATTGCTTGAGTGACCACAAAACAGAGGTTTGGCTGTATGGCTGTATTCTGTAATATTGGCTCCTCTCCTTCCAACCCAACCTTAACTGTAGCCCAATAGGTGGGAGATGGAGGGGGGGGGGGGGGGGCAAGAGAAATAGGAACGATGACAACGATGTGCAGTTCTGTCGCCCCATGGTGTTTTTCGTTGAGGGTTTACCCTTCTTTTCTCTCTACCCGCCCCCCCCCCCCCCCACACACACCTCGCTTGTCTTCTTACTACAACTTACTTTGAAAAAAAAAGAAACGATAAACAATCGTGTAACAATATATGTATCACTAAAGGCTAATACGCTTTCTCTTTCTTTTATAAAGAAAATAACATATTTATTATAAGGGTATAGGTGATGGGTGTGTGTGGGGGGGGGGGGGGGCTATTGACGGACAAGGGGTTCTAGCAGTTCTAGCCTTGCATGCGTATCCATATTCTTGCAAAATTTATGACAATCAATAAAATTGCAATCTGATAATTCCAGTATACCGTCCCCCTTTTCGTATGTTTCAATGACCTCTGACCGGGGATGTTGTATAAGTTTGATAATATTCTAGTTGTATTCTCTCGTTGTTTTCTTTATCTATCTTTCTATCTATCGATCCATCTATCCAACTAGCTATCTACTTATAGGCCTATATCTATAGCTTCTATATATTTTTCTAGATTATCTTTCTATCTATATTTCGATCTTTCTGTCTTTTCTGTCTTTCTGCTAAATATCTTTCTGTCTTTTCTGTCTTTCTGCTTACTATCTTTCTATCTTTCTAGGTTTCTTTCTTTTTTATCTTTCTGTCTTTTCTGTCTTTCTGCTTACTATCTTTCTAGTTTTCTATCTTTTTTGTCTTTCTGTCTTTTCTGTCTTTCTGCTTACTATCTTTCTATCTTTCTAGTTTTCTATCTTTTTTATCTTTCTGTCTTTTCTGTCTTTCTGCTTACTATCTTTCTAGTTTTCTATCTTTTTTGTCTTTCTGTCTTTTCTGTCTTTCTGCTTACTATCTTTCTATCTTTCTAGTTTTCTATCTTTTCTGTCTTTCTGCTTACTATCTTTCTGTCTTTTTGGTTTTCTATCATTTCTGTCTTTTCTGTCTTTCTGTCTTTTTAACGCAAACAAATTATTATGATGTAGTATTTCTAGTGTGTATGTTAGTCTGTTTAAGAGTGCTGCCATAGAATTGTACAAACACGTCTCACAAAATGTGATAATATCATCACATTCTTCTAGTCGTATAGACTAGCTTAGATCTTCACGTGAAAGCCACGATAACTTTTCTAGTGCAAGCGAAGGCAAAAAAAAAAAAAATTTCTTCATACATTCTCTCTGTTACTTTACACAACAAAATGTCATTTTCATCTTTTGAAGTTAGTTTGATATATGATTTAAATGTAACATTATGCTGTTTGATTTAATGCTATTTTGCAAACAGTTATCATCATGAATGATTTGATGTATGTTTCCATTTAATGCGTGAAAATTGTGCATGTATGCGTTTAATATTAGAGCAGAACATAATATATGCTTGGTTGAAAGCGTAGATAATATAATGCTTGGCTGTAATCGTTTATATAAAATGGACATAAATGACCAATGTAAAGAAAGATTGAACATGTTATATGCATAGCATTTAGCTTTATGTAGACTCGTCTTAGCGTAAGATAGAAGGAGAATAGGGAGAGAGAGAAAGAGAGAGAGAAAAA
This sequence comes from Anisus vortex, assembly GCA_949126835.1. NCBI lineage: Eukaryota > Metazoa > Mollusca > Gastropoda > Planorbidae > Anisus > Anisus vortex. The sequence goes on along the minus strand of OX421495.1, from coordinate 21,116,813 downwards.
GAGAGAGAGAGAAAGAGAGAGAGAGATACAGATATTATTGTTTGGAAGGGGAACTCCCCGTCACCTATCTCAATCAGGCCCCTTCTTGGTCTTTTGGCCATAGGTTGAATTTCAGAATCAACGAAATCGCAAGCAATTAATGAAAACTAAGACAATGTTTTAGGGCAAAATAAACAAAGAAAACTAAAAGCTAAAATTGTGATTGTTCATAAAGGTTTGGGATAGTTAGGGAAAACTGACTTGATTTTTTGTTCAAATTTGAGAAAACTGACAAAGGTTTAATAAAGTTAACAAAAACTAACAAGAGTTTGGGAAAGTTTAGGAATTTCTCTAAAACGAAAAGCAACTACTGAAACTATCTATTAACGTTAAGAAGTTGGTATGAAAAAAAATGTAAGGTTTAAGAACATCTACAAACTTGGTTTTATCATAGACTTTAATAAGATGGAACGCTTGCTCTATTTTTAGAGCTTATATCAACTTTTTTTTTCCGTGCGCAACCAATAAGGCTGTCAATTACTTCTACGCTCCTCGTTGTTTCTTAAATGTTTCCGCTTTATACAACTTTCGATTTAAATTTTTCATTGAGAAAATCGAAGCGATTCAATAAAACGGAAGTGCAAAGTAAACCACGAATCGGAAATTCCGAAAAACAGTGTTTCGAGTCATCATATAGCAGAAATACTAAATCAAGCGGTCCATCTATATAATAGTCTATGGTTTTCTGTGGATTAATTAAAGAAACTTCACAAATGCCGTTGAAAATCGGTGTGTGAATTTCTGTGTAAAGAGTTGGGAAAAGTTTGTGAAATGATTTGGAATTAAACAAATTTTAAAGGGAAAGAACTCTAAACGAAAAACCAATGAATAATATGAACACTGTTTTATTATGTCATATAGTACTTAAGTACAAGTATAAGTACCGAAGTCAACGAAAACGGAACTTTGTTTTTAAAGGCACTGTATTTAAATTTAAAGCCACTATATTTAAAAGTCGCTGTATTTAAAAGCCACTATAGAAGGCAGAAAACAAAAACAAAAGTTTGTTTCCTCTTTGAAAACTAACTAAGCAGGAAAAACATGATTTGTAAAAATTCTTTACATGGAGGAGGAGGGGATTGTGAGCGGGATGCATGCTCTCCCGGATGGTGGAGGAATCACTGTCTCCATTACCCTGAACTGATTCTCACGGTGGGAAAGATTCCTCTGGGTCAACTTCTCATCATAAGTGCATCTCACACAAATCATGGTCACAATAAACACAAAAGAAGAGAGAGAAAGAAAAATCTACAACTGCAAATGTCATTAGAAAAACTTATTGCAACCGTTGCGATGTACAACGAGCCAAAAAAAAAAGAACTAATGCAGTGGTGCGTGGCATGGCGGTAGGATATTGCACTACATTAACACTTCGTGTATTGCACTACATTAACACTTCGTGTATTGCACTACATTAACACTTCGTGTATTGCGTTTAAGAAATAGAAGTGGAAAGAGTGATTACAAGTTGTTGGTTTTTCTCCTCTGGATTGTTCTTCTTCTGGGAAGCAAGTTTTAAGATGTCGAATTGAAGTAGACCTACATTCCTTAACCCTTCCCGTACCGACCTACTTCTATCTATGCTGCCTTCAGTTCTTCTATATACGCGTCCGGGACTGTAAGGGTTAATACTTAAATTGCATAAAATGTTAACAATTGAGCAAAGCTTTTTTTTTCTTCTTTTTTTTTTCAATATCTTTATCTTCTTTAAACATGCAAACAAAAAAAAAACAAAAAAAAAAACAAACAAATCACAACAACAATCAACAATTTTGTTTGCTTTAAAAAAAAAATAACTTTTTTTTTTCAAAGAAACACAAGATGAACTCTTAAACATTATTCTGTGTTTGCATATGCCAGTGCAATTGTTGTGGTTGTTTTTTTTACCGTAAATATCTTGTTTGAGAATCTGTTTGTGTCATTGTAAGGCTGTGTGTTTGTTAGTGGGTTTATGTGTGTGTGTGTGTTTGCCTGTATGTATTGGAGATGTGCTTGTGTGTGCTCATGTGTCGTTTGCAACTTTTTACTTGGTGAATTTCAATTTAAAAAAAATAAAAAAAACAGAAATAATACATATAGTAAAGTACCAAATTGATCATAGAGCCGGTGAAGCAGCGTTCATTAGTTTCTGTGGTCATGGCATACGAGTGGATGTGTGACCAACAAAATGCCCAGCCGGCCTTAACTTGAACCCAGAACCCTGGAACGAACCCAGAACCCTCGCAACGCCAGTCGGACGCGCTGCCGCTTCGCAACCGTGTCCCCTAAATAATACATAATATAGTCAGTACAAAAATGTAGCAAAAACTATATTTCTCTCTATATACACAACATAATAATGTTATTAATAAATAAACGATAGATACAAATCGATCCAAATACTATATAAGCAGTGAAACCTAGCTAATTAGCCTACTTTCATTTAGATAAGACTGTATCATTTTTATTCTTTTTTTTTTATTTCAGCCAATTGTAGAGAAAGCACTTACGGATGTTGCGGCGATGGGGTCACTTCTGCAAGAGGGCCCAACAGGCAAGGGTGCCCTCGGTGGATCGGCGGATGTGCAGGGACGCGCTACGGCTGCTGCAGGGACGGCCTGTCTGCCGCCAGGGGTCCCAACAAAGAAGGCTGCGATGGAGAAGGGCCCCTTTTGGGTGGGTGCGCCTCCACGGCTTACGGATGCTGCGCGGATCGCGTAAGGGCTGCTACGGGTGAGTTGAACGTGACAATTTAGCACATTCGCACTATGACATCTTGACAATTTAACACATTCACATTATATCCTCACAATTGTGTAAATTCACAATATGACATATTCACCATTTAGCACATTCACAATATGACATATTCACAATTTAGCATATTCACAATATAACATCTTCACAATTTAACACATTCACAATATAAAATCTTCACTATCTAGTACATTTACATTATGACATCTTTACAATTTAGCACATTCACAATATGACATCTTAACAATTTAACACATTCACAATATAATATCTTCAAAATCTAGTAAATTCACATTATGACATCTTTACAATTTAGCACATTCACAATATGATATCTTGACAATTTAGCTCATTAACAATATAACACCTTCACAATTTAACACATTCACAATATAATATCTTCACAATCTAGTACATTCACATTAGGACATCTTTACCATTTAGCACATTCACAATATGACATCTTAACAATTTAACACATTCACAATATAATATCTTTACAATCTAGTACATTCACATTAGGACATCTTTACCATTTAGCACATTCACAATATGACATCTTAACAATTTAACACATTCACAATATAATATCTTTACAATCTAGTACATTCACATTAGGACATCTTTACCATTTAGCACAATCACAATATGACATCTTAACAAGCACATTCTTAATTTCCAGCATACACCATCGCACACATTCACGATCTCACACATTTTATCTAGGGCCCAACGCTCAGGGATGTCCGGAATCCAAGAACATCCTGATTGGTGGCTGTAGATCCACCAGGCATGGCTGCTGCCCTGACGGAGTCACTGCCGCCACCGAGGCTGGGTGCCCTGCTTTTGACCAAGGTAAAAGATTGCTTTTAGACTCCGGCCCATTTACTAAACAGTCAAACAAGTGTACCGGTACATGATTTGGAGTGTTACGATTAGTTACGATGTCTAACGCCTCTAATCCAGTTGACTTTGCTTTCTGTGTGATATTGTCAAAGTTTGACTTTTTGAATGACTTTTATCATTTTCGAAAGTATTGGTTAGATCTAGATATAAGTTTTCTGGGTGGCGTCGAATTTGTAATTCGTTTTTATTGTTTGCTATACTCTCCTTATTTTGTTTAGACTTATATATCAGATATTATAGTTATAGGTTTCATTCAAATATTGCTTATTACAGTGATTACGGGAAAGATAGGATAATTTCTAATGACATGTTATCTTACGATACGATATGCATGTTGTTCTATGATGTAAGAGTTTTACGACATGATATCATATTACTAAGAACATATAACAGATGACCCATGTTTTATAAGAAGACATACCATACCGTTTAAAATGACATGATAGAATGAACCTTTTTATTTATGACATGACATATTATCGCACGACACTATACGAATGTATTATACAATTATACGACATGTAATCACGTGGCTTGAGCCCTACAAAAACAAAAAGTATTGGTTTTGGATAAAAAATAAAGTGATTTTCTTGAAAAAGGGTACGGGACACATGCCACCTCCCCTTCACCCCCCCCCCCCCCCCACCCAACCATCCGCCATTCCGGCTTAAAAACTCATTATTTCAATATTTACCTTAGATAACATTTAACATGCTTTAGACCACTATAAAGTAACTGTCTAACTTATGGGTTGGGACAGTTAATGCTACATGTATTTGATTTGTCTTTTTTATTTCATCAATCAGCTTTGTCTCCTAGCCTAGAGTAATATCCGTGTTCTTAGTTGTATGTTAAATGCGCTCTGAGCTTACATTATCTTTGTTGGCAGCGCTATACAAATATTAATTATTATTATTATATGGAATAAGACATAACTTGATATTTAATGAAACATGGTCACATTTTGTTTTCATTGTCCAGCCCACTGTGAGCTAGACATGGACAAAGGTGGCTGCAGCAATTATTCCATCTTGTTCCACTTTGATACCAGTTACGGACGTTGCCGCAAATTTTATTATCACGGCTGCGGTGGAAACCAGAACAGATTCTCCACGGAATCAGAATGCAGTAGACATTGTATGGATGTCGAAGGTCAAGGTAAGTGTTAAAGATTGATTTTAGGGGTACAGTCAAAGGGAGATAACGTAGACAATATTGAGGTATCAAGGAAGACAGGCAGAAGTTATACGACCAATATTTATTACTAGAACTAGAATGTTCTGTTTATCTTATGAACTAAGCTCACTAAATTGATTGAAGGTTACATGAACACAGAGGGTGTTCATGGTCAGCTGATCATGTCGGCAAAGGGAGTTAGAGGCAAGAGGTTGAGGTAGAAGGTTGTATGATAAACGAGCCGGTATTTTTATATACTATAGGGCCTACTAGAGACATGAACTTGGGTTATTTTGGATTTCATATATTATTATATTGGATGTACTGGACTTATATGTATCTATTCTTTCGAATGTGAGTAGAAATAAACTATATGTGTATTGCTGCAAGACTCGCCTTATCAAGTTATTATACGTGATGTGAACATTTAACATTTAACATAAGATATAATGAAGATACAAGAGGAAGAGAGACTAACTCAATAATACCAGTCAGTCTTATAAACAGACCACGACCAAGGTATTAACAGTAAGCTATACTAGTTTAGCCCGCATTGTAGCTCACTAAGGCCGGGACTAAGTTATTTAAAAGTTGTAGGCCTATAATACTGTAAGCCTAATACTCTAGGCCTATAATACTGTATGTCTAATACTGTGTGCTTATAATACTGTAATACATTGGGTCTCTGTGATTGTGAGTGCTTTCAAAAAATAATAATTTGTAATGACAATAATATTAAGAAAACGTTTACATCAGTGATTTACCATTACGTTTAACATTGTCTTCGGTTATTTACGGTAAAAAAAAACTTTGAAGGTAATTTCATTCATTAAATTCTAAGAAATACAACGCATCTACTGTTATACAATAAAAAGTCAGATATAGTGATAAAAATACTAATCTTATTATATTCCCTATGCTGTTTATTCGTATAGTTCTCTATCTCAACGAGTGTCTTTCGGGCACGGAATGGGTTACATGAAAACTAATCAAGAAAACCAACAACATTTTTACCATCATAAAAATTAATTTGTAAAAATGTGCAAAAAAAAAATTCTACTTTAGTTTTTAAGAATACATTTGTAGATTATACAATTCATCTTCATATAATTGATATGCATACTCGATATTTTTAATGAGCTTTAAGTGGTTAGCTTGTCTGTTGCGTAGCCAGACTTGTAAGGTGTGAGGTTAGATATAATAGTGCAAGTAGGGAAAGAATAGGGTGGGACAATGGATAGCAATAGTATAAGTGGGAGGAAAGGGAAGTGTTCGTTATTTCGAGTAGGGAGGGGGCTAAGCCTAACGCAGACTAGGTCTTAACTAGTTTCTTATTTGCTCCTAAACTATTGAAAAAGTTTTTAAAAAATTCATTATCATTATATAGTTGAAACGTAAATTTTTACTCCCTTTCTATTAACTCACACTGTCTGTCTGTCTGCTTGGTTGCTTGCTTGGAAAACTTTGCATCGATTTTTCGACCACTTCCCGTCGTCCAATCGAGCTGAAACTTAAGTAGAAGACTTGTTCAGACTAACAATACATTCTATCAAATTTTCAGCATCAAAAGTCTTTGGAATAGTAACTAATACCTTCTACCAATTTGCGAATCGAAGAAAATGGAAACATGGCTGCCTATACCGGAAGAGACGAAAGTAAATAAACTTTTCGGATATGTACGTTTTAACGAAATAAATAGAATGAACACTACACAATATAGCCGAAACAAAGCGAGTTATCTTTTTATGTTTTTTGCGGGCCAAAGCTAGAAAAAAAAAGGATGCGCAAAATTTTAGTGTGGAAATTCATAAGGTTTGATATCACTTATATTTTTTTTAATCTATCAAAATATAAATTAAATATAACCTTAGTTTACAAAGAAAGGGAGTATAATAAAAACTAGGCTTTTATGGGTTATTTATTTTATAAATATTTAATACCGTATTTCAAAATTTTAAATTCTAATTTTCTTGACAAAATTGTAGAAGGCAAAATGTAATCAAATAATAATGATCAAGAATCAAATAAATAAAACAACACTGACGTTGTAGACGGCTAGCTTAAACAATGAAGGAAAACAAACAACATTTCTCTGGAAAGCCAATAGAGCGTTCTCGGTAGGCGTGGCTTAGGTTTTTAGTGACGTATTTGTGTAAATATAAGAACCCACTTGAGGTACAAATGTAACGTGGTGAAAGTGAAGTTGTTCTTTATCATGCCAAATTCACATCTGAATATTGGCTATCCTACTAAAAAATAAGGAGGTAAATAGTAGTACTGTAGATTAATTGATTAATGTGATTAGGCTAGGGCCGGCTAGACCTATTTACACTTTCAATTTCACTTTATAGGCCTACACTTTTAGTGTTTCGTAGGCTAGGCTACGATGTCAAGTGATAGTGTTGGTGAAATGGCTATTTAGTCAAGTCACTAATAGGCTCACACCGTCTATGATCTATGTCTATGATAATAAAAAAATAGCTATTTTATTTAACATACATAATACAGCTTAAATCTTAATAAGACTTAAAACACAACACATCATTTAAAAAAAGCTCGAGCCTATATGAAACTTTATTAATACAGCGACCATTATTACTTGTACACCATTACAGAAAGTAAACACAAATCACGTGCTTTTTGTCACGTGATTGCAAACGCCCTATAGAGCAGAAAATTATGTCCATTACGTTCGGATGCGTAAAGGGCATTGCTCCTTCCTATCTTTGAGAGCTTATATCAAGGCATGAGCCATCTAGGGAACTGCGCCCTTCAACACAGTCACTCCTCAAAACTCCCAGTTTGGATAAACACATAAAGAAGTAGGCCTACCTGGGAGTGCGCTCATTTGAATCAGTGGCGCCTTCTCTATGGAACAGTCTATCTCAGACACTGAGAGAATCTGGGACAAGAGAATTTTTTTTTAAAGACCTTAAAGACTTTTCTCTTTGGCTAATACATCTGCCACTGCAATTCGCACCAAGAGCGCACTGAGCATGCTAATTTAATAGCATGGATAGAAGCGATATAAGAAATGCCCATTCTTATCTTATCTTATATAGAACAGTATACAATGGCCATAATTTAGTTAGTTGTTTTTAATACATAAAATACGGTTTTATGGATAAACTATAAGAGAGAATGCTGACAAAATGTACCAACCTTTTATCTTTATCTGACGCCCTTCAATTTATTATAAATTAGATAAAAAAAATGAAAAGAAAAAGAACAAAATATCTGTTAACAGAAGAAGGAAAAAAAGGGAAATGGTAGGGGGGGGGGGGGCTAGACTTCCTCATCTTTTTTCCCTTTTCTTTTGGCTACGCTTCTGGCTATTGTTAATTTAAAGATGGATTTATATTATAAACATTCGAAATGTATCTGTTCGTGTTTTCTTAATGATGTTTTGCTTCAATAAAGGCAACAGTTCTGCTATTAACTTGATATTGGAACTAATTAATTAAACCTTATGTCCCGCAAAGAACATTTCGTTCAGCCGACCTCGCATCTGGAAGTGCCCCGTTTCTCTCTGAACACCGTTGGGCTTAGAGCCTTATCAATATCCGGTCCGAAGGTGTGGAATCTACTTCCCATTCAACTCAGGAAAACAAGCTCCATTGAGACCTTCAAAAAGAACTTTTAAAAACTCATTATTTCAATATTTATCTTAGTTAACATGCTTTGGAGCCCTACTTATTATCTTACCTATATGTTAGGTCCGTTATTTTGTTTTAGTTGTTTGATTTGTTCTATGTTTGTAAAGGTTTTTTTTTTACTTATCATTTAATTTTCTATCTCTTGGCCTATAGATTGTATCCGTCTTCTTAGTTGTTATGTTAAATGCGCTCTGAGCTTGCATTATCTTCGTTGGCAGCGCTATACAAATGTCATTATTGTTATTATATTGTTCATTACACCAAAGGAGTCTGCAGGCTTCCCAAATCACGAGGACCATGTCAGAGCAACGTTCAGCGCTACTTCTATAACTACAGGACTAAGCAGTGCGAGATGTTTACGTATGGCGGTTGCTATGGAAACACGAATAATTTCCAAACTATTGAAGAGTGCCAGACGAAGTGCCATGTAGGATATACCCCTAGACCTACAGGTGGGTATCTACCTTTTCTTTTGAGGAAAAACAATCATGACTTATTGTAAGGCTGATGTATTCTAGCATTAAAAATTGTTAGTCCTACCTTCATATACGTTTTTTTTAAAATATAATATGAACACATTTCTAAAAAAAAAAAAGAAGAGAGTGGACTGGTCGTCAACACGTCAGCACTCCGGACAGTCAACGTGTCGGTCCGGGTTTACACCCTTGCCGACCTTACAGGAGGTTTAAGCAGTGGAAAGTAATTGTAGAAGGCTTTAAACATATGTGCCACAGTGGAGGTTTTCTGTGATATGCACTCCCAGATACTTGGATTCAGATACCCTTTCCAGAGTTGTGACCGTACAAGGTATAGCTGTTGGGGTTCTTAGTCCTCTTTCTTGAAATAGAGAGGAGGTAGCACTTATCGACGTTTAATGCCAATTGCCCATTTCGATTCCCATGTCTCCCAGCTTCCTGAGGTCGTCCTGTATGTGAATTACGTCATTTTTTGGGCTATCGATGTGAGAATACACCTTACAGAATCTTAGAAATAGGTCTTTATAAAGAGATAAAACTTAAGAGGATGGGCTAGGTTCATACGTCCATGGTTATCATTTGTGAAAGGGTCGACATCTTTTTGTTATACATTTATTTTTTTCGATTGAAAATAATGAATAATGCCAACTAAACAATATCACACAAAAACATTATTGAATAGACTATCCAAAGTAAAATAGGTCTAACTTGAACAAATGCTAAAGTTAGCTTTCTAAAAATTGTTTTATAGTCTATTATGTTGTTTTTATTTTATCGATCATTAGCATGTAATCTTGCATTTGGATATTTTCCATAAAATTAGACCTAGATCTACATAAAATCTGGTAGTATGCATGTTAAAACGTACCTTAGGCCTATAATCAATAGGCCTATATATAATTGTCGTGAGTTTGTTTATACTAGTTGACCCGTGGACACATTGTGTCCATACAAAACGTATAGAAATTTAAAGAATAATAGCGAGATCAACAATTGACAAGTCCTAATGAAGCGTGACCTTTTCAAATGGAAGAGACCGCGAACTTCCGGTTCTATTTTTAAATAAGTAAACAAAAAAGAATGCTTTTGCTGGTGTTTGACAATTGATTTCAACCTCGACTGCCAGTTCTAGTCTTTTAGAAATATACAATTTACAAAGGATACAAGTTATGAAGAATTCGTTTTTAACATCAAAAGTGAGTAGGCGATAATTAATACTCAAAGTTTTAATCGCGTTAGGTTAAATTTAGCCTTGTTTATAAAATAAATTAGTTGGCTGGCTTTTTTCTAATGATGTCATCAAACTTTGCGCATAAAGGGAAAAAAAATCATTCGTGTAAAATTTATTTTGTAGCGGACAATGTTACACGTTTCAATTCGTTTGTAGCGGGCGTATACGAATTATAAGCTTTGTAGCGGGCACTGTTTCAAGTCTGCGAATGAACTTTGTGAATGAATAAAACACAATTTCATTCACGTTTAAATTAGTGTCATATACATCTGATAAACTCTGTAGCGGGCAAGGTTTAAATTGCCGTATATATTAACTTTGTAGCGGGCAATCTCATGATAGCCGGCTGGTCCAGCACACCGGACTGTCAACCAAACACCAACTGACACGTCGCGGGTTCTAGCCCCGCCACCGACGGATCCCTGTCGCCCTGCAGGAGTTTTGGGCCTGTAAACATATTTGCGCCAGCAGGCAGCAGTGTGTTTACAGCGCATAGACCTTTTCCCAACGGGATATGCGCTATATGTCTTTTTATATATATATATATAGGGTTATATATATATATATAACTGGATGGGTAGTGTTTAAATTGCCGGGCAATGTTCGAATTACCGTGACTAACTTTTTAAAGTTTTAATTCGTGTCGTATACGTTTTATAAACTCTGTAGGGGGCAGTTTTTAAATTGCCGGGCAATGTTTAAATTGCCGGGACAAACTTTTTAAAGTTTTTATTCGAGTCGTATACGTTTTATAAACTTTGTTTCATATGTGTTTTATTTGTTATTGTTTTTCCTGTTGAATTTAAAATGTAATTCTAAGTTTGCTTCCAAATAAAAAATAAATTAATAAATAGAAAATAACAACAACAAAAAACAAAAAACAACAACAATAAAACAACAACACAGGTCTACGACTTAATGTTTGTCACAAAAAAATATATCAAACAATCATTTTTTTTTTTAAAAGTACTGTCGAAATGACATGTGAGTTCTGTTTTACAGAAAGAGTTTATTTACCCATTAAACTTACACCATTAGATCACAGTGGTCATACTTTGACCAAGAAATAACAAAATTGATGCTTTTTTTTTTTTCCCTTTTTATTTGTATACTGAACCGTTGTAGATTAAAGTCTGAAAAACAACAATACATAAATAAATACTGACCATAAAAAAAATATTTAAAAAATACTGCTTTATGTAGGCTATGTTGCAAAAAAAAAAACAACACAAGAAAAAAACTATAATGTGTCAAGCAAAGTCTATACAAAGCCCGTTCCGATAATCGGGCACATATCTGCTAGTTGATTTATAAATGTAACATTTTAAGGTGACCTTTTTCTTGACTTTATAGTTCGAACAACTCTACTACCATCACACGAGCCTAAATTTGACATGACAATGACCAGTGTGACAGTGAAGGAAAATAGCACGGCAGTATTACCTTGTTCTGTGAGTTCTTTAGGTAGACACCAGGTGAGTTGTTCACTCAAGTTATATGGTAATGACTAAGAAAACATAAAATCACACATCCGGCAATTTAGTCAAATCTATCCTAATTTTAAATATAGGCTATTGCATTACGCAGAACAATGCCAATACATTTAAATGAAACGCGTTATAAACTAAATAAATAATTCAGTAGTTCAGTTTTGCGTGCTATTGAAAAACGCTCTGCGTGCCAAGTTTGACATACGTGCCTTAGATTGCCGACCCCTGTTCTAAACCGTTATCTTTTATAGTACCCTTGCACATTGAATACGTTTTGTTGAGTTTTGTTTAAGCAAAGAAGAAAGTTCAGACAATCTTATCTTATCTTACATAAGCTCCAACTATCGAAGATTATTGCGCCCTACGCACATCCGTGGTTTGAGTGTAGTCCTCTGTATTTTTTATTAGTGATGTTAAGTTACTGGTTTTTCCTGGTTTGTTTAGGCAAACCATTCCATGCCCGAATGCCACTCGAGAAGAAAGTGTACTTATATGCATTTGTTACAATTTGTTTCAATCCCTCTTTTATTGGCTAATTCCAATGTTTATGATTACCATTATATTATTATTTGTATTAACAGGTTGTCTGGACTGACCATGTAGGAACATTACTGATGTATGAAGACAGAAGGAATGTTGACGATGAAAGGTAAACAATTCAAATATAAAGCTGAGCTAAACTACAAATAATAAACAGACTCAGGACCGTATTTAGGATTGTGGGGGCCCTGTTCCCAAGGGCAAGGGCCAAATTTATGTGGGGGCCCCCTTGTAGACTCGACTCTGCCAGCGTCACTTAGCAATCAAATGTGATTTCCCATTCACAGTAATTGTTCATTGTGCGCTTCTACAACAGCACTATTCTAATAGCCGAAAGAAAAGACTTAAAATGTTTATATTGGAATGTGTGGGGGCCCCTTTTTTGTGGGGCCCCTGTTCCATAGGAACATGTAGAACATGCCTAAATACGCCTCTGCACAGACTTAGCCTAAAACAATTGAGATTTAGATGAAGTGAAACATAGGGCAATCGTTGTTAAAGCCACCATAGTGTTGGCTTCGATGTCGTCATTGAGACATTTGCACCGTTGTATTCTCCCCATTTCCTTGAAGGTAATTTAAATACAACTACTACACAATATACTAAAACATACGTGTGTGCGCAAGTGTGTGTGGGTGTTTGTATTGCCTAAAGTGCTTTGAGCTCTCGTCAATTCGTCTGCCAATCCCCCCCAACCCACAAAAGACCTATATCGGTCAACAATTATGTAATTGGATACAAAAATGAAATCCAACATTGTTGTTTTATTCTTGTGTGGCGTTCATTTAGACTTAGCGTTAAAAGGACTCACCAACGGGACTGGAATCTTCACATCCGGGATGTCCGCTACAGCGACCAGGGCATGTACAATTGTCAAATCACCACCAATCCAGTGAAGATTAAGACCATCAATTTGATCGTTGAATGTGAGTTCACTCTTGATGTTTCGCTATCTGTTTGTGTTAATAGTTGTCAATTATAACAAATATTATGACAATATATTAAAATACAATGTGACAAAAGATAGTAAGGTTGTTATTTATTTTATACTTGGATGGGATTATTTAGCCAAATAATTTTTTACCTAGCAAAGTTAACCAATATTACAACACCAAAAAAAAAACATATTTTATAACTATATAAGTGTTGTTTTGTTTATAATATATCTTTTTTTCCTACCATTATGAAAGTTACTATTTCATGGCAGGTCAAATATTAAAATATATATTAATGGTGGTCAGTGGAGGTGACTTAATATGACTGAAATTATTGTGGTCAATAAATATGACTGAAATGATTGTGGTCAATGAATATGACTGAAATGATTGTGGTCAATGAATATGACTGAAATGAATGTGGTCAATGAATATGACTGAAATGATTGTGGTCAATGAATATTACTGAAAGGATTGTTGTCAATGAATATGACTGAAATGATTGTGGTCAATGAATATGACTGAAATGATTGTGGTCAATGAATATGACTGAAATTATTGTGGTCAATGAATATCACTTAAATAATTATAGTCATAGGTATGACATAATTTAAAATTTCCGTTTTTTTTTCTTAAATAACCGTTTGTTTAACTTTCCATGAGCTTGGTCCCCACTGCGCATGTCTGAAATGATGATGGCCAGCAGTATTTTGATTTCTTGGATTTTGCTTTCAAAATGTTTATTAAAGATATCTTTTCTGTATCATCGCTCATGCCATAATCCTTTCTCTTCTTAACATCAACAATTCTTATGCATATGTCAGGGTCAGGGCGACCAGAAACAATTAAAAAGAACAAAACTAAATACCGAAAAGAAACGTTCTCACTCCAGTTTTTATTGTAATAGTCTTTTTTTCTTTCCCTCTTAACAAAACACATTGTAGTCATTCGTTTCGCCGTCATTTTGACGGGCATGACCACTAATTTAAAATATGTGTGCTGATTCTGCACAATTTTACTCTCCAGCATGCATTGCCAAGTTTTAAAAAAAAAATTTGGGGGGGGGGGGGAAACAAGGTTAAAACATTTAAGCCCAATTTTAATTCAAACGATTTACGATAAGCTTGCAGGTAAAAAATTATTTGGTCAATTTTTTAAGATAATAAATAATAATTAGGCCTTAAGCTAATTTCTTAAGCCTAGCCTACTTATGTATAAAGACTTCGTTTTATTCTGTTTATATTTTGTTGAATATAACCCTAAATTAATTCTTGAAAAGAGGTGCTTAATTACAATGTAGAAGAAAAAAAGCAAATAAGTATTTGTGTCTCCTTTGTGTAGGCTAACCTTTGAATTTCGGCTTGGAGCCAAGAATGTCTTTTTTTTAACAAGAAAGCAGAAGTAGCCAACTATCCTAAATTTTAAGAAGACATATTATATATTATAGCCTATATGTTGCATAAATGTCATTTATAATAATACTAGTGGTTATGCCCGTCAAAATGACGGAGAAAAAAAATGACTACAATGTGTTTTGTTAACAGAGTAAGACAAAAGACAATATTACAATAAAAACTGGAGTGATAACGTTTCTTTTCGGTATTTAGTTTTTGTTCTTTTTAATTGTTGCTGGTCGCCTGACCCTGGCGTATGCATATGAATTGTTGCTGTCAAGCTTCTGGCCTCAGAGACTGGCGTAGTGTGTAAACCGCCGATACATTCCCATTAAGAATACACCGGCGAGAGAACGCATGGGGGACAGCCCCCGCAGTGGGTCCGAGATCCATTGCACTGCCGAGAGGGAGGAAACAATGGACGCTGCAATCCCGTCTCGAGAAACACCCGGTGCCTGGATGCATGTACCTATAGTATAGGATTTGTGCTACTGGGGGACAGTGCAGGTATACTGGCGAGCCACCACGATAATAATCCTTTGGGGAACCGCAGTGAACGATCGCTGTGCTGCGGAAACCTTCCCTGTTACACGGCACGCCACGCCTTCGGCGTGCCGTGGGGTGGCTGAAGCCCGGACAGAGATTGCTCAATCCTAAACGTTACGCCCTGGGGTGGCTGGAGCCCGGACAGAGATTGCTCAATCCTTAACGTTACGCCCTGGGGTGGCTGGAGCCCGGACATAGATTGCTCAATCCTAAACGTTACGCCCTGGGGTGGCTGGAGCCCGGACATAGATTGCTCAATCCTAAACGTTACGCCCTGGACACAAGAGACGAAAGACTCGTCCGGTTTTTTTTAGATACTTTTTAATTCGATATTAAAATGTAGCAAACAGTTGCGTTGACTTGACTTGTTATTAATAATATTAAATGAACAATAATATACTATCTAAAAGAAAAAAGAAAAAAAAACCACAAATGCCGAACAATTAAAAAAAAGGTAAATAATAAAAAAAAATATTAGAAAATAATATTTCAATGCAATAAAAACTATAGAGATAACGATTTTTTTCGGTATTTAATTTTTGTTCTTTCTTATTGTATCAATAAAACTATTGAGAATGTTTCTTTCGGTATTTAGCTTTTTTATATTGTGTCCGGTCTCCCTGGCACATGCATTAAAAATTGTTGCTGTCTGGCTTGTGCTATTTAAAAGTAATCATGTATAACTTGTCACTTGTTCTTTATAATTAGTATAATTTAATTTTTAGAGTGTAGAAAGTCGCCTATTAAAGGATGTTCTCAATAGCGACGTGCATCCATTAAATAATTGAAACATGTGGTTACCTTTACTTAAAAAATAATGCAAACATCTAGATCTATAATGAAAAAAAAAATGATTTATATTACGTCATACGCTAGTATTTTGTTTTAAGTAGCCTACACCTTTCAAACTCTCCAAGCCAAATTGCGGTGCGTAACTTTTGAAAAAAGGTCTCGCCACATTAAAAAAAACAACAGCAGAATTGGGAAGATCCGATAAGGCCCTCGCGTTCAACATAGTGAATCTCGCGTTCAATATAGTAAATGAACGGAAATGGCCATTTGTTCCGTAAGGTTTTATGTATTTGTATAGCTGGATATAGTTTTTTTGAATTATAAAATCAACACATTCATGATATATATAAGTCATAAAATAAAACTTTATTTTGTTTGACGTTTTCAATTTATACGTTTAACTTTTGTCTTGATTAGTCAAACGGCTTAGGAGCCTATAGAGGACAAACATATGCCTATATATATAAACAAACATATAAACACTCACGGTAATTAGGCCTACTATATAGATTGAATGATAGTTGAGGCGATATTTGTTAGATTTGTATATGCTATATTGCTAGGCGATATTTTCTAGATTTGTTAATGCTAATATTGCTTGTCACCTGATGTAGGCTTAAGTTTGTTATTTATCTTTTTTTGTTTTGACAATCAGGCCTACATTAATAAAAACATTTTGAGTTGGCAGCACTTACTGAGCAACCACTTAGCCTATACTACGTTCATTATTGCTGGGCAACTGGGAAATTCCGAGTAGGAAGTTTTCCCATTTACGACTTGGTCCAAATTTATTTTTTTATTTTTTTGGGAGAGGGAGGTGGGGGGCACTTATCTATATATATGTAGGCTATCATTTATAGCTCAGTGTTTTTTTCCAATGTTTTTGACGACTTGGTTAACACTAACATAAAATATTGAAGAGTTACTTAGACATGGATGTTGAACTCATTCTCATATATATAGAAAAGTTATTTAAAGACATTTAGACTAGGCTAGGTGGTCTATTGAAAAAATTAATTTTCACTTAAAGTAATTTTAGATAATCATGCTATAATATGGTAGGCTAACTGTAGATATGATGAAAATGAGGAACTTGCAAAAACAATATTTAAATTGCATGTTGGGCCTACTAATGACGATGAAATGACTGAATGAAAAATAAAAAGCTTAATCCTAACCAGTGGGCTATAACTAGTAACTAGTAGGCCTATATTTTATTATATAAGCTTAAATTTCAAATCATAATATAATAAATCGAATCAGTGCTTATAATTCAAAATTATATTTTACGCTATATTGAAATAATTTTTTTGTTAATTCTTTTCATTAAATCATATAGACTAATGGTACATTCGCTGAAGTGGGAAAGTCGGAAACTCGGAAATTCCGAGTAGAAAGTTTTCCCATTTACGAACTTGGTGCACTTTTGCATAATATTTTGTCACTTATCTATATAATATGTATAATGTGAATTAATTACATCTTCCTTGACGACGTTGAAAATTAACATAACATATAAAAGAGTTACCGTTACTGTGGGGATGTCCATTAATTACGTTTTACAATTTTTAGTAAATTTTTACCTATAGTTCCTACCATCCTCCCCCTCCCAACTCGTCCCTCCCACATTTTTTTAAATCCGAGGATTTTAACAATAGTTCTGTTCTTTCTTTTTACTATTGTTCTTTTCATAGAAATATTTAATCTTTTCCAATTTTACGTTTCACTAAATGAGCATTCGGTAGCCTACGGCCTACAATGTTAATTGTTCAATAGACCTTTTCATCATCATTCAAAATCATTGATATGCCTTCTTCTACAGGCAATTTTTCCTTTGCTTTTTCTTCAAAATGATCGAACATATCCCGGGAACCTTTAACAAAATGCGAAAGTGAATCATAGGCCTACAATTCCCTACAAGTACAAGGCTACATATATTATATAGACTAATTTGGGGGTCTGGTAGCGATTGGCTAGTCTTGTGAAATTCATCCAGCAAGTAATTCTATTTTGCACTCATTTTATGGTGGTTGTGCACAATATTAGCCATAGCAAACATAACATAGCAAACAACAGTTATATACAGATAAAAGAGTGTCACTTTAGGTTTTTGGACCAGCACTTTTTGACGATTTGAAGGCTGGAACTGTAGGGGCAGTGATGGAGGCCTGGTCCAGGGTGTTCCACAGCCTAATGGCTGACGGAAAAAAAGAATGTTTGTAGACGTCGGTGCGTGCTTGTGGGACATGCAGCTTGAGCTGATGGCCTCGGGTAGAGCGGGACACTTTCTGCATTCTGTTTGTTTGGGTCGAAAGGTCCACGTGGTCGTTGATGATTTTATAAATCATGGACATTTTGTCAATTGCTCTTCGTTGTTGAAGTGTATCTAGGTGGAGTTTTGCTACTAAGGCAGAGGCGCTTGATTTGGTGCTGTAGTCCTCTAGTATTCGACGTGCTGCGCGTCGCTGGGTCATCTCCAGTTTGTCAATCAGGTTTTGCTGGTGGGGGTCCCAAACTGTCGAGGCGTATTCTAGGATGGGGCGAGCTAAGCTTTTATAACAGTGGGTCTGAATTTTCGTGGAACACCCCTTTAGGTTTCTATGGATGAAGGCGCAGACTCTGTTAGACTTGGCAACAATGGATTGAACATGTATGCCCCAGTGGAGATTTTCTGTGATGTTCAAACCCAAGTATTTAGCTTCTGACACCCTTGCAAGAGATTGGCCATTTAAAGTATAGCTAGTGGGTATCCTAGTTCTTTTTCTGGAAACAGAGAGCTGATCCATATGGGACCGGTCTGTAGTGGAATCTACAGATAAACTGAAGTACCCTGCAGTTCTTAAATCCTCTATGATTGTGTATCTTACTTTAGTGTGCCATAATTTTGATAAACTTTGTATATTTAAGTAGGTTAGTAGGCTACATATGACAATTACGCACTCGTAAAATTTATTTTTGGGAACCCTAAGTTATTTCTTGTGTAGCTTATAAGTAAATACTGCACTGTCCATAGATCTATAAACTAACAAGATGAACACAAAAAGGACATGTCCAAATCCATAATTGATATATTTGTATAAACGTAAAACCATGTTTTTACATGTTTGCTATGTCCTATGTCATATGTAGGCTACGTCGTGGCACAGGACACATGTAGTAATTGTGTAATAAATTTGTATAATTTTTTAGGTAATAAAAAGTAACATTGTTGTCAAATTTTCTTGACCTCCCCTCTCCCCTATGCCGACAATTGTCAAACTTTTTCAGACCCCCTCCCCCCTATTTGGTTGACGTAATTAATGGACGTCCACTTAGTTACGGCTTTTCAACTCATATATCATATAGATAAGTGATTTTATCTTAAACGTTATAAGCCGAAGAACTTATATTTCACAATAATATATAGACCAGTGCTTATAATGCAAACACATTTTTTACTCTATTTTGAAACATAATTTTATTTAAAATGATTTTTTTTAATTTAAAAGAGCAATGTACATAATATTTTTCTCTATTTATAATTTTAACAGGACGCAATAATCTTCTTTATAGAAGGAGCGTCTGTAATGTATAAGATAAGATAAGATAACAAATCTTAAAAAAAAAAAATTCAAGGTTGCTAATGACGCATCGATAAAACCAACAGTTTTAAAATGCACAGTGTCAGAATACGGATCAATATTTTTACTTATTCCTACTCGGAATTTCCGAGTTTCCGACTTTCCCACTTCAGCGAATGTACCATTAGTCTACATAATATTTTCCTTAATTTATAATTCTAATAATTCTTCATTAAAAAAATTGCTATAAAACAGTTCTAAAATGCAAATTTTCAGAAACTGGGATTTTTTTTTCCAATTATTCCTATTTGGAGTTCCCTAACGGTATAGTACAAACATTTATAAATCTAATACCTAAATGATAAATGGGAATCATCCAGCAACCCAAACTTTGTGCACTCAAACATCTAACCACTGATTTATAGAACATTAATTATACTGTTCATGGATATCTCAGCACTGTCTATTCAGCTGATTTGTAAATACAGTAGTGCATTTTTAGTAATTATAAAGGCTGCCGCTATTCGGACCCGGGTCCCTTTAGCATGAAATGGCTATTCGGACCCGGCTTCAGTCCGAATTCCTTAAAACTCATAGAAAACATCAAAAAAGAGGGAAACAAACACAAAAAATGTTTGTTTTACCATATATATTATAAGAAGTGGCACGGAAAACACCAAATCTATCCCTATCCTTTATAACCTAACCGATACTAACTATTACCAAAAATACTACAAATCCATCCCTAACCTATATAAACTAACCGATACTAATATTTATCACTAAGTCTACCGGGTCCGAATAGCCACTTCGAATTATAAAATTAAATTTTTATAGTTTAAATTTAAATTAGGGATGTTAAACGAAAACCGGAATACCGTAGGCCCTATTCCGGTTTTGAAACCCAAAACCGGTTTTTGAAACCCAAAACCGGTTTTGATTTTCAAAACCAGATTTTGGTTTGTTCTTTTGAAGGTAATCACAACTTCAAGAAGCACTCCTTTTTTTTGGTTCTGATGGCAATAATTTTCAAAAATAATGTTGGATTCGCACAAAACAATTCTTGAAATGCCTTGCTAGTCTTAGATATTGTTTATTTTTTTCCAAATACGAACTTTGGCTTGCGATAAAAACAACATCAAACCAAATGTTAAGTTACAGTTACAAAAGTTACAGCTACAATTAACATGATTTTTTTTTACTTGTCGGCTCATCTTTAAGATGTGCGCTCCCCTTTGATGTACACAATAGAGAGATGCAAACTAGCCTATCCCAGTATTTCTGTGACCCTGAACATTTCGGCTAGACACCACGTCTGTGCTTTAATATTAACGGCACTATAACATTCTTTTGATTCGTGTTACGCGAAACCTTTCAATACATTATTTTACAAGTTACCATAGATCCTAAGATCTATGCCTCTTCAAATGCTTCTTAATATTATGGCCAACAATAATCGGTAATTTGATTATCACTATTGAAAATCAATTAGCCCAGATTTTTTTAGTTTTAAGGAATTTTATGGTAAAGAGTACAAAATAATATTGAATTCACACAAATCAACCCCTTGAATGCCCTGCAAACACAAATTAAGTTTAAAGTAAGCTTATTTTTCAAATATACCTACAAAACTACGCCCATTTGTTTTTTTCCGGCCTATGACTTGTGACATTGCGCGGGAGGGGGGGGGGAACCGAAATCCGGTTTTAAACCGGTTTTATAGAATCAAAAACCGGTTTTAGAAAAAAAACGGTTTTAACATCCCTAATTTAAATATTTTAATAATATCTATCTAGCTATTACAAAAATTCCACAAACTTGTTTATAAATTATGAGCTGAAAATAAAATTAAAATACATGTGTATTAAATAGTGTCTGGCATTGGTAGAAAAAGTGATGGAATTTGAATTTGAGCATAGTTTTAAGTTTTGGTTGATTGATTCTTGAATTTAAGTTGAATGAGCCATGACAGAATTGTTAATAAAATAAATAAAAATATTAAATTAGTTACAGACCTTAGGACAGAGCTTAAGATATGATTTGTAATTGATGATAATCTTATGAATTTATTTAAACTTTAAAAAATATTAATAAAGCTAAAATATTTTAAAATAAAAAATATATGTAGAAAATAAAAGTATTATAATGAGAAATTAAAATTGTAGACAATTATTTTAAAGTTAAATGATAAATGGTTTTTAATTTTGTCATATTTTTTTATGTTTAGAGTTTAGGATCATCAAAGCTTACTAAATTACAAAGTAGGCATCTAAACTACCAAAATACTATTAAAAAAGACAACTAATGTATATAGGGTTTCATTTTCTAATTGAAGATTCACTTAAGAAAAATTAATAAAATTCTTTTACAGCCTAAAACAAACAAATTATACCTGAGCTCAACAAATAAGATTATTAAAAAAACAACTAACTTCACATCAGGATTATGGTGGATTACATTAGTTACACCTGCTCCATTTTTTAAACTTGTAGAATAATGTCAAGTTGTTCTTGCTGTGATGTTAAATGGGAAAGAGCAGGTAGTAACCCCTCCAATTAAACTAATGGATCCATATGGATGGTAATGCAGCGTTCACCATTTTCCTTGGACAGGACAAACTAGGGGATAGTGTGGACAGCACAATGCTCAGATGCCTTTACAGGGTTCATACAGCTCATGGAAACTCCTTGAAACTCCTGGAAAACAAAAGGTTGTGTTCCAGGACCTTAAAACTCCTGGAAAAAACTGTATTTTGTCCTGGGAAAATACTAAAAACTCCTTATTTTTCTAGGGAGATTAATTATTACCTAATAAAAAAAATTGTAATCACTGCTCTTAGATTGGACTTTCACTTTTCCAGATAGCCCTATTGGAGTTAACCTCTTTGTCACTTTTTATTTCCGCGCGCAAACGTTGATGACACCAGTGATGCCACTACATGGTTCTTTTTTTTACTAGGTTTTTTTTTCGATCCAAACTTGGGATGTAGGCTATACAAGTCCCCGTAATGTTGTAAAACAAAAAAAAAGCTGTGTAGCGAGTTTTTTTTTAAAGAGCTCAGCTTGGCTTTTCAAAATATTTACTCCTGAAAAACTTCTGGAAAACTCCTGGAATTTTGAGGCAATTTTTCTGTACGAACCCTGCTTTTTTTTCTCAACTAATGTTAGGTACACATCAGAGTTGGATAGACTTAGTACACCCTCCATGAATAAATTCTGAAAGAGGATCAGCTAATTGTGAACTAAATTCACTTAAAATACAAATTATTAACATCTCCAAGATTAGTTGTATTGTGTTTGATTTACACAACTTGAGCGTCATAAAATACTAACTATTACTACACATGTTGTGTTTATTTCTAAACTAATGTTTTTGTTTACTTCATCAGCATCTCGGTTAGCCTGCGCTAGTGTTCCATGCCATCATGGTTTCTCCTGCCAAGATTATAGGAATGGTTCTTACAGCTGTAGCTGTAACCCTGACTGGGGAAAAAATTGTGAAGCACCTCCAGGCTATTGGTGCTTTTCAGATGTGAGTTTAAAGCAAATCAAATAAAGAAATTAAAAAATAATCTGACAAAAAAAAGGAAATTAAAGGCAGTTCATTTATAAAATATTTTTATCATCAAATTACATATTTCATTTTATAAAATTTTAATTATTTCACTTTCCCAAAGTAATTCAAATTTGATAAATTTTTCCCCTATAGAATCTAAATAATATCCATCAAGCCTCAAAATTATATTCATATTTTCATTTTAGTCTTGTGCTGCTATTAAAATGAACTTAAAATTATATACTAAAATGTTAATGTTTTATTTACAATTCTCATTATTTAAAATTGTATCTTTAAAAATGAAATCTTAAAGTAGCTTTGCAATATCAAATTAATTTTTTTTGCTTCAAAATATCCATTACCCTTAAGCAAACTTAATAAATGCCTAGACCGCTAGTTTATAGAGTTCTGGAATATAAAAAAATGGTAGGTCTATAATTTTAACATAAAACAATCTCTATAATTTATTGCATTAACTTTTAGAGTGAATGCAGTCATGGTTTGAAATGCGTCAGGCAAAGGAAATGTCAGAATGGCTATTGTTGGATCTATGCTAGATGTTCAGGTAACAACTTTGATTCAATATTTTTTTAAACATAAGATTTTCTTTAAACTTTAAGTAAATATTGCATAAAATATTTTTGTTTTAAAGCTGTACCATATAAATTTGGAATAAATATTGTTCTTTTTTTAATGTTTTAATTTAGCTTATGTAAAAGATTTTTTTTAAATTTGTATGTAAATTACATATGAGCTAATACTTTTGCTTTTGAACCAATGGACTTGGTTTATACAAATCAA
Organism: Anisus vortex; assembly: GCA_949126835.1. Classification (NCBI taxonomy): domain Eukaryota; kingdom Metazoa; phylum Mollusca; class Gastropoda; family Planorbidae; genus Anisus; species Anisus vortex. The sequence goes on along the minus strand of OX421495.1, from coordinate 21,092,980 downwards.
TTTTATAATGGAATTATAGTTTTTAGATGATTTCAAAAAAATTAGTTCTTGATAAAATTGTCGTATTAAAAAAAATGGTTGAAAAATTGTTGCTGTTTGTTATATCAGCTGCTTCCAAGGCTGTCAAATGTGACAGGAAGGCCTGTCCAAGGGGTCAAGAATGTGTCGTTGATGACTCTTTTGATGATGGTCATTTCTGTGTTAATCCAAGTAAGTAATTTTTTTTTTACTTGTTCAAGATTGATAGGTAAAAAGAACTTTAGTAACAAATTAAATTTTTATAGTAAAAATTGAGCTAAATATATTTTAATCACTAATCATTTGTAGGCCTACAAGATAATTTATCTATGATTGACTATAACAGGTATCTAGTATTTAACAATTTTTTTTTTTTTAATGCAGTTCCATATCGAAGGACTTCAAGAGTTGTTATAGGATGCAGATTGTCCGAATTTGGCTGCTGTTCGGACCAACGGTCAGCTGCCACAGGACCAAATTACCAAGGATGCCCAAGGAATTGTTTGGTTAGTAAAAAAAAAAAGGCAAAGTGGAAATATTGCAACTGGTTCTGTCTTACATTGTTACTGTAAACAAACTGACCCTGATCACAATCATATCAAATTATCCTATGTGTCATCAATGCCATTTTGCCTGGCTGTATTTCTTGGATGTTTTTGAGTTCATTATGTGGAACTTTACATCACCTGCCACTTGAAGAATAATTTATTTGGATATATTTAAAATTTGAGTAAATCCATTCCATGCCTTCAGATATTCAGTTAATTGCATGATTTTTATTATTGGTGTATGCTACTGTGCACCAGATTTTCAATTGAAAATATAAACAGCTACATACATATGGTCAAACTAGGATACTTTATTTACCTTTTTTGGAACATGCTGTCAAGATCTACAGGCCGTAGATTGATCTACTTTTCAATGATGATGTTAAATGATGATGAAATGGACTCTCTCTTCTTTCAGAATACAAAATACGGCTGCTGTAGAGATGGCACAACTCCCGCTGATGGCCCAGGCTACCTGGGATGTGAAGTTGAAGGATCTGGTGAAGTCCCCTGCGAGAAGACAGTCTACGGCTGCTGCGAGGACGGCGTGACACCGGCCGAAGGCCCGAGAAGCCGAGGCTGTGGTGACACACCTGACTCTGAAGACAGGAATCATACACCAGTTACAAAACCTGCAAAAGTTGGTAAGATTTTAGTGACCCTAATTAAAGAAGCTTAAATGAAGATTCAAAGATCTGAACAAAATAGCATACCGGTACTTTTTTTAATAAGCATTGACGGACAGAGACTTTACTTCAGAAATGTACATTTGGATTTTTAAATAACAAAAAAATAAAAAAAGTGCTTTTGGAGTAAATAGTTTAAATTAATGTGCAGAAAATTTTTATAAGGATCACCTGCCTTAATGACAGTTAAACCTAGCACTGGTTCTTGGAAAATTGGGTTGCAGCATCTGCTAATAAACAACCCTTATAACTAAAAATAGTTTATGTCTTTAAATTGTTTGATGAAATGAAAAAAAAAATTGTATAAAGTCTGGTGGAGTGCTAAAGAGTCCCTTGAAATCTCTATAATGTTTAGGCTTCTATACACAGCTGCATACAGTGTAATGGAATAAAATGTTGACAAATGTCCTAACATTGCTCACATATTTTGCCAGTATATTGCTAAAATGGAGAATTTATGATAAGTTAGTGCATACCAAAATTACATATGACCACAAAAAGATATATATATATATATATATATATAAATATTCCTAGTTGTAAACCAAAAAATGGCCTAAGGGAATAATTATCTGTAATACATATAGCTAAGATATTAGTAACTATTTTGGCAAATCGCCTTGATGTTTAAATGTCTTTATAAATTGATCTGTAAACTATGACAACTAAGTACTAAAGAAAAACATGATATAATAGTAATACAGGCCTTCATATAATTTATCATTAATTTGGTTATAGAAAGGTGTACTGCTGCATACACTCAAATCAAATGTAAAGACCAAGTGGCCAAATGGAGGTACAATACAGCTAAAAAAGATTGTGAACAACACTGGTGGGGTGGCTGTGAGGACAATGGGAATGTGTTTGACACCAGAGTGCAGTGTGAGGACACTTGTAAACATAAAATTGTTGTCATCCCTGAAACTGCAGATCCAGGTAACAAAACGCTTTAGTTCTAACCTGTTTAAGCATGATAATTTATTGAATGAGACCAAGTTTTCAATGACAGCATTGTCTTACAAGATAAATGAGAATTGGATTTAGTTTAAAAAATTATGCACATACTAACATTTATCTCAAAACACTGCTCAGATAAACATAAGGACAAAATCACTTTCTTTGTCCCTTTTGCAAGAACTAATGCATATAAGTACTCATCCCAAGTGGCATCCGAGCCTGAAATGGGTTGCCTGAACAAACCAGGGAAACCAGTAACTTAACATCATTTAAAACATTAATAAAAATGCAAGACTAGACTTGGACCATGGATGAGCATAGGACGCAATAATCTTCTTTATAGAAGGAGCATCTTTAATGTATAATATAACCAGTAACTTAGCATTTTTTAAAACACTATTAAAAGTGCAAGACTCAGACCACGGATAAGCATAAAATGCAATAATCTTCTTTATAGAAGAAGCATCTGTAATATATAAGATCTTTTTTTTTGCTCCTATGAATAGCTAGGGGTTGCAGCCAGGACTTCCCAGAATTTTAGAGGTTCCTCAGTTGAATTCATCTTCATTGTCTTACGTTTGATATATAATCTGACCTACATACTTATGTAAAAGTATAAAATGCTTAGCAAAATTAGTTCCGATTGAAAAAAACATATTTTTTTTTCAAAAGATTTTTCCAAATGTCAGTAGGAGGGGGAGGTTAGCTATTTAAAATTAATATTGCAAACCAATTGTGTTTTGTTTAAAATTGAAAAATAAATTTATCAGCTATGGGTCGTATAGGGTAAGGCTAATGATTTGATTGTGTTTGTAAATGTTCTCCAGATGACATTGTTAACTTGTGTGATCTACCAAGTGAGCCTGGGCCATGCAGAGGCAAGATCCGGAGGTACTACTACAACCCGAGGGAGCAGCGGTGCAGCTCATTTACCTATGGTGGTTGCCAAGGCAATGAGAACAACTTTGACAGCCTGGAAGGCTGCCAAAGGAAATGCATGGAAATTAGTGTGACACCCACGCCAGACATCTTGGTGCCAGAGACCCGCCCATTGACAAGTAAGTTTAGTTTTGTTAACAGTTTTGTCAATGAACCCTAATATATTATGCCAATTGTGTTTTATAAACTTGCTACAGTTTACAACTTCATTAAAAGAATTACCAAAAAAGAGATTTTTAAAAATACAACCAGTGTTATTTTAATTTTAGTTTTAGCTAAGTTTTCACAGTATTGGTAAAATATATACATAATATATTTGGCTGTGATTGAAAAACGTTTTTATTTATTATATTAATTATATAAGACATTGACAAAAAAAAAAGAAAAGAAAAATGTTAATGTAATATGTATTTGTATAGTGGTGAAATGTAAATTGAGATTTTGTTGTATTTTCTCTAACTGAAAAACCTAGAAAAGTAAAATAAGTGAAAAAGTTATAATAGCTGCTTCTGAGATCAAATAATTAAAGACCAACTGAAGAGCTTTTTATAAAAATTGAGTTAACAGTTGATTTAGACAGTAAATAGTATAAAAATATATTGTTGAAAGCTTGAGATTACAAGTAAACAGTGATGTACCTGCAGAGTCTGAACTTCCACTGTGCAGGTCCTGAGTTCAAATCTTGATGAAAAATGTCAACAAAAATGTGTTTTACAGTGATTTAAAAGTCTGTTCTCAATTGCAATCTTGTGTTTTTTGCTTAGACCTTAAAGTGCTCTAATACATTTCTTCTGGCAGTGTCCGTATCTGGAGAGTCTTCAGTGAAACAAGGAGGCTATATCAGGATCTCCTGTTCAGCCTCAGGCCCTAAAAAGGTCGTCCTGAAGTGGTACTACAACAACATCCCGGCATCCAACATTCGCAATGCTCAGCACAGTGGTAGAAGCTCAGAGACTACCACAGGGTATAACCAGGTGGCGGAACTGTACATCCCCAATGCCCAGGTGAATAACACAGGAACCTATGCCTGCCGCAGCTCCACCGGGGAAGTGGAGCGAATGGTCGTCACAGTTCAGCCTTACCAAGGTCAGAATATATTATATCTACATGTCTCTAGTTTAAATCTTGAGCTTTTCCCCTAGAATGAAAAATGTCCATGAGTCTACCAGGCTCTGATGCATGTTTCACATTACATGGTGGCTGGGCATTCACATTCTTGCCACTCTAACTTACATTCTGTTAATTTATAACATTCTACCACTCAGATATAGAAGTTATTTCTCTTATGTTTGTACTCTAAGCTGTTTTCAACATTTCAACATATGCCAGAGCTGGTCTATTATATCTGCTAGGCTTATTGATCTTGATTTAGTCAATTTTTAACTCTTTATAAACCAATGTATTCTTACTGGGACATGGTTGAAACATTACAGCATGTTGGACTGACATTCTGTTGGTACCAGGTTTCAATCCATTTCTTCCAATGTCTGGAGGTCGTGCCTGAATCTGACAAGCCCTGTTGGGTACCTGGGGAAAATAAATGGAACATTGTGCTGTCCACATCATCCGGATATATGCTGCGGCCACAGAAATTTGTGGAAGTTGCTTTTTATCCTTTGGTTTTAGTATCTTGTAAGATATTTATTTTAATTAATGAATTGTTATTACTTTTTCCCATACTCATGCAGATCAAGGTACCGGTACAAGTTCAGAAAGTACTGACTCTGAAGGTACAAAAGTGTTTTTAAAATGAGAAATATGAACATAAAACATTATTTTCTCACATTAAACATCACTTCCATCAGATATTTGTTTTCATTTCATAAACAGTGGAAGATTTTAAGTTGTTAGATACCCATAATATTTGTTTTAAAAATAATTGAGTTTTGATTTTTAAATTTTTCTAGTTGCTAGATATAATGTCATGCCATTTTAAATGAGGAGAAACGATTGAGAGAGTAATTAGGAGGGAGAGAGTTATAGTTATATATATATATATGTATATTGTTAATATTTAATATAGCTTTTTTTGCCATCAAAATGATTAGAGAACAGAGTGAAAGAGAGAGCTTGATTAATTTATACTATAACTAAACATTTTCAAAAACCCATTTACTGTACTTTTAACTTTAACAGACTGTATTATTGTTCTAGACAAAGTGTGCAATGAACCGTCACATCTTCCTTCATTTCAGTGTCTCTACATGGTGAGTCCAGTGTAGAAGTTGGCTCAACCATCAGACTGACCTGCAGGGCTCGTGGCCCACGTAGACCCTCTGAGATACAGTGGTACTTTAATGGCAGACCCATAGTCCCCGAGACTGGCAGCTCGTCCATTAACACGTACCCAAGTTCAAGAGATCGGAACCAGCTCACCAGTGAGTTGAGGATTGACAACGTGCAAATAAGAAATGAAGGGACCTACTACTGTAGGAGCAACCCGAACTATGGCATTAAACAATTGAAAGTGTCAGTACGGCAAAGAACAGGTAAGTTTTTTTCTACAACTCAATTTCTTTTTATTATTTATTTATTTATTTTATTATTTCTTTTCTATTAATTTTTGAAAAAATTTGTTTACAGACGTGCCTTTTAGATAGAAGATTATTACGTCCTAGGCCCAAAACTCCTGCAGGGCAGCAGGGATTGGGCAGGGCTACAGCCAGGGCACTTATGTTGACAGTCCGGTGTATTAACTACAAGACCACTTGGTGTAGGTTAATAGAATTCAATGAGAGAAGCGACCAAAACCCTTTTCTTATTCCATATAGAAGAACAAATGCATAGAAGCCCACTTTCTTCCCAAGTTGTTCCGGGGATGACATAGGTTAGATGAACTAACATGGAGAAAACAACTTATTGTCATTGAAAACAATATGTGAAGCCGGCTGGTCCAGCGGTTAGATCACCGGACTGTCAACCAAAAACCAACTGACAGGTCGCGGGTTCTAGCCCTGCTACGGGCGGATCCCTGTCCCCCTGCAAAAGTTTTGGGCCTAGTGGACGTAATAATCTTCTACCTAGAAGGAACGTCTGTAAACTTATAAGATATAAGATAAATTAAAGACTAGACCCAATAGCAATAATCTTCTGTATAAAAGGAGCCTCGGTAACATATAACAAAAGATAAGTGAAATAATATAAGTGAATATAATATATGTTCAAAGCATTTAATGTGTTAATGTCTCTGTATAGCTCAACAGCCTGATACAGCTGTGTCAGAAAGTGGCTCCAACTCAACGGATAAAGCAGGTACAACATTCATTTTTCTTTATAACATTCAATGCATTGTTTTGTAACTTGTTATCACTATTATTTATTTAAATCATCCAAAGACTGATGGCCCAATGATCTTAAAAGTAATTTTAAATCAAATATTGAATTGCGGGTCAATAATATCAACCTATTTCAATGCAACCATTTTCTTAAACTCTGTGGACTAAAAGTGAACAGATTATTGTTCCTTTTTGAATTTTATAATTATTTCCCTTGAATTTTGATATCTTATTTAAAGTCTTAAAAACATTAAATTAATCATACAAGTAAATATTAAATATACTTTAAATCATAAACAATGTTATAAATTCTGCTATATCTAAGCTACTGTTTGTTCGGCCTACCAATGTTTTATTTGTAAATTGCAACTTATTGAGCACATTTCACAATTAATGCACTAAGAGTGAAGAATTTTTTGAACAAGTTGCACAAACAATCAAATAGTAATAACACAAGAAAATACATATTTAATTGAAGCCATTGTTTTGAAAAAAGTTTTGAATACAGGCATCCAAAAAAAGCATTAGTTAATTATATAAAAATACATTAAAAATAATTAGGGAATGAAACATATAAAACTCAAACCGCCATTAAGGGTAGGATGCAATCATGTCCTGTATAAAAGGAGTGTCTGTAACATATATGATAAGAAAGCAGTGAACATCAGCATTTGTCTTGTTTATCTTGCAAGAATCCATGTATACTTCTCACTGACAGATATCTTATCTTATAGTTGTATGCAAACTGGAGGCTGTCACTGGAAATTGTCGAGCCAGCATGCAGCGCTGGTACTATGACCATCGAGAAGGAAGCTGCCGGCAGTTTGTCTACGGAGGATGTGGGGGCAACAGCAACAACTTCCACTCTCAGGAAGAGTGCAACGATTTCTGCAGCGCCGAAGGTGAATCCTTAATGAGGGAGCAAGGAACTCTAGCCTCCCTACCAATCCCTACACCCCACATTTTTCCCAGCACCACTTGGAAAATATCAATATTAGTCTATGGGAAGAATTTAATATTCTAGCGGACATAATATAGTCTGCAAAAGTAAAGTCAAAAACGCATCTCTGTCAGAACAAGTGAAACCGTTTTCACAAGTTAATGTGGCCATGGTATACTAGGGGATTGTGTGGCCAGCACAATGACCAGTTGCCTGTACTGTGCTCCAATAAATGTGTGGTACCCCATCAGAGCTGGGTAGAATCAGGGACAGCCACTTGACCTGGGAACAAATCCTAACCTTCACCAGGTTTCAAACCCAGGACTTTACGTAATATAGCCGAGCACTAGGCCATAGTATATCAAATATTCTGCAAAGTTAAACTGTATTTGTTTCTTTAAAGCTATAAAAAAAAGCTCATTCACTTTTCTAGAGATAGTGGTGATTGTGGTTTGGGAGTGGGTGGGTTAAACTTTCTTATGGGTAGGCCTAATGTATATATTTTTTCTATTAATTATAGTTCACTCAACCTTTGAATTCAACAATTGTTTGTCTCGTTATTTAGAATATTCTTACTAATAAATCAAGTTTGAAGCATTTTTTTAAATATCAGTGTTTAAAACAAAGTTCTGTCATCTTCTGATAATGTTTGCCATGGTGAGAACGAAGAAGAAGAAGAAGTTTACCATGAATCTTCCAATTTCTCCACCCCTCAGAAATGTGCCTGAAACCAGTGATAACTGGCAGATGCAGGGCCTCCATACCCAGGTTCTTCTTTGACTACCAGATTGGAAAGTGTAAAAACTTTATCTACGGAGGCTGTGGTGGCAATCTGAACAATTTTGAGTCGTACAGAGCTTGTGAGACAAGGTGTGCCCCATACAGGAGGAGGGTTGTCGGAACAGAGGTAGTTGTAATAGGAGCCAAGGAACCCACAGCAGGACAGGATGTTTGTAGCCTACGTTATGACACGGTAGTGTTGTTTTTGTTTAATTCGATATTAAATGAGAAATAAGCTTGAAGCATTTGGATTCATTTCATTGGACTATTTGTGGTTCTTTGTTTTATGACAAATAATTTTATAATAATACAGCATAGCTACAGTTTAAGCTTTAACGCTCAACCCTTTTTCTTAACATTTTGGTAACTAGATAAACATTTTATCATTTATGCATAGCTTAAAATAAATTGCCAACTCAACTTTATTCACAAAAAAAATGACATTTGCTATTTTAGGTGGATAGACTAGAAGATTGTAGATAGACTCAAATCGGTTTTATTGGATGTTCAAAGACAAAATCTACATAGATTCACATACAAGAAATACAGAGAATATAGATAGTCTCATGGACAAAATTGTGGTAGACTCAGAAAGAGAGAGACTATACATGACTGTAGAAAGAACAATTGAAATAAACTCACAGATCTAATTACTAACCTAAAAAAATGAACAGTCTGACTGACCTGTGCTTGCACTGCAAGCTGTTTGAAAATCAGTTGACTGCTAGAACAATTTTCTTTTTTTTCTTCATGTTATTAATAAAATAGATTACAAAGTTGATTTAATCCATACATTAGACTGAGGACATACTAATACATGTAACACATATATATATTTCTTTTCCTCACTAGGGACAATGTCCTGACCAGAGAGACAAGATTGTCATGTGGTACTTTGCCCCATCACTGAACAGATGCCTCAGATTCTGGTACTCGGGATGCGCTGGCAACGGCAACCGGTTTGAGAAAGAAGCCGATTGTCTCACCAGGTGCAGTCCGACCCCCGCCACCCTGCCATTGCCGCAAACCTCAGCCCCTGTTTCTGATAGATGTGAGTAGTTGTATAAATGAACACAGCATTGACTCTTTTCTCTTGGCATCTCTATATAAATAAACTTATTATTCTGTCAACTTCTCCACCAGTAGCCTACAAGCTGTTTACATTTTACCATCCCTGGCAATATATCAATGTACACAAAAAATTCAAATAGGCCCTACTTGTTTTGGTGACCATGGTATACTAGGGGATTGTGTCCCTTACGCAATGCCCAGCCGCTTTCACTTTCCAAAACTAATGATGGCTACCCTTTAAAAGCTGAATATATAGGCTCATGGATAGGGTTGCCAGATGTCCGGCAAAAGGAGGACATGTCCTTCTTTCTAAGCCTGTGTCCTCCGTCCGGCAGGCAAAGCTAAAAACCCTTAAAATGTCCGGCTTTTGTACAGCAAAGGTTTTTAAAATCCATAGTGCACTTTTTATGTTATTTTTTACTGTCAATAATTGGCTGAGTCGGGTAAAACAAACACTGGAGTTGCCCAAATGTAAGTTGCTTTTCAGAGTTACAATAAAAATGTGAACTTTTCATCTGTATCCCTGGACACTGGCTATGTGGAAAGAATGTTCTCATTGATAAACACTCAGTGGACAAAAGAAAGAGGCAGACTATCAGTTAACCCAGGGCAACATTCTTGCAAAGCACAACTTGAAAAATCTCACTTGTAAACAGTTTTATACATTTGTGCTTGCTCACGAAGATCATCTGCAAAATGTTGGCTCGTCAGATAAATATTTTGTAGAATTAAGATAGATAATAATGCATTAACTGTAAAATTGACGGTTTAATTTTCAAATAATACAGTCTTGTTGCATTTTGAAAAAAAAGTAAAGATGCCAATTGAATTGTTATTTATTTTTTACTATAGTTTCTCTTGGTTAATTTACTAATAGATAATTATTGGCAACCATTGTATTAAAATTGTACTGATTGCTGGTTAAATACGCATTCAATTTAACAAATTAAAATGATTTATAATTAAACTCTCAATCAGTCCTCCTGTCGGTACCCATGTGTCCTCCTTTGTCCTCCTTTTTGTCCCTCTGTGTCCTCCTTTTGGTACCCATGTATCTGGCAACCCTACTCATGGACAACTTCCAGAACCTGGAGAAAATTTGAACCTGGAACCATTGGTTAGCAATAAGAGCATGCTGCTGCTAGTCAACTATGCACCACTGATATATTAGAGATTGTTTATTATGTCTGCTTTAGATTTAACATGTTCAAAATTGTATTTGAAGGCAGAAATGAAACTTTTCTGTGTTTTTATCAATATTTTGTATCAAAAGCATTGCATGTGATATTTACTTTCAAATCAACTTAACTATTATTCGCAGGCTTAAGCCAAACCAATACATATCTCACATCTCACACTTGTATTCCCTCAGCTGCTTGTGCTCAGCCCGAGAATGCAGGTGAATGTGACAACTGGATGTTGATCTGGTACTATGATATGTCAAGGAAGATCTGCCATCAGTTCTACTATGGTGGGTGTGGTGGCAACTCCAATCGTTTCTCAGACAGAGCGTCTTGTGAAAGTCTTTGCATCTCAGGTAAAGCAAAAAACATCCCTTTAAAGTTGACCGTTCCCGTACCGACCTACTTTTCTGCAATGCATATCTTCAGTCCCGGCCATTATTTTACTAATTACTCCCTATGGCCAAGACTTTATTTTAGAATGGCTGAGGCATCTTTGGGGTTCCGAAATTATTTTTTTACTTTTTCTTTGTCAAAAATTGATAATAACACGTAGAGAGTAAATTGCTAGTGACATTAAACATAATAACTTACTTATTAGAATAATATAATTCCTAAAATGTGACCCGTTCCCACAAAAGGAGACATAAGTGGTTTTTTCAACATTTTAAGTTATATATATCGTTTGAAAGGGCATTGAATAGGCTTTCTTTTAATACTAAATTTATTATTATACGTCAATATTTCATTTTTCTATGACACTTACTATCACTTAGAACTAGTCAGACAAAAAAACAAGAGTTTCGAGAAAAGGCGTTTTAAAGTTAATGCATTTGAAAATGTCTAAACTCTATAGCAACCAGATTCGTAATATCTATATTTACATACCAATCGAAAGGGCATTCAATTATCTTTTTAATGGTGTATATACAATATTATTTTATAATAAAACTGAAAAAAAAATCAAAAAAAAATCACATCTCTCAAAGAATTTAGCAGTGAAGCTATGCCGCTCTCCATTGTGTGAAATTTTCATAATGTCGATAACGGAAAGCCTAACCATTACCGCCTTGTATCTCAATAGCCAATCAGCGAATTTGTATTGGAAAAATATGGTATCGTAACCAATGATTAATTTATAAACGAATTGTCATTGGATAGAAAGAAAGGGATTGTTTATCCCAAACTTCAGGCTTAAATATTTTCTGATTGGTTTCTATAAATAAATAGTGATCACATAAAAATTCCCGAAAGTCTGCCCTTTTCAAGGATATATAATGTTATGGGGTTCTGTCAAGGGCTTGATACAAAACAATAGGTTAAATAAAGCCGAATTTTAGTGAACTTGTACTAAATTTTAAATCACACGTTGATCAAAATAATTAATTAAAATATTTTTAAGTAGAAAAAAATATAAAACACATATAAATTATGATTTAGAAATGGATAAACTAGTATTTAGAAAGATAAAAAAAAATTCACCGGAAAGACCCCCACAACACAAAATCTTGTGTAGCACAAAATGCTATTCGCGACTTATGTCACCTTTTGTCAGAACGGGTCACAAATAATTGTATTCATTTGTATTATTAATTCATAAGAAAAAGTTTCATCTATACGTAAGTCCATAATAACAGAAGTTAATTCGGTAGCATCCACTCAGTAATTGGTCAATTTTCTTAATTTAAAAAGCGAAATAAAATTCAACTATTCAGCTATCCAATAAATAGTCTACCTGAGACTATGGTGAAAGGTCAAATCATTTATTTTGTTTTTTAAATAGACACCCTTCCTTGAGGAATATATACAGGACTGAGCTACAGGGAATATCTTATTTTTATGATAATATATGTGCCTGGGACTAATGAAAAGAAGTAGGTTGATGGAATAATATGCGCCCAGGACTGTAAGGGTTAAGACTCAATAAATAACTAACATTAAAATTTAATTTGCTACAATTATTCTATTAATACTAAAAAATACTCCACAAATTTTGGACTACCTATATGCCCTAACAGGCATTAAGATATTTCACACATAGTGGTAAAAATTGGTTTGATAAATTTCTTTGTCAATCTTGGGATAATAGTTGGGAATTTTATTATGATTTAAGAGAGTAATAACTGTAAACAATTCTTTTTTGTTAAATTCTGTGCAGTACCTATGGGGGTGGCCCTTTAATTTCCCCCCACAAACTTTCAAGGTGTCTTTGACTACCCAACTCTGATACTTATGGTTTTCTGACAACAGTTGGTTAAATCAAAGACTATAATAAGATAGACTGCTTTGATATTTCTGCTATTTGATAACTTGAAACACTTAGTTTCAGAATTTCAGATCGCACTACGTCATCTAGACTTACAGTTTCGCTAGGATTTTCTCAATGGAAAATTAAGATTAAAATTGAAAGTTGTATACAGCGGAAGTCTTTAGGGAAGTTTAATAGTCATTAAAGACAGTGTGTACATGGAAAGCTCTAAAAAAAGAGCAAGCAGTCCATCTCATTATAGTCTTTGATGTGTGTGGTGACTGTGGGATCACTAATTTATACACCAACTCAAGTCGTATACAGTAACAAAAACTTTAATACATAGAACTAACCAGATAACAAGAAACCAGTAGCACAGTAATAAGTAACAAGCAACAAGTCACAGTCCAGCCTCTCTCCAAGCTGTCAACAAGCACACACTCAGTCTCACCTCCAATCCACTCTACCCCTATTTATATCCCACATTGCACTGCTCCAACCATTACCATTCACACGTTTCACGAGATTCACTCTTAACTCACAAGATCCCAGCTACACCAACGCACAACCCTCTTATCCCCTACTCCCAGTCATCACAATGTGCACCAGAAAACTTAAGGACGTATTGAAGGCTGCACATGCGCAAACTAACTATTCAGCTCTAAAAATATGGCAAGCGGTCCATCTTATTGTAGTCTTTGGTTAAATTAATGGCTGGTGGTTTTCGCACTGGCCACACTATATAAGAGTCCAGTAAACTAAGGCACAAATTCATTCTTTCTGACCTTGAAAGTACTATCAGATATAATTTTTATAAACTAAAACATTTTTTTTTTCTACAATAAATTTAACATTTGCAGATATCACAGCCAGACCAGAAATAACAACGGAGAGGCCATCACAGTGTGCATACACCACATTTGGCTGCTGTGCGGACGGCATCAGTAGAGCACTTGATCGGCAAAAATCCAACTGCTATGGTAATAGATTGTAACACACATACAAAATGAGTCAATGTCATTATCACACTTTTTAAAACTGAAACCAAATTGTAAACTTACTAGCAATGCTTTATTATTCTATGTGTGTTTTAGTTGTACTCCATTAACATAATCAGATCCTGGGCAACACTCTGGAAGGGAGGGGGAGGTTCCTGGGCTTAGAGACTGTTCTGTGTCTATACAGTTGTAAGGTGACACTTGATACTTCAGTTGGGAAAGAAAAGGCAAATGAACATTATGGTCCATCTTATTGTAGTCTTTGGTTAAATTAATGGCTGGTGGTCTTCGCACTGGCCACACTATATGAGTCCAGTAAACTAAGGCACAAATTCATTCTTTCTGACCTTGAAAGTACTATCACGTTATCAAATATAATTTTTATAAACTAAAACATTTTATTTTTTTACAATAAATTTAACATTTGCAGATATCACAGCCAGACTAGAAATAACAACAGAGAGGCCATCACAGTGTGCATACACCACATTTGGCTGCTGTGCGGACGGCATCAGTAGAGCACTTGATCGGCAAAAATCCAACTGCTATGGTAATAGATTGTAACACACATACAAAATGAGTCAATGTCATTATCACACTTTTTAAAACTGAAACCAAATTGTAAGCTTACTAGCAATGCTTTATTATTCTATGTGTGTTTTAATTGTACTCCATTAACATAATCAGATCCTGAGCAACACTCTGGAAGGGAGGGGGAGGTTCCTGGGCTTAGAGACTGTTCTCTGTGTCTATACAGTTGTAAGGTGACACTTGATACTTCAGTTGGGAAAGAAAAGGCAAATGAACATTATGGTTTCCCGACAGTCATATATATCTATGAATTTTTTTCATTTATATATCTCTAACCTTACTAAATTACTTTCAATTACATATCCCTAAATTGTAATTGACCATCTCCTAAAAAAATATTTAAATTTTAATTACTTTTGAATGTGAAAACTTAAAGCTTCTTTTAAAAAAAGAAAAGGACTATTTGTTGTTGGACGAAAACATATTTTTTAGTTTTGTGTTTCAACTTCAAAATCAATAGCTAGAAAGTATATTATTTTTTTTTTATATTTATTTTTTATATGTAGTATTACTGCCAAGTAGGCTATACGTTGAGTAGTATACCTGTCTGTAATCAATAGCCTTAGTCAGTCATTTTTTTGTTGTTGACATCTCTGACAACATTTCTTTGTTATTTTTAAACATTCCTGACAACATTTATTTGATAACTTTGCTGCTTGTTAATATTTGCTGACAATATTTTCCCAGAGTCCAATGTTGTTGTTCCTCAACCTAGTCGAGACCATACAGTGATTTTAGTTTCACGTGAATCAGATGCATTGCTCACATGCCGATTAAGAGGCTCAGAGCTAGTGTGGTACAGGGACAGGTAGGCTCTTAGAAAATCTCTCTGAATACCTGGCCATCTCATTACCTGGCTACTGATGACTTTTTTTTCTGTTCATTAAACCATTAAGCTATTATTAAAATGTACAAAACCATGTTAAAATCAGAAAAAAAACAACGTTCAAACATTGTGAAAATAAACAGTCATAAATGTTATAATCAAAACAGATTAATATTTATAAAACTTTTAATAAACAATATATGCCGTTCACAAAATACATCCAAACTAAGAATTGCCAATATATATATTAAAATCTTAATAAATTTACAAACTTAAGTAGCTAAGATTTGTATGTACAAAAAATAAAAAGTTTAATTTATGTATGAAAACTATTTAAATATACAATTTGTACCACATAAATTTGTAAAAAAAGAAAGTTATGACAATTATAAAAATATTTTTAAAGTTAATCCTAACCCTTTTTTGTTTTGTCCTTGCTAGCTTTCTGCTGTCTTCCACCCGTAAGACAGAAATTTACACCAACGGAAGCCTTGTATTGAGGAAGGTTACGACCGACATGGCTGGCATCTACTCCTGCAGGGTGCTAGACAGAAACAATGTAGCTAGACTGGAGAGGTTTAAAGTTGAATTGACCGGTAACATTTTTATTTAGGGTTACTCTGTAAACTTGTGGTTGTTATAATTGTTTAAAGGGCTTCTGCCCGAAGCTTTGCAAATAGCTTTGCTATGTAAACAGCTTAATGTCAACACTTTAAGGCCAACTGAAGAGGTTTTTTTGTCAAAATTGAGTTATCAATTATTGATTTTGGTAGTAAATTGTATTAAAATTAGTTGTTCAAATTTTAAGAATACAAAAAAAGGTATTTGTATTTTAAAAAAGTAATCTAAGCGATTTAAAAGTGTTGAGATTCTGTATTGCTAAGGTAAACAATCCCATGAGCTTAATATAGATTTGGCAGGGGAACAAAGTAAGCAAAGCATGACCCAGTAAACTCATATTAAACCATTTTGCTAAAAATACAACCGGTCATGATACAATGCACTTACCAATATAAATTTTTCCTACACTAGCTGCCAATTAATTACCTCAAAACCTTTTATTGCTGAAAATTATACAAGTCAAATGTCTACAAGATTTGGATTCCTCCCCCATCCCCCCCCCCCCCTCCCCCCCAAAAAATTCTGACATTGAATAAAAATATTGAAATAGTTTGCGTGTTTGACATAAAAACTCAGTTGGTCTTTAAAGCTTTTTGTTGTTGATCACCTAAATAATTTATAATCAATATTTAAACTTCTGGTGAACGTCATGGAAAATTACTATTAATAGTAACTTACAAGTAGTTGTGTTTTTTTTTAATAAGAATATAATTTGAATATGGAAACAAGAAATTATTGAATTACAAGGTATTGCGACACTTAATCAGTACAACTTAGAGAAGTTTTGAGGTTGAGGGGAGAGAACTGGACTCGTGTTTAAAAAAACAAAATCTGGTATGTGATAGAACTTGATGTCACTAAACTTTTGACTTTTGTCTGGTTTAAAATACTTTATAGTGAAAAATAAGTATGCTTGATATTTTATTTTTTATTAAAATTGGAAATCTTTTTTATTGTTCTAGTGACTAGAAAACAGAAGCTTATTAATAAACTGTCAAACGGATAAATAAAATGGCTTTCAATAAATAGTTTTTTAGAGATACTATTATTGCTATACAACTTCTTTGATTCTGCATTTTAGATATTATGAATGAAACAGCTGTAAAGGATTCTCTTATTAGATGTATTAATCAGTTATCTACGATAATAGGTATATTATTACACATATGAAAGAGCTTTCTATGATAATATTATTATATGTATGAATCAGCTGTATATGATACTATCATTAGATAGGCAAAACAGCTGTATATGATACTATCATTAGATAGGCAAAGCAGCTGTCCAAAGAACTGTTATTAGTATACAAGATAAAACCAACAACTTGTGAAACATAATTTTCCCGTTGCAGATCCAGTGGATATACGAGCAGGGCCAGCATTGATGAGCTTCAGGCCAGGAAGCAGGGCCTACTTGAACTGCCACGCTACGGGCAACCCCCAACCAACCATCACATGGCAGAGGAACGGCCGTGTGATCTCGGGTAACCATCGCCATGTTGTGCACAGAAATGGCACATTGATCATTGATGATATCAGGGTCGAGGATGCAGGGAACTACGAATGTTTAGCAGATAATGGAATGCACACCAGGAAGACCAAAACCATCTTGCTTAATATCAAAGGTGATTCAGGTTTTGTTTATTTTCTTTAACATTTCATGGTAAAGGTCTACAGATTAGGGTATAGATCTACATTTCATGTTATAGATTTGTATGCTATAGATCTACATTTTATGGGTAAATGACTACATTTTATTGTACATGTCTACATTTTATGGGTATAGGACTACATTTTATGGTACAAATTTTATGGGTTTAGATCTACATTTTATGGTATAAATCTACATTTTATGGGTATAGATCTACTTTTTACTGTATAGATCTCCATTTTATGGTATAAATGTTTAAATATTCTCTTACTTTTTCTCACAGAAGGCATTAACGCCCGGATCGCAAGCCACAAAGGTATCTACCAGGAAGGGGAAACCATCCAGCTGTCCTGCTCTGGCTCCGGCCACCCCGCCCCAGACTTGGAGTGGGTGAAAGAGGACAGGACCCTGGTCTCCGAGAACAACACCCAAGTGAATGCTGGCGAGCTGAGGATCAAATCTGCCACCGTCGAGGACTCTGGAATGTACAAATGCATTGCCAGGAATAACAGAAATAGGGCAGAGGATATAACAACTGTTCAAATCAAGCTTCAGGGCAAGTAGAAATATTTCTATTGATAGTGCCAGGCAATATTCATTGTATGTTAGAATTAATCTGTTACCCTCAGTGCACATGTACTGTGTCATTATCTTGTATAAACTAATAATTTTGAATCAGTCATTTGACTTGTGTAACTATTATTTTAATTATTTAACCTTTTTTTGTATTAAATTGATAACTGTTGGAATAACTGCGGATTATTTAATTTTTTTCCTTGAACCCTTAACTCTTTCTATACGTTTTGCCATACTGTATGGCGTAACGTTATTGCTCTGCTTGATTTTACGTAATGAAAGAGTTAACATACCCAAAAACACATTATTACAAAAAGCATTTTTTATTTTACCTAAATAATCCAAAAACTTTGTTAACCAGAACATTTTAAAAATAATCCATCACAAAAAAAATCTAGAATGTACATTAACTATAGATTGATAAAATTGTTGAACTCTTATTTTGATCCTGTAAGTTTAATTGGTTATTCTGTCATCATCAGTTCTCCCTCCTATAGTTTTTTCATGTATTAAAATTTTTGATTATCAGGAAAGAAAAAAAAAAGAAATTAATTATGTTTGTATCTTTAGAAAGCCCTTTTTTTATCAGTAAACATTAGAAAATGGGGACCATAAAGATATTTGACCATCAGTGAAAGTGAACAAATAATGATATTGTGTTTTTTTTTGCAGGGCCGATGGTTCAGTGCCAAGAAAAATTGTCCCGCACCAAATGCATGACCATCGTGAAGGCCCACCTGTGTGGCATCAGGCATTACTATAACTCGTGTTGCGAGTCGTGTGAAAGAGCAAGAAGACCAAGGTAGAGACGAACACTCTTTGATATTATTCACCATTTCATTTTGGATATTATTTGTTAACTGGACTTTTTGCTTCGGATAACTATGTGTGTGTGTTGGTGTTGTTGTTAGCTAAGGTATGAAGACATCATGACATTAAGGTAGTACTATGAACAAATACATTCACATTATCTGGCAAATGTTGTTTGTTGTTTTTTAAAGGTGAACATTTTTAAAGTGTTGGTAAATAATGTGATTTTTATTTTGTAGAGAAAATTCTGCTCTAGATTTTAAATGTGGTCTTGTATATAGTTAAGAGTTAAATGCAAACCAGTTTGTAAATATTTTTGAGTTTTTGTTTTTCAAAGAGTATGAAATCTAAATTTGTTCATCAATTGTTTTTTTTAGCACTAGGTAGACACAGACCCTTTCTGACCAGTTCTAAGATAGTTAGCACTAGGTAGACACAGACCCTTTCTGACCAGTTCTAAGATAGTTAGCACTAGGTAGACACAGACCCTTTCTGACCAGTTCTAAGATAGTTAGCACTAGGTAGACACAGACCCTTTCTGACCAGTTCTAAGATAGTTAGCACTAGGTAGACACAGACCCTTTCTGACCAGTTCTAAGATAGTTAGCACTAGGTAGACACAGACCCTTTCTGACCAGTTCTAAGATAGTTAGCACTAGGTAGACACAGACCCTTTCTGACCAGTTCTAAGATAGTTAGCACTAGGTAGACACAGACCCTTTCTGACCAGTTCTAAGATAGTTAGCACTAGGTAGACACAGACCCTTTCTGACCAGTTCTAAGATAGTTAGCACTAGGTAGACACAGACCCTTTCTGACCAGTTCTAAGATAGTTAGCACTAGGTAGACACAGACCCTTTCTGACCAGTTCTAAGAGCCAGGTGATATATTTGAAAGAAAATTTTATATTTTGTTTTCTATAATAAAATGTTTTCACATTTAGCTTTAAATCCATGCTGATCTTATGCATCCACAGTTCCTTTAAAAAAAAATATATCTTATGCAATTGGGACACTTCTGTTAAATAATAAAGCCTTTTATATGCGGTTTTAATTTCCCTATAATATAACTGAGTGCCTTGTTCAGGAGTGCCTTGTTTTGTTTTTTTAAAAAAAGGACATTTAATTTAAATGGAGCCAGATTTCATAATCATGACATTCTGTACTGCTCTATACAGTATTTGTTGGTTTTTTGTTTTTGTAAGTGGACGTTCAGATACAAAATTTTAAGGTACTGAGAATGTTACATCAGTCAATATCATTATTCACTGTCATTTAATCTAAATCATTTATCAACCAATATCATTAATCAGTATGTTCATTGTTTCAATAGTATTTTCATTGGAATATTCAAGCAATACTTTCTTAGGCATTTTGTAAGTGTGTCAAACATTTTCTGTTTCTTTTTTTAGATCTACTTCCCTTCATTTCTTGTTTGTATCTTAGATTTACTTCCCTTCGTTTTAAATTTTATAAACAACAACATGGATGTACTTTTCTACCTTAAAAAAAACAACATATTAATAATTTATTTTTTTACATATTTTTTTTTACATATTTTTTTTACAGGCATGATCAAATTGTTTTGAAACAAATATTTACATTCTAACAGCATAGGCTTCTGCTTTATTTATATTTTAAGTAAAAAAATATAAAAAAGACCTTCAATGTGTTGCTAGTGGAAACAAAGAAAAATGCTAAGTTAAAAAACAATGTATGTTGTTCAATAGAATGCACTGCTAATTACTTTACTTGACTTAATAGTAGTAGTAACTGAGTTTGTTTGACCCAATTTTTGTTTTTAAAGTACATGCAACTTGTCTGTGTAAAATGTGTTCATTTTTTTTGTTGTTGTAATCTGCTGAAAGAACTGCTAGTAGTGTTAGATGTTGGATTAACTGAGGATGTAAACATCTTTTAAGAAGAAAAAAGGATTTGCTCTTCACAAAGCTATGGGTAATTAATATTTATCTTTACCACATTTCAAGGCATTGGATTTTAGTTTTACTCAGGATCTCTAGGTGCAAATAATTTTTTTTGTAAAGTCTACCCAGGTTTTCAGGGGTGAGTAGTGTGTGGGCCATCAATTTAAAATGTGAAAAAAAGTTATGAAGGAGTCTGCATTGTGTTGGCCACACCATCATTATATCCATAGCCATAAAAGATTTTAGTGATTTTTTTACTTCATTTGCCTGATAAATCATAAAGTCTCACAGAATTATTTTATTTACTTCATGCCACGCAAAGCAACTTTATTATTTAATTCCAGCAAATATACGCATTAATATAAAAATATTCGACTTTTATATTTTTGTATTTTTTTTGTTTTAACTATGTGAAATTTTATTTTATTATTAATATATATATATATAAATAATTTTATCTATACAAACTCTATAATACTATGTATATCTGTATTTGCTATTACTGTGTACAAAATATTTCTACTACTATTATATTCAGTCTGTAATTCAGTATTAAGGTAAACTTTTTTTCTGAAAGAATGTTTAGTTAATATTTCTTTTTTTTTTTTTAAACTTTTCTTTTCCTATTGAAACAGTGGAAAATGTTGTGTATGAAATTATCTTTATATAGAATTGGAATAAAAAGAAAAAAAAAAGAAATTATTGTTTTGTGAATTGATCTTATAGTTTGGGGGAGGTGGGACACGCACGCATTAGCTAAATGTGAGCAACTGGCTGATGTATTAAATACTTTATAAAGCCCACACCCTGTTTATGCAGAGGCCAAAATGAAAATTTGTCCCTTTTTTTTATTTAGGTTCATTAATAAATAAATACAGAAATATTCAGTAGTGTACAATAGAAATTACAAAAGAATATATACCGTATATTCTCGCGTATAAGTCGCACTTTTTGTACAGAAAATTTTGACAAAAAGTAAGGGTGCGACTTATACACCCGACACTGTTTTTGAAAAGTTTGAAAAACATCACTACTCTGTCATAAAGTTTCCTACATAATCCCTATAGTTGATTGGAGTTGTGTAGAATTATTAGGATAAGCCGTTATTTGATTATGTTTGCCTTATGCACGATTAAAACAATTTTTTAAGGAAAGTTTCCAAATTAGGGTGAATATTTAGTAACTTTAATGTTTAAAAGGTATGCATTTTTGAGATATTAAAAAGCAGTGTAACCCGGGAAGTCGGGGTGCGACTTTTGCGCGGGTCAATGACAACGTTTAAGGAAAAAAATCTTAAACTAGGGGTGCGATATATACACCGGTGCGACTTAAACGTGAGTATATATACGGTAAGTGTAATAGGTGTTAAAATACTAAAACTAAAAATAAAAGTTTTATAAAATATCAATATTTATTTTTTTAAACATAATTGTAAAGAGAAATATTATAATTGCTGTAATGCTATGGTAGCCTTTAACAAAACAAAATAATTAACTTATTTTGACCATCAGTGAATGCACTTTTCATGGTCTATATAACTCATAAAGAGAAAATGTATAGGTTGGGATAGTTTGGGAAAACTCACATAGTGACTGGATTTTTAAAGTTTGGCAAAAGTGACTGGATTTTTAAAGCTTGGGAATAGTGACTAGATTTTTAAAGCTTGGGAAAATTGACTGAACTTTTTAAGTTTGGGAATAGTGACTAGATTTCTAAAGTGTGGGAAAAATGACTGAATTTTTAAAGTTTGGGAAAAGTGACTGGATTTTTAAAGCTTGGGAAAAGTGACTGGATTTTTAAAGTTTGGGAAAATTGACTGGATTTTTAAAGTTTGGCAAAAGTGACTGGATTTTTAATGTTTGGAAAAAGTGTCTGGATTTTTTAAGTTTGGGAATAGTGACTGGATTTTTTAAGTGTGGGAAAAGTGACTGGATTTTTAAAGTGTGGGGAAAGTGACTTGATTTTTAAATTTCTGGAAAAATGACTGGATTTTTAAAGCTTGGGAAAAGTGACTGGATTTTTCAAGTTATGGAAAACTGACTTGATTTTTCAAGTTTGGGAAAACTGACAAAGAATGAGGAAAGTTTGTGCATTTTGCTAAACTGCATTAAACATAAAATACTTTTTAACATTAAAAAAACAACAACTTTTTATTATATTATAGGCTATCTAGTTAAGTTGAGGAGTCCTTAAACGCCACCAAGTTCGTTTTTCTGAAATGATTCTGTAAGTCAAATATTCAACTTAAACAACATCCATAAACATTTTTTTTACATTTGGAATACTTTTATTTGAGAAATTCCACACATTCTGGTGAAAATTTTTATTGAATCTTTAAAAGTTACAGGAAAATATGTAAAAAAAAGTTCGGAAATTAAAAATGATTTTAGAGTAAGAACCCCTAGGGAATAACTAATTCGGATATTAACAGTAGATGTATTCAAAGGCTTTTATTTTAATTTTGGGAATCTTCTGCAGACTTAATATAAAGGTTGCAACGTATTCTAATCTTTATAAGAACTGGTGAAAGCTGAAAACATGAGTGAATATAAAAACATGTACTCACAGTTAATAGTAGTTAAGTTGCTGTCCAATACCTTCCATTATTAGGTGTAATAAGAATTCACAATCATTAAAACAAACACTGCTGTCGTCCCAACTAGTAATACTGTGCTTCATTTTCATTCTTTTTAATACTTTTGAATGGGAAGACAAAGAGTAATGCACAGCTATTTAACATCTTGTGAGATTAGCAGCTTATGGAGGGGACGTTTTGGCTTTTTAGGTGGGAGGGGGGGGGGGGAGAGATATAGTAATTAAATTCAAGAAGTGTAAAATGGATGGACATTTTGGTCCGTGGTACTAGTGATGCAGAGTCTACTGGTTTACTTGGCCATGGTATACTAAGGAGATTTTACGTAGGCTATATTACAATGCCCAGTCTGATAGTCCATCAGTTGTAACATCGGTTCCGAAGTTTTGGAGGGAGTGGCTGTGGTAGAGGGGGTGAAGCTGCCAAAGCTTTCTTGCGTCGTTTTTAAATTATTTGTATTAGCAGGATTTGAAGTCGAAACTCACATTTGAAATTCAATTCACTACCAGTGGACCTACCTATCTGGATGCTGCTACCTAAACATATTAAAGCTCTAGTGTTATAGGTTTAAATAAAAAAGGACGTGTTTATATATGGGGCCTAATGACTATGTGCTGGATGTGTAAGTTATATATGGCCTAATGACCATGGGCTGGATGTGTAAGTTATATATGGCCTAATGACTATGTGCTGGATGTGTAAGTTGGTATTCTGTAACCGTTCCTTTTATTTTTATTGTATTCTATTAATAGTACTGATTACTAATAATTGGGGTTTGCTCTATCCCCCCCCCCTCCCCGCCTTACCCACTTCTCCAGAAATGTTCGTAATATATGGACCAATACCTATTTTACTCCATATCTCCCCCACCCTACCATAGAAAATTTTATCGAACGCCTATGTGTTAGGCCTGAACAAAGAGAGACACCTGGACAACCATCACAGTCCTACAATATACGCGTCCTAGTATTCCAAACATTTACTGGCAATTATTGACTTCTTGAGGAAAGGGGGTGGGGTGGGAAAGAGTCAGTAGATCCACGTGACACACTAACCATTACTCCACTTTTGCCCCTCTCCCTCCTCCTCTCCAATTTTCACCCACCCACCGGCCAGACCAGCACAAAGCAGTCAACCAAAAACATGACCTAATTAGTCAGGTGGTATTGACACCAGTGGTTTCCCAACGCCGACCACCACGTCTCCGTCGAACTGGGGTAAAAAAAAACAACAACGACATCACGTGCGAGAGTACTAATATTTTTTAAATTAAAAGTGGATGTGGCTGTTCCAGTTCAGTGCTTCTTTAAACTGTTAATTTGAGTAAACCAATAATGGTGTTAACCCATAGACGCCGGCTAATAGGCGTTTGTATTTGCTTATAAGTTGGGGCATGGCAAGAATAATACTTTTTTTTTTAAACAAGGTTTGTGAATTACTGCCTTAACAACACGTTGTATTATTATCGTATTGGTACAAATAGGTTCAACGTTTGGCTCAAGATTTTTAAGATTTGCAGCATATTGGACCAATATTATGACCAATATTAATGTGTGCGTTTAGGGAACAAAGTTAAGCGTGCAGTTAACTGGGCACAGGTGGCATTAGCAAAGTGTCAACATAAGTTATGCTCGTATCTTATACATTACAGACGCTCCTTCTACCAAGATGAGTATTGCTCAGAATGGGAGATGGGGGAATGCGAAGGGGTGGTAGGTGGAGGACTTACGAGTACAGGTAGCAGGTGAAGGCTATGGTGAACACCAGGAATCCGATGACCACAGCTGTCAGAATCAGAATCGTGCTGCTATCCACTTCAGGCTTCGTGTTCTCCTTGGTACCGCCGGGCACTGTATGGAAATAACAAAATAGGGTAGGCTACATAAGCAGCACTGGTCAGCAGCATCAGTCAACCTAGTCCAGAACTCTATCACTTTAATAATTACTTTTGTAGTCTTTACTATCATTAGTACTGTAGTATATTGGTCAACTATCAAAGTACATCAGTAGTCAGTAGTCAATGACATCAACAGTAGTGCAGTATTTTATCAAACCAAAGGTACTACAGTAGTCTGTGCTATGAAAAAATTCTCAAGTATTCATTAATATGCAAGTAATGGAGCCTATTTCATAATAGCAATATTAAAGTGTTTGTATATTACAAGATACTGTCACGAGGCAGTGAATGGGTAACATTTCATTTCACGATGCTTTCTACTGGTACTCCAGACACTCTATAGTGCATGGATTAAGTGACCACATGAGTGGTCACGACAACGACACACACATAAGATCGGACTGTGTTACACAAAAGTCTCTTACGCTCTTTCGCTGGAGAACTGGACAAGGTCTTTAGACCTAGCAGACCCCATATAATATAGTCTACTCCTTTTAAATCAATCTAAATCGAAAGTGAACTATAAAAAAAATACCTTCTATAATGGACACGGAGTCCCGGACACCTTCCTTGGCCGGCTGGCGTTTGTCGCCCCCGACTAAAGACTTGACCTCTCTGTCCACGCTGCTCTCTCCTTCCGCCTCGTCGCCTCCTACGTCCCCTGGTTTCCTGGCGCGTTTCTTGTCCATCAGGCCACTGAGTGACCCGTACACAGTGTCCCGATCGCTTTTCTTGCTGATTTCAAACGTATTGCTCACAGTAAGAGATTAAAAACAAAATTGTAGCCGGTGCCGACTTAAACATAAAAATATGATGTTCATTTAGGCAAGACGGGGGGGGGGGGGGGCGTTAAAATACCGAAGTTAAGAGTTAGGGCAGCGATGGCGAACCTATGGCAAGCGCGCCATTTCTGTGGGCACGCGAGCATTAAACAAAAAATAAATAAAAACTTAGTTATGGCCACACCGCAGGGGATGGGAACGTCAATTTAAAAGGCTGCCTGATATTCCATGTGCTTGGGTGAAAGCCTATAGGCTTGCTGTAATATTGTGTTATGCAATTGGTGACATTATGAGAGAAGGGCTAGTGAAATTGTTATATATGCTTGAAAGAACACGAGGGATCTTATCTTATTTTATAAGTTCACAGACGTTCCTTCTAGGTAGAAGATTATTACGTCCACTAGGCCCAAAACTAGACAGGGATAGAACCCGCGACCTGTCAGTTGGTTTTTGGTTGACAGTCCGGTGAACTAACCGCTAGACCAGCCATAATGCTATTAATTATGAAACCTTTGTTGGCACAAGATATAAAACCAGAAAAAAATTGTTTCAGTTACTAGTGACGGGGCACCTCCCATGGTGGAGGACGCATCTGGTTTCAAACAGTTTTTATTTTCAAGAAGCTAAACACACAGTCGTTCAGTTTCACTGTATTATACACGAAGACGCTCTTTGTGCCAGGGATAGCAGCAAGAAATAAGATGATATCCTCAAAGATGTCACGAAAATGGTCAATTACATCATGGCTCGTGCTCTTATTTGTCGACAGTTTCATGCACTTCTTGATGAGGTCAAGGCGCAGTATAATACTTTACCCATGTACAATAATGTAAAGTGGCTAAGCAGAGGGCGAGTATTGGATAGATTTGTAGCATGCTTGGATGGAATTAGGCTTTTTATTTTTCAAAAGGGACAGGATTATCCACAGCTCACTGATATGGTCTGGCTTAGGCCTACCAACCTTATGTTGTTGTTTTTTTTTACAGATTTTACAGCACATTTCAATGAAATGAATTCAATGAACTGAATAAAAAGCTGCAAGATTCAGGAAAAACAGCATAAATTATGTTTTGTGATATCAGAACATTTGATAGAAAACTGCAGGTTTTTAAAAGAGACCTACAAAGTGGGCAGCTGAAATATTTTCCAAACGTAAAAATGCATTTACAAAATTCTATAACATCTACCGACAATCCTACAAGTCATCAGGAAATCTATTAGGAATTTTCTAGCACTGTAACAGCTGCAAAAGAGAATTTCAGTATTAGATGTGTACAGTTCCGTAAGATGGAGACAACCCTCTGTTTTCTTACTTCCCCAGATAAAGCCAAATTTGAAGAACTTGATCTTTCCTGATTATGGTGGTTAGATTAAAAAAAAACTGGAAATAGAGCCCTTGAAATTTT
The DNA here is from genome assembly GCA_949126835.1 of Anisus vortex. Taxonomy (NCBI): domain Eukaryota; kingdom Metazoa; phylum Mollusca; class Gastropoda; family Planorbidae; genus Anisus; species Anisus vortex. The sequence continues at coordinate 21,065,663 of OX421495.1, read as the reverse complement.
AAGAAAGCTCTATCTGGAAAAATAAATTCTATTATCTGCGCCAAACGCTTGAGAAGATATAGTGTGAAAGGATGACCAAGGACAACACAGTTGGTAGTTCTGGTGATGAAATCCTTAAAGTGTGGAGTTCTCTGCCAAATAATTTCAAGTCGATGAAAGCACTTGGGATTGAACTTCTTTCTTTGTATGGGTTATCTTATGCTTGTGATCAGCTGTTTTCAACTTTAAATTATATCAAATCTGATACCAAAAACAGACTGACAGATGACCTGAGTGCTGCATCTTAAAGTTACGGAGTATGAGCCAAGGCTTGGCAAATTATCAGCATGCACGGGTACATAACAGCAAAAATCACATTAACTATTAACTATGCAAAATCATGCCAAATGCTTAGCCTACAGTTAACTGTAATAACTGTAATTGAGTAATTGTAATATATTAATAATTTTTTAATTTACTACAGTTCATATTTTTTATATAAGAGACTGTTTGTATCATTCAAAGATCTGTTAATTTAAATTTGTTATTCTTTTTTGGACAAAATATGTTAATTAGTTCGGACAACTGTATGAGCTGTTTTTTTGTCTAAAGTAAAATCTCAGTATTTTGTTTTAATTGGTTTGTTGGCACGTTGAAAGAAATAACTTGGTCTTGTATTGCACTTTGGGCACGCGGCCCCAAAAAGGTTCGCCATCACTGAGTTAGGGAAATCATAAAACAACGCAATCAAAATCTGGATTTGTTTGAGGCCTCCAAATGTTTTCTTTTGAGCCCTGCTGCACACAACTTTACGTCTGCTGGTCTTTTTTCGCAATAGCTTAGAGTAATATAATTAAGCATGTTTTTTTTTTGTGTCAAGTCTTTATTTATTCATAAAATAGTAATTAGCTCGTTTCCAGATCAGGGCACACGTTGTGCGGCAGACATTGTTCTTGCCTGTTAATATTCATAGATCTGATTGTAGAAGCGGAGATAATTTAGAAAGAAATGGCCCTGTCTAGAATTGATTACCTTTCAAAAGAGTTGTGTGGTTGAAGCTTACCGAGTTTGAAACTGTCTGACATATTTGAGTCAAAACTAAACTTTTAATTATTAACATTCAGAATAGCAATGCAATATACATGTATGGCGTATGAGATGTTCTATTTCTTTCTCTGCTTCACATTTTGGGGAAATACTGTTTAAACAAAGGACATTTTACTCCGCTACACTAGTCGACAACACTTTCAATAGTAGTACTTCTATAAAATTATAATATTGTCCTAATCGGAAGCAGCCTAAAATTATGTAGTATTGTCTCGTGACTTTTTTTTAGAATGTGACCACGCTGCCCATGCAGCATTTCATATTCTTCGGCCAATAACCTCTTCACACAGGCACAAGAATAAAGACGATGACCCCACTCTAACTCCCACCAAAAAGAAAATGTCCTTGACATGTGAACTGGTAGCAGACATCAAGGTTATGGGGGACAAAGTCTGGAACGCTTGCCGTAGGTTGCCGATTCCTCGTCAAGAGTCTATAGAGTCTTGACCAGCGGTGGCGAACCATGGCACGCAGAGAAATATTTCTGAGGACACGCGAGCATTTACCAAAAATTGAACATGTTAGTTATGGCCACACCACATCGTCGATTTAAAACGGCCATTTTGTCAGATCGAAAATGAAAGAAAAGAGTTTCTTTCCACTCTGCTAGTTTTTGTAAGTATCTTTCTCAAACAAATCATCTGACAGAAGCAAACTTTCAAATGTCACTCTGTATAGCAAAACATTGTATACCCTTCTCTGATGGAGATTGTCTGAAAATGGCCATATTGGCTCTGAGTAATTCCCTTTTTAGTGACTTTCCAAAAAAGGATAAAATTACGCAACGCATCTCTGAGATATCACTTAGCAGTAATACTGTTAAAGATAGAGTCTTACGCATGGCAAGTAATGTTAGTCAGCAGACCTCTACTGACTAACAAAAGGCTGCCTGCTACTCCATGTGATTGGGTGACAGTACAGATGTAAAAAATCATGCAAGGCTTGTGGTAATTTTGCGTCATACAGTTAGTGACATCAGGGCCTTCACAAGCATATGTAGCGCCCCAGGGCAAACGTTTTAGCGACGCCCCCTTGAATACTGTAACTGCTTGTTTAGTGCTATATTTAGACTATATTTGCCGACCCCTAGAATTGTCACCCCTCTCTGCCCCCCCCCCCCTCCCTTTGTAAGGGCACTGGGTGACATTATGAGAGAATAGCTGGTGAAATTGTTATCTCTGCCTGAAGGAACACAAGGGATAGATGTCCACAATGCTTTTATATAAGCTATTTATGTCACAAGATATAAAACCAGAAAAAGTAGTTTCAGTTACTAGTGACGAGGCACATCGCATGGTGGGGGACGCATCTGGTTTCATACAGTTCTTTCTTACAGAAGCAAAACACCTAGTCGTTCAGTTTCACTGTATTATACACCAAGAAGCTCTTTATGCCAGGGATAGCAGTATGAAATTAGATGATATCCTCAAAGATATCACAAAAATGGTCAATTACATCATGGCTGCTGATCATAATTGTCCACAGTTTCACGCACTTTTTGATGAGGTCAAGGCGCTGTATAACACTTGACTCGGGTACAATAATGTCAGGTGGCTGAACAGAGGACGAGTATTGGAGAGATTTGTATCATGCTGGAATGAGATTATGCAGTTTATGATTCAAAAGGGGCAGAATTATCCACAGCTCACTGATATGGTCTGGCTTACCAACCCCATGTTGTTGTTTTTACAGATTTTACAGCACACATCAATGAACTGAATAAAATACTGCAATGTTCGGGAAAAACAGCAGAAATGATGTTTTGTGATATCAGAACAAGAAAACTGCAGGCCAATTAAAGAGACCTACAAAGTGGGCAGCTGAAATATTTTCCAAACGTAAAAATGCATTTACAGATTTCTATAATATTTACCGACAACCCTACAAGCCATCAGGAAATCTACAATGAATTTTTCAGAATTGTAGCAGCTACAAACGAGAATTTCAGTAATAGATATGTACAGTTCTGTAAGACGGAGACAACCCTCTGTTTTCTTACTTCCACGGATAAAGCTAAATTTGAAGAACTTGATCTTTCCTGCTTAATGTGGTTAGATTTAGGTAATCTGGAAAAGGAGCTATTGAAATTAAAAGAAAGCTCTATCTGGAAAAATACATTCTATTTTCTGCATGAAACACTTGAGAAGAAGGATGTCAAAGAACAGCACAGTTAGTAACTGATGATGAAATCAATAAAGTGTGGCATTCTCTGCCAACTAATTTCAAGTCGATGAAAGCACTTAGGATTGCACTTCTTACTTTGTTTGGGTCAGATGTTTTCAACTTTAAATTATATCAAATCCGATACCAGAAACAGATTGACAAATGATCTGATTGATTCATGTGTCGCTCTTAAAGTTACAGAGTATGAGCCAAGGCTTGACAAATTATAAGCATGCACACAACGGAAAAAAATCACTTTAAGTACTTTAAGTATGCAAAATTATGCCAACTGCATTTGGCATAATTTTGCATACAATTAACTGTAATTAGTCCTACTGTTATTGTAATATATAAAAAAAAATGTTCATTTGCTACAGTTCATTTTTTAATATATAAAAGACTGTTTGTATCATTCAAATAACTGTTAATTTGTTATTCTTTTCGGACAACTATATGGGCTGTTTTTTTTTCTAAAGTAAAACCTCAGTATATATTGTTTTCATTGCTGTGTTGGCACGTTGAAAGAAATAAGTTGGTCTTGTACTGCACTTTGGGCACGCGGCCTCAAAAAGGTTCGCCATCACTGGTCTAGACCAGTGACCAATATTTTCTGGTTTTATATCTTGTGCCAAAAAAAATTCAATAACAGCATTGTGGATATCTATCCCTTGTGTTCTTTCAGGCAAAGATAACAATTTCACCAGCTCTTTTCTCATAATGTCACCAACTGCATAACGCAAAATTACCGCAAGCCTTGCATGATTATTTACATCTGTGCTTTCACCCAAGCACATGGAGTAGCAGGCAGACTTTTGTAAGTCAGTAGTGATCTGCCGACTAACATCACTTTCCATGCGCAAGACTCGATCTTTAACAGTATTTCTGCTAAGTGGTATCTCAGAGATGTGTTGCATAATTTTATCTTTGTTTGGTAAATCATTAAAAAGATAATTACTATCAGCCAACATGACCGTTTTCATAAAATCCCCATCAGAGAGAAGCTTACCATGTATTGCTATGCAGAGTGACATTTGAAAGCTTGCCTTCTGTCAGATGGTTTGTTTGCGAAAGATACTTACAAAAACTAGAAACTGGGTGAGATATTTCCTCAATTTCTCTTCAAGAAATTCTTTCCATTCACAGTCGATCCGACAAAATGATAATTTTAAATAGACGATCCCATCCCTAGCGGTGTGGTTATAACTAAACTGTTCCTTTTTTGGTAAATGCTCGCGTGCCCACAGAAATGGGTCCGCGTGATAGCTGTGTCACGCGTGCCATAGGTTCGCCATCGCTGGTCTAGACTATTCCTCTTTTCTTTAGTCTTCAAACCTTAAAAATAAGGCTTTTCAAAAAGTTAAGTTCAATTTGACATTCATATTACATTACACTCATTCAAGAAGTAAATGCGTACTAATTAAAACAAGCTAGTAGCTAAAAGGGTATTTAAAAAATTACTTTTATAATGTACAAACATTAATTAATTGATTGTTCATTTTACGTATTTTTATCAATTTGAGTACCGGTAATGATATAGGCCTATGCATATACAATATTTATTTTTTTCAAATGCAACTTGTGCAGTTAAAAAAATTGTTTACTAAAATCATTGCCCTAAAAAGACTTAACATTAGGACAATTACCTCCCTTGATTAGATTTAGTATTTGTTTATATATTTAAAAAAAAATATATCGGGTTTGTTCACATTGAAGTTTTTTTTTTAGGGTTAGGGTTTTTAAGAAATTAAAAATTATGGTTTTAAGAATATACCAACATTAAATGTTAAATCTTAATAGGGGTCAAAGAACCATTTCATGGAGGTCGCAGTAGCACATTTACAGTTATATGAGAAATTTACATTGAATTTTATAACAGTAGCACATTACAGTTACCTGAGATATTTACATTACATTTTATAACAGTAACACATTACAGTTATATGAGATATTTACATTACATTTTACAACAGTAGCACATTAGGCCTACAGTTATAAGGTAGCGACGAAAAAAAGGTTTACGCTTACGGTTGGGGGTCGCCATAACGTGAAAAGATGTATAAAAGGGTCGCGGCATTAAAACGGTTGGGAACCACTGATAGACAAACCAATCTTACGACTGGGACGTAATTTCAAACCTAAAGCAACCAACAAAAACAAACAAAATAAGGTTCTAAAATATAAACTCCATAAATCGATGTCCATTGATTTTTTTTTTCGCTTTAAGGTCCACCATCTCTCATGATCCGAGAAGACATGACCTATTTTTTATTTTTTTTTACGTTTACCATCAGTTGGCAGAACAAAACGTTCCAGCGGACCGGCCGATGTTCAACGGGGCTTGTATATTTAATATATACAGAGCTCTTCCTTTCGCGCTCTTTGTTTTTATGTTCAATACAAATGTTTAAATATCGATAATTGACCAGTTCCGTTAGAATAAACATAAATTATCCTGTTTATTTGTTGCTCATTTCAAGGGTCGTCCACACAAGATGTATAGCATATTGTAATATTTTTATTTTCGTTTTTTTTTTAAATCCAACTCTTTTATTATCGTTTTTGGCAAATGTTTTCCCAATGTTTTTTCCTTTTTTTTTTTATCCCACAAAGGATTTGTCTACAACCGGAATTAATGTACATACTCACGTGTTCAATGGGAATGGTCCTTTTACAGGATTGTAAAAAGACTATGTTATATTTGAAAGATTATTTCTGCATGCACTATATTTAATAGTATCCGTTATGTATAAAGTAAAACGAAATATCAGTCTTGAATTTTCGTATGACTTAGAACCACACATTGGTCAAGCCCTTGTAAGGGTTAGTGGACTCGTTCGCGCCCTACCGTCTTTATATTTAGTATGTGGCATCAAATGTGTACGTTCCGTGAGCAAGTTCATTTATTTATAAAAATTTAAAGTACCGTAGTTTGTTGTTTGTTTGTGTAATTTTTCACCGGATCAAATGATGTAAAATGTTTGTTTAGAACATAAAAAAAAAATTGAGTCATTGAGTATGAACATAATACCATTTAGTTCAGTAGTTATGCATGAGTAATTTCAGTGTTTTATCTGTCAGTGTTGGTCCTTCTTCGTTTTATTGCGATAACTTCATGCATCTTTAACATGCTTTGCTACACACAGCGCTAACAAACAAACAAGTAAAGTACACTTGTGGGGTCAAACTGATCATAGGGCCGGTGAAGCAGCGTTCACCAGATTCTGTGGCCACGGCATACTAGGTGATTGTGTGGCCAGCACAATGCCCAACTGCATTTTTTTTACCCCAACATCAGAGCTGGGTAGACTCAGGGAAAGATCCTAGCCTTCATCAGGACTCGAACCCAGGACCTTAAGGTACAAACGCACAAACAGCTGTAAAACCGTTACCTGGGAATTGCGGCTCCAGCCACTGGGCCTCTAGAAACATTGACTTCGGCCACCTCTTGAAGTTTTCCACTCGAGCTGGTGACGTAAGATGGAGAAGGTAGAGAGTGTGTATAATACTTAAAGTCTTGTAGTAGAATGTGAGGTAGTCAGCTAGGGGAGGGGGAGGGGAGGTAAGAATGGCGTTTGCCAACTCCCGGAATTATTATTTTCTATAATGACTTATTATAAATTAGTAATGTAATTCATAGGGTATAATATTAACATGCAAGGGGCTGTATCGTCTGTAGGCGTGGTTAAATGAGTGTGTATGTGATTGTGGGTGTATTTCAATGTTTGAGTGAGTGTGTATGTTTGAGAGTGTTCCATTCATTCGGCACATTTTGCAATATTTTGTACATAGGCGGAGGACAGGGGAACGCACGCTGAGATAAAACACGCCATCTTACGATCTGTCTTGATGTGCTTCTTTCCCTTCCCATCCCTTCATCCCCTATCATTTCCTGCCACAAACTGCACTACACAGAGAGAACAGACACCATTGTCATGAAGTTTCAACAAGTTACCATTTCAAAATATCAACGTCAACTAAACTTCACGCACTTAGCGTTCATCCTCGAAACCTTTGATTGCTAAGAATAACTTTAGCTTTTCATGTATGCAGATAAACAAAGTGACTAGCGTAGCAAAAGGAAAACGAAAAAATTAAACCTCATATAATCCCCGTTTTAAAAATTCAAGAGTCAAACCATGGATTAGTTTCTTTTTGAGAAGGCCCGTATATAAATTTCATTTTGGCACTGACCTATTTCGAACGTGGCCCACTGCTTCCCTCTGTTTTTCGCCCCGATGCAGCCGACACTCTCGTCACCGGAGCAGGGGATGTCACACCACGATAGCATGGTGTTCTTGGCCCCGAACACGGAATTACTGCAGCAACAGCGGTCGTCGCCCTGTCAGTCAGATTGGTCATTATGAGAGAACAAAACGACACCTGTAACTTTCCACAGGATAGTCCATTAAAATGTCTGCATGTATCCAGGGCTGACGGGCCAATAGGTGTATTAACTGACGGGCCAATAGGTGTATTAACTGACGGGCCAATAGGTGTATTAACTGACGGGACAATAGGTGTATTAACTGACGGGACAATAGGTGTATTAACTGACGGGACAATAGGTGTATTAACTGACGGGCCAATAGGTGTATAAACTGACGGGACAATAGGTGTATTAACTGACGGGACAATAGGTGTATTAAATAATGAGCCAACAGGTGTATTAAATGACTGGCCAATTAACTGACCATTAAGATTAATGTTTGAGTTAATGGTCAAGGCTATAGACTTGTCATTCCATGCATTTATTCCTTTTGTAAATAATAGATAAAAAGCATCTCTAAAATATGTTCACAGCTTAAATTCATTTCTAAAATTCGTTACCCAATCCTTAGCTTTCTCAACCACCTTATCAGATATACAGTTAATAGAGCCTGTTTTTTTTTTTTTTTTGGAAGTTGAAAAAAAGATTCTAATTATTTTAGTCTAAATGACAAAAAAATTGAAAAGGAATTAAAAAAAAAGGGGGGGGGGGGTAATTGTGAGAAATCAAATTAGAAACGCGTCAAAGAATTCAACTCTCCAATGTATATTTTAGCTGTCACTCTATTCTTACTTTCTTCCATTAGTTTCTTCCAGCTTCAAGCTTTATCCATTTAAATTAGCGGATAAAAAAAAAAAGTAATTGTATAAATTCAAGCCACGAATCCACTTGGGGATTGGCATCTCTTAATAAAGGCAAAAGATGAAAAAAAAATATTTTTTTTGAGAAAGCACTATTGAATACTCGAACACATAAAGAAATTTTCTATCGAAGAAGACAATGTTGGATTGGATAAGATCAATGTGCAAGCAGCCTTTTTTATTGTGTTCTTTACTGAAATAACTTTGATTACTGCACATAACATATCTTTGTAAATGTTCATTATTCTTGTCACAGTTTTTTCCTACACTATCCTTACTTTGCTGTATTCGGTAAAATGTTCTAGAAACTAATTCGTTTTTTTATAATTTTATAATTGTTTTTTAGCTAGAAGTAAATCTAATAGAAAGTCTTTTGTTTTTTGTATTCCTTCCCAGCGGGCAAACCGCGTCGTATCAACGGGGGAAACACGTGAAAACCACGTTTTTTCCCCGCCGATGCGGCGTGGTGTGCCCGTTGGGTTGTGTTAGTTTTGTCTGTTGTATTTTTTTTGTCTGTGTTTTTTTTGCGTGCACTTCAGTTATAACTTTTAACATCGAAAGATAACATTGAGACAGTTTCCTTTAAGCAACTGAAGTTTTAGTTTTCAAACTCTCAAACCCACAACAAGTAATTGTTTGTAAACAAAACATCACGGTAGTTATATAGCTGTGTGTGTGTCTAAAATAGTAAAAAGCCTGTCTAGACGGTTATATTAACTTATATCATTAACATTTTATTTTGTTTTTACTAGAACCAGCACTATCAATTGCAACTTGATTAAAGCCATATAAAATAATAATAAAAAAAAACAATGCATTTTTAGATGTCTGGAACAAGAGTTAGAACTATTGATACAGTTTTTAAACGTTTTTTTGTTTATTTGATACAAGAATCGATAAACAAATGTACTGTACGAGACATAAAACAAATTGAATCAAACATTGAGCTTGTGAATCACCTGTGATAAAAGAGAATAGTTTCTGATGACAGACTTCGCCTAGTATTTGTATTCGTTTGGAAGAGTTATGAAACTTTTAGAGCTTGTCGCATGAGTTCCAACAATTATAGAAAGCATAACAGAGCTTCTACATGATGTGTTTAGCCCTTACAGTCCCGGGCGCGTATATAGTGGAACTGAAGGCAGCATAGATAGAAGTAGGTCGGTACGGGAAGGGTTAATTATAGTTTACGTTGGTTTGGTATAAGGAACAACTCGTAAGTTAATGAAAGGCAATGAAATGGTGTCCCGAAGGTCCACGGAGCTGATGAAATCGATTTCATCATTTTTCGTTAACTGTTTCCCTACTATGGGATTGTGTGGCCAGAGGAACCTCTGCTCATTCTCAATTTACTTTTACTTTTAGTCGGTGTACCAAACCATTGGATGATAATGTTTCTCCAATGCGTTCTGTTCCAAATACAGCGTTGCGATAAAGTCTGCTCAATACATCATTTTGTCGACTATAACATTCGATAAATTCTGGCCAATACATCATTTTTTTTTAAAGATAACATTTCTATAAAGTCTGCCCATTATATAATACTTTTGTCCACTATAAGATTTAGATAAAAACCGCCCGTCAAATCATTTTATCGAATATAACATTAAAAAAAACGAAAATAGTTCCCATTTTCTTCTTATCATTACTGTCTATTACCTCGCATATCATCCCTTTAAACCATAGGTTCTAAACCTTTTACATTTTCTTTTCCGCTCACCGCCCCCCCCCCCCAACTTTCTTTTAGCGCCCCCCCCCTTCCGCCCATCTGGACTTTAGTTTCTGCAATTTTTTTAGGCGGACTATACTTTTTGTGTGATTAATTATCTTTAAAAAAACTGAAAAGGAAACATATTGTAAGAATTAATAGATAAAAAAATTGCCTCAACAAAAGGTTTAAATAAATCAATGCGAATCGTTTGCCTGGTGTGTTGCTAGCAATTTGTCTATTTTTGTAACAATTTTGGTTGCATAAGCCTTAGGTCTAATAATCAGTAATATTTGTTATTGTACAAAACAGAACTTGTTCGGCATCATTATTGAATGAAATGTGGAAACATTTTTTTGTTAAAGGGAGATAATTAGCCCGTTTTATTTGAGCTAATATTTCTGTTGTTTTTTTCTTTTATAAACAATAAATGGCTTACAATTTATAAGTTTGAAATGACCAAACTGTAAAAAGTATTTGAAAATTATATAAATATTAAATGACTAAAGAATTTATATGTATATTTTTAAACATTACAATAACTACCCAGTTAGTATGATAACTACTTTTCTATACCGCTTAACAATAGTGTAAATGTAGTAATAATGTCCAAAAACACATTAAGGAAATCTCGGTTAAACTGAGATCAAAATATCAGTAATATTAGCAGATGTTAGGGCGACAGTGATCGGTCAGCAGGGTTGACAGTCCGGTTAACGAACCACAGGACCAGCTAGCCGCACACTATATTTGCCAAATACATACTCCTACCTCACCGAAAAGTCACTGCGATTCCTATTTCTTAATAATATAATAATATGTAGGCATACTGTTGGGGGATATCAGATATTTAGCGGCACTTGCGTTTACATCACATTTCATCATCCGAAAACTAATCGATTCATATAGCTGAGGTGTTAAAATATATCAGGTACGTTTGTACCGCCCACTTGCCCTTCACCGCCCCCTAATCGCCCCCGGGAATGTCAGCGCCCCCCTAAAGCTTATCACCGCCCCCCATAAGGGGGCGATATCGCCCTTGTTGAGAACCGATGCTTTAAACCAGAATAAATTTTAAAAAAGAATGTAGCAACTAATCTGCTGGCCAACTGACAGAAAGCATCAACCTTAACTGTCCAGAAACGTCACAACAACACTGAGAAGGTGATCTGTGCACTGGGATAAGCCATCAAAGAAAAATAGACCCCCGGAGATCTATACAAAACAAAAGTTGTTGTTTGCTGCGGACCAATCAATAATCATGTGGCAGTTCAAATTTCAGGGATATCTTTTCTGTAATAATGATCGTGGTTTGTGCAAGGCCAGTGGTTACATCTCTAGCACGACTAACATGATTCAATTGTTGTTATGACTGTGATTTTTTAAATAACAGCAAAACAAAAACAGCTTATCAAAGAGGATTATTTTTAAAGAAAAGCTTAAAGCAAGGGTGTGCAACAAGCGGCCCGCGGGCCACAAAACGGACCGCCAAGGCTTTTAGTTTGGCCCCCGAAGAGCTTATAATGGCATTTCTTTTAATTCGTTGCATTGATAATGCAAATAAATTTTTATACTATGTGACCCGTCTTGTTGTATAAAATTTCATATGCGGCCCAAAGCAGAAAAATGTTGCACACGTCTAGCTTAAAGGTTTTAAAAATGTTGAGACAATTTAGTGTTTGTTTCCATTTGACAATGTTATTTGTGAACAGCATGTGATAATAGTTTCTAGGTCTTTATTGTATTTGAAATTGTCTCACTAGTTCACGTAGAGCTATTTATTTACAATTAATTTTGATGGACACAAAAAGCAGTGCCATGGAGTGGTTGGAGTGGCGCTCATTTGAATATGTGGCGCTTTCTTTATAAAACAGTTTACCCTAGACACTGAGAGAATCTGGGACAAGAGAGTCTTTTAAAAATAACGTAAAGACCTTTCTCTTTGGCTAATGGATGTGTGCCTTACATACTAATACATCTGCTACTGACATTCACATCAAGAGCGCACTAAGCATAATAAATTTAATAGCATGGATAGAAGCGCTATAAGAAATTACCATTGTTATTATTATATAGTTATTTATTATGTTGATTTTTGCATAGCTACAAGGGAGCTACTTGTTATTAACCAGTGAAGTTGAGTGTTATTATTGTACGGTACACAAGTTCAAGCATTACATTCTTTTTTTAACATTCATCGAGTGGCTTGAGTTTTTTAATTTTATGTCACAGTGACCAGGATTCTAGACAAACAAGAGAAGACTCCAAGATTTGAAACAGCAGAGAATGGCAATATCAATGTCGCTTAGAGTTCAAAAGTACATGCAATTTTAAATAAAGCAGGAAGTCATTGGAATAGAGGTAGATCAGTATTCAAAATTGTTTACCCATACATGTAGATTATGGGCGCTAAAGTAAAGTGCTATAAGTTGTGACCATTGACGATTCTATAACCCTCTCAAAACCCTAGGACAACAACTGCGAACTGCAATTAATGGTTACTTCAAAGAGCTTTCCAGATCATCGTACCCGCCGTACCCTGATTATTATAAGCAGTACACAGTCCAAAGATTATTATTTTATTCTGCGTCGTGTGAAGTGCTTGGCTACCATTTATGTAAAAAAAAAATCCGATTGCGTAAGTTTCTCTCAGTATACCATGGAATCTATAAAAAGTTACACAGACTTACGGACAGTGTACCTGGGGAATATAAAACGTAATACAGACTTACGGAGAGTGTAGCGAATTTGGCTGAGTAGATGGAGTCACAGTAGTACATACACAGGGGCACTGACATCCTGACGGTCCGTATTGGTGCTAAGTCTTTCGGACACAGTACTTTGGAGGATTCCATTCTGTCATAGCATCCAATTTTAGCTGTATTTATAACAACAACAAAAAGTATATATTCATTAATTAAATATACAATAAATTTACGGCCACTTTTTTAAAGGCGATTTAATCCATCATATCTATTTATTTATCTAGATAGCAAGATATATAGATAGACAAATGAAAGGTTAATTAGATAGATAAATAGACAAACAATTGATAATTATGTTGGTTCTATTTATAGATAGGCAGATTGGCAGATAGATAGACAGACAGATAGATAGACATTTTTGAACATTTAGACAGATAGACAGGTAGATATGTGGACAGATAGACAGGTAGATATGTAGACAGATAGACAGATAGACAGATAGACAGATAGACAGATAGACAGATAGACAGATAGACAGATAGACAGATAGACAGATAGACAGATAGACAGATAGACAGATAGACAGATAGACAGATAGACAGATAGACAGATAGACAGATAGACAGATAGACAGATAGACAGATAGACAGATAGACAGATAGACAGATAGACAGATAGACAGATAGACAGATAGATAGATAGATAGTTAGACAGAGAGATAGATAGATAGACAGACATATATACAGACAGATGGATAGATAGACAGACAGATAGATAGTTAGACATATAGATAGATAGTTAGATATATAGATAGTTAGACAGATATATAAATAATTAGACAGATAGATAGATAGATAGATAGATCGTTAGATAGATAGTTAGACAAATAGATAGATAGACAGATATATAATAATATACAGACAGATGAATAGATAGACCGATAGATAGATAGATAGTTCGACATATAGATAGATAGTTAGATAGATAGATAGTTAGTTAGACAGATCTATAGATAGTTAGACAGATAGATAGATAGATAGATAGATTGTTTGTTAGATAGATTTATATTTCACCTTTAAACAGATCCCGTTGTTCTATGGCAATAATAGGCTCACGGATATAACCTGGTTATCAAATTAGACGATATAAAATGTTATCGATAGGCATAATTTATATAATTCTCATATGATGTGTACCTCTTCATGCACTACACGCTGTCACTTAGTAATCTGCCCAAGTTTGCATAGTCTAATGTCTTGGGAAAATCTTATAGCTAAATGCTGATCAATGTCTAGTCTAGAGTAATGTCTTGTATAGACGGTTTGTCAATGACCTGGTAACACTGTAGGCTTATGAAATATCCGAACTGTATTGTGTTCTTCGAAAGAGAAACAACGAACAACACACTAAGCACGTGCGTCTGTAAATATATGTGTGTGTGTCGATGGCATGTATGTGTAAACGTACACAATTTAGGTTAGACTTGTTACGTACAGATTCTTAATTCTTCTATTAATCTGAGAAAATGTGCTGAAAGTGGAGTCTTTTTTAAAATTTCGCTTCGCCCCCCCCCCCTCCCGCCAGCTAGCGTCAAAACCCGGCTGGCTACGCCACTGGTGCGTCTATCTATATATTATATTGACAATATGATAAAAAGCCAAATTGATGGGAGGGAAATGTGTGAATAGAATAAACAAATGGATGGATCGATATTTGTGTGCATTGATGGATGGACAGACGGAGAGATGAACGAATTGACAGATAATAGGTCGATAGATGGATTTTGGTTAGATGGATGGAACGTGGATGGATTGTTGATGGATGGAAAATGAAAGGTGGATGCAAGGTGGATGGATGGCTAGTGTTTACAGTGATTAGATGGAAACGTATTGTGTTTTGCTGAATGGATAAACTCTTTGTAATCTCGACAAAAAAAATCTAAGCATTTTCTATTAATTATCATCTTGTCAAGGCTTTGTTGACATAGGTCGATACAGTCCGGCCTTTAGGCTGGATATGACCTAGCTGGTGTTACAACTCGTCCTCAAGGGGCCGTCCATAAAGTACGTCACGCCCCAGAGGGGAGGAGGGGGTGTAAGAAAGTGTGACAGTTTGTGACAGGGGGGAGGGGGTCAGGCCATGTGTGACGTCACACATTTATTTATTTTTAATTTTATTTCTATTTTTTTTTTAAATATTTTTCTAAGTAGAATTTAAAAACTTTAAAAAATCATTTTCCGTCGATATTCTTTCCTCCTCCAATTCCAATCAACCAAACAACTGATGGACTCAAAGCGTCAGAAAGAGCCGATGCAGATTCTCATAAATTTCCATCATTGTTTGTGGCACAAACTCTCAAATTTTATGACATTATGCCGAGATCAACAGGAGTTTTCAAAGTACAAGCATATGATCTTTATTGTCCATCTTTGCAGAACAGCTTACTTGATCCAATTTGCAAAGTGTGTCACTTATACTTCACCTCACAAACAATGTTCAAGAAACATGCAGGGACACACAGAGCTCAGTCTCGGGAGAATGTGCCAACCCAAACTGTTCCAGAATCAACTCAGATAAAACGCATCCGTACTTTGAGAATCGCTGCTACAAGGCAAAGAGAACTCATGGCAGTTATTGCCAGAAGAGAAAATGCACATTCAGAGGATGTTGAGTGGCTAGATGAGGATGAAGTTGGTCTGTCTGCAATTATCCTTCCAGGAAATAATGATGGTGAAAGATTGATGCCAGCCGTAACTATGGATGAACACTTCACTTCACCATGGATGGATGATGTCCAGTGAAATTTTTGAATTAAACATAATTCACAGACCCATAATAAACAGATTCAATATTTCACAAGAGTGTGTCACATAATTAGTCAATCCAGTCTTGTTTTTAGTCAATTTTGTGTTTCCTTTTTATTATTTGATCATTGGGTGAAGTCAAGTTTCGCTAATCTACTTCTTATCCTGTGTAAAACAAAGGATTGCATAATCGAAGATTATCTAAAACTTGACCTCACCTATTGTAGGCCTAAATGAAAAAGCAGCAGATAAATGATGTGTGTTATATAATTGTCTAGTCTAATATTTTTTTTCAATTCAATATAGATTGAGTTACTGCTTCAATGAATAACTGTGACAACTGTTGACAATTAACTATTCTACTATTAAAGTCACTTTAATTTTTAAGTGAACATTTTATATTTTAATACTGTTTAATAGTGAAGTGTGTTTTCGATACAATTTTAAAATAGGTGTTAATTTAAAAAAAAATGTTCGAAAGTGTGACGTACTTTAGGGGGGGGGGGCGAGGGGGTCCGAGATTTGTGAGAGTTTGTGACCTGGGGGTGGAGGGGGTTAAAACTGGTCAAAAATAGCGTGACATACTTTCTGGACAGTGCCCAAGGCCCTCTAGAAATTCACCCTAATTGATTGTCTCGAGTGTTTGTTTTCGTTTATTACCTCGTTTTTAGCAAAAGCTTTGGTCCATTCGGACAGTGTCTAAAATTGTACAATTATTGCTGTTACAGCCGTTAATGTATTCATTAAATTGTTGTGACAAAGAAAATCCAATCAAATATAAGCTATCGAGTTCAATCATCATTCTTACAACAAATCACCCACCAAGAGTTTAGTGTGCCAAAAACAGCGGGCAGATACTGGGATGGCGTCAGCTGGATCGTCATCTCAACCAAAATAGCTTCAATCGCACGCGCGAAGCAGCAGAAGCTGATCTGCTTTAGCGCAATGAGGTTCGTTGGCTCAATGCAAGCAAAATCTTAAGGCGTGTCTTCATCCTCCTCCAATATCAATAATAGGGACCATAAAGGATTGATTTCAAGAGTTCTCAGACGAGATTTAGCTCTATCTGCTAGGTTTCCTCACTGATATCAATTCTTATTTGAATCAACTTGAAGCTGCAAGGAGCTGACGGGTTCATCACTGACATGGACGCCTACATGCAAATATTTGAAGCAAAATTTTGTTCTGGGAGTGGGGGGGGGGGGGGGTTATGTCGATTCTCATACCTTGCAGAATGTGAATCAGCCATTGTTGACATCGACTAGTGCAATACGAATTAATTATATTGGCGCTTCACAGATGTTCGTTCTCATTTGCAAGTATTCAGACTCGTCAGCACTCCTTTGACCTACATTATGGCGACGCATCTTCTGAAGTACAATGAAATTTATTGAGCTGCAGGCTTCTAACATTTGTATTTCCAAGTTTACTTTTGGCTTTCACTACACTTTCACTGACTTCTACCGCCAGCCGCCAGCTGCCGTGTACTCAGTTCCAAAAGATGTTAATTTCAAGAGTAAGATTGAAAATGTTCAACACCACATAATAAATTTTTTCGTGGGCATCTTTTCTCCAAGATGAAGTTTTGCAAAAACAATCTGCTCTCTCTACCTGACTGACAACCACCTATAATGCATTCTGTTAAAACCCAATTATTATTGTTACTGTCTCCAAGAAGCATGCAACATCATTGTGTCCCATTTAGCGAACTGTATTTTTTAATTCAAACAACATGTTCGTTAAACGAATTCTTTCTTCTAGCCTCCATTACCCCCCCCCCTTCATTAGAAAAGGACATTGACTCAGCGAGTAAAATCTTACAAAATCATTTATTCTCAGTGAAGTGTCTGTATTTAAAGAAAAAGACCTTCAATACCTTGTTTCTCCTAGCCTAGTGTAACTTCATGACCCCATAAAAAAAGTCCGAAAAGTAAGCCGACCCGTGGACTAGTTTATTCGTGTTCTGAAATATTATCATCCTTGCTGATTTGTGTTCTAGTTTAATGCTAGCGTCCAATATCAAGTTTTTTTTTGTTCGTTTGTTTAGCATTTTGATAGAGAAACGCGGGAAAGGGTGAGAGAATCATTGACCTGTTGTATAAACTGAGATAGCAAGGTCCCCGCCACAGGCCTGCCTGCAGTTTCCGTTACATCTGCTGTCACACTCGTCGTCTGCTACTTTGATGGTGTCCCTTGCCGACAGTCCGCAGAAACACAAGTAACCTTTCTAAAACAAGATTACACACACACACATGATACATGCAATAATGGAAAAAAAAAAACTATTTGATGACTCATATCAAAGCCGCATTTAATACGATAGTCACTTGAATGCAACCAAGCTGGTGTATGTTATAAAACTTAGATCTATTCTTGTTGATGCACTTGATATACATTTATTGGATCTTGTAATAACACGACCATGCTGTGAAAGAGTCGATAATCTACTAAAGAATACTTGAGAAAACAAATTATTTCGGAAATAATTGGAAATAAGTTCTGACATGAGTGGGTTAATAAGTGTCATGAGACAATTTTTATGCTAATTTGCTTTTGCAACAATCTAACCAAAAAGATGTAGGAGGGGGGGGGGGCGGAGGTAAACAATTAATATCATGTGACGACTAGGCGTGGTAGTCCATTGGTTGAGGTTGTTTTTTTTTTTTGTCAACTCTACCCCCACCTTCGCCCACACCCCAAGAAAGAAAAGTTATCTAAAGAGGTCAAAATGTTGTCTGGAAAATGTCTTGACACCGAATTCATCTAGCTATGACGCTATACCTTACCTTAGTAAGGCGCGAAGTGGGGTTGGATGAGTGCTGTGACGGTGACACAATCTTCAGGCACAAATTGTGCAAACTTGTCTTACTGAATGAACAATGTTTGAAGTTCTATATAGATCTACATGTCATGCCATACAACAATACTTTTTTTTTAAACATATAACGAGATGCTTCCAATCCACCTGCCTGAAGTGCAGCATAAGTGAAGCGTAACGACCAACACTTCACGATGCAGTTCTTAACGTCCATCTTATCGGCGCTGTAGTCCTTGGCCAGAGTCTTGAACTCATCTCCCCCGTCTACGACTTTCAGGCAACCTACGCTGGACACTTGCTCAGCACCTAGACAAAAATGACAATGTGTTCATTGATGTTGGTGACTATTTGTGTTAAGTTAATCATATTGTATTTCTCCAACTCGCCGATGAACTTCACAAATGTCAGCTTTTATTGCTGTTGACATTTTTTATTTTTTTTTAATGTTAACGCGCAGCTTATTTCATTTTAAATATAAACATATCATAAATGAACAACACCCAAACACATTTAAATGTACACACACACAAACATATATAGAAACTATAAACTTTCTCTCTTCAACGGTGCACTACACTTAGAAATGTATGATTGTATGATTGTGATTGATTGATGTATCTATTTATTGATTTTACTTTAGTACGTAATTAGCATATTTGATATTTTTTACTTTGATTTTTTTGTAAGTCTTAAATTATTCTAAAACGGTTTTCATTTGGGATAATGAAGATTATTATTATTATACGTAAACACTGAACATACAGACACACATAAATTAACACACAGACAAGAAAACACAGACAAACATAAATTAACACACAGACATTAACACACAGACACACCTAATTTAACACAAACACAGGAACACACAGTCACACATAATAATTGAACACAGATAGGAACACACAGACAAACATAATATAACAAACATAATTTAACACACAGACAGTAACACATAGACACACATAATTTAACACACAGAACCACATAAATTAACACACAGACACACATAAATTAATACAAAGACAGGAACCTACGGTCAAACATAATAATTTAACACACAGACAGGAACACACAGACACACATAATTTAACAAACATAATTTAACACACAGATAGGAACACACAGACACACATAATTTAACAAACATAATTTAACACACAGATAGGAACACACAGACACACATAATTTAACAAACATAATTTAACACACAGATAGGAACACACAGACACACATAATTTAACAAACATAATTTAACACACATAACCACATAAATTAAGACACAGACATACATAAATTAATTCAAAGACAGGAACACACAGACACACATATTTTAACACACATACATTAACACATATACACACATAAATTAACACACAGACACACATAAATTAACACACAGACTCACATAAAATAACACCTAGATACACATAAATTAACACACAGACTCACATACATTAAACACAGACAAGAACACACAGACGGGAACACACAGACATGAATACACAAACAGTAAGCAAATAAATAGATGCTGTTGTTTTACCAATGCCAATACATAATATACTGAAGAACAGGGTGATACAAGCGTTAAAAGCTTTCGTCAGCATCTTGAAAACCATCACAAGGAGCTGACTGTACTTTCGAGTATAAGATATTTGTTTTTTTATTAGATCTATATCTTCTTTCTTAACTGGGGAAGCGCAAACTATGAGAAAATAAAAAACAACTAATTCATATAATGTTACAATAACAAGACATTACACACATGCATGTATTTTAGAATATATGCTAGATAGTCCAGAAGAAAATAAAACAATTCACAATATCTTCTTTAAAATCATTGAAAACCCTTATATTATCAACATTACACTTTTAACCTTGATCTTATCTTATATGTTACAGACGCTTTTACTATTTAAAAAAAATATTCTTAAATTCTTAAAAGTTAAATAAATAATATAATTACTTATCGTCATCAGATTAAAATAAAGGCGTTCAATATGCGTTTTATTGCATATTTTGCACTGTTTTAATGCAATAATTACGCTAAAAATAGAATGTTTATAAAACAATATGTTTTAACACTGAACTTTTCCCAACCACGCCCAGACCTCGCTCAACAAATTTGAATAGTGTTTTTTTTTTTCATTTTTTTTTTTCGAAACATTTAGTTAGTATTCAATAAATACAGATTTTAATTTTTAAAAATGTTTTACATTAGGCCTATTGAAAAAAAGCAACCTCGTGGCCATTTGTGCTCTTGTAAATTATTGGAACTTTGGCTTTTCTTTACAAATGTTCTTTGTCTTCTTCATTGTACTGTGAGACCCCGTTAGACCGAGGATGAAGTCCACAATTAAAGGGTGATTTGATTGCGAATGCTCTGTTCCGGAACATTCTGATCTATTTTTCTTCTTAAGCGTTCATTTGCTGTGTCAGACTGGCAGTCCTGTTTCTCTGAAGAACCGGGCTGTTGTTTGTGAGAATGGCTTTGGACCCCAGAGCTTTTCCTTCATGGTGGCTCCCTGAGGCCAGGCCTGGTTACGGGCCTCTCTGTGGAGTGGACACCTTTGTAGGATGTGCTCTGCATTTGGAGTTCAGTTCCACAGGGGCACTCAGGGGTGCTGGTCTATAAGCCTGCATAGCAGATCATATCTCCTTTGACTTTTTTAAAATGACCACAAAAGAAAAAGAAAGTTATTATAGTTTTCTATGTGTTTCTTCAAATTACTCTTTGCGTGAGTTAAGGAGCCCTTTTGTTATGATTCTCACTGGAAGGACTTCTCCTGCTCAAGTTCCACCCTCAACTCTTCGTCACTTGTGTCCACCTCTGCACTTTAGCCCTTTCCCCATGGTTCATGTGGCAACTTGGGGCAACATGGGACGACATGCATTTCTATATGAGCTGATCCAACGAGTAGACACTTTTTGCAGCGTTTGCAAACCATACCATCCCTCGACGCTCGGGCTGCAGTCAACACGGCAACAAAACGGGGGGTCAAGGCCTAATAAGCCGAATTCTGTTGTTTTTCAATCCAAAGATAAAAGACGATGTACTTTTAAAGAGAATTACATTTTCTTTTTACAAACGTGTCATTCCATTTTTCAATAGAACATTTACAATAGGCGTGGCTTAAGTTTTTAGATGACGTAACTAAGTAAATAGCAGTCATGATAGTGATGATGTTGAAAACCATTGTTTTTTAATAAAGGCTAAACCACACTATACTCAAGAATCACGTTTTGACTGGAATCATGATTCAGCGAAAAACTACAATCTTGTTTCAGAGCGAATCAGAAATACGCTGTTTTACAATCAGCCATGAACAAGTCTTAATGAGGCGTGAACTTTTGAACCCGAATGTTCGTGAACTTCCTGTTCTATTTTTAAACTAATAACAAAAAAAGCATGCTTTTGCTGGTTTTTTTACCATTGATTTCAACCTCGACGGCCAGTTCTAGTCTTTTAGAATTATACAAAGGATACAATATTAGTTATGAGGAATCCGTTTTTAACATCAAAATTGAACAGGCGATCAATAATACTCAAGTGTTAGTCGCGTGACGTTAAATTTTTATTTGTTTACAAAATAAATGAGTCAAGAGTTGCGTTTTCTTGGTTATTGGAAAACAAAATGCGTAAATTCATAAAAACGAATAACAAAAATTATTTTGCATTAAGCAATAAGTTTGATATTTTAAAAAGATGATTATTCCCTTCTGACTTTCACAATGCATTGTTTTGCTTTGTAAACATCTATTGGAAATGAAATAAATTTTAATCCCCAACAAAATTGAGTACAACCAGTAAAGTAGCACACAGACATTGTTTCGAATAAAATGATCGAATAAGAACGGAAATGTGTTTGCACGTGACCTTTTATGCATACACGTTAAGACTTGTCCATGCCACACGTAAATCAAGATTCACAGAAAAACAAGGACGCGCAATTATATTTTCAAGAATCAAGAAAGTGTTGAGAGTGACTGTTCTTGACGCGCCATTTTATGTTCAAGAATCATGAATTCTAGCAGTGACGACTAAATAGTCTTGGTCTGTGCCGCTGCGTCTGTTCAACTTAAAGCGCAAAGAAAACGAAATAAAAAATGGTGGGTGAAACCTTGAATCGAAAGAAGAACGATCTATGGAGCATACCATGCTCTTTTAAGCGAAGTGGAAGAGGAAGCTGTTATGTTTGTTTTGTTTTTTAACTAGGCTAATTATCACATGATCTAGTTTGCGCTTCTCATCGGCTGACACAGCTTGAATCAAGAATCATGATTCCAAATTTTAGAACATGTTCTAAATCTGTGAATCATCGCGAATCACCGCTAAAACTGATTCTGGTGAATCGCGCTTCTCGCTATGCCACATTTGAAACGGGGCGAATCATCGTGATTTTTTAATTGAATCGCAGTGAATCACTGATTTACAAATTTTGTTTCTAGTGTGGCTAGCCTTTAGCTTATGTCTATTTTACATGCACAATATAAGGAATTGGTTTGCATAAATCTTGATACTTAACTGTGTTACTTAGTCATTAGTAGTCCATCCACGAAGTAAACAAGATTTGAGGTTTTTATAGTTTTTCAAGAGTAAAACACTGCACAGCCTACCTTAATATGCTTTACTTTTAGATATTAAAATAAGATAGGCCAACTTTCAACAATCGACATCTTCAATTAAATATTCTGCACTTACGGAACCTACTCCATTGATTTTTAATCGGTTGAAATTTTAGCTTTTGAATTTTAATGTTCACCGCATGAGTGTTTTATATATTTTTACTTTATGTTGTTGCAATGATGATATTAAAAAAAATATTCTTAAGCCTATAGTAATACGGCTGACCACTAGACAAAGTAAACAAAAAGCTCGTGCTTTTTGTCACGTGATTGCAAATGCTCTATACCAGGATGTTTTTCAAACAGAAAGAAAACACAAAAAATAATAACCTAATCGATTAAAAAAAAAATGTTATCAAATTTTTACACGTTTTGTGTTGTTTTATTTGCTTCTATATTTAGAGTGTTGATTTTATTTTTTAGTGTATTGACGTTTTAAACACACTAAACATGTTTTTCAGCATCTAAACTGTGTTTTGATATTGGTATTTTAAAATAATCGAAAGAAATTGATTTAAAAATAATATATATTATGTCTTTTAATAAATGACAATAGAAGTTTTATTTTACTTTTATATTCATAAGAAAAAGAAGATGCTTAATAGAGCATTGTTATGTCATTTTAAACACTAATCTAAATGCTGGACTAGACTCAGACCACGGATGAGCTTAAGACGCAATAATCTTCTTTATAGAAGGAGCGTGAGTGTAATATATATGCTAAGATAGACATTGTTTCATATGCATTGTATTCCTATCTATTAGTATAGATACCAATCTACTTACCTGCATTTATAGATACATTCATATATTCATACATATATATATATATAGCATCCTTCCATCCTCAAGGGACGATGGCGCAGTCTCATTTTCCTCTGCCCTCGAAGTAGGAAGTAGAAAAGGAGGCCCCGATAGCCTGGGCAATGCTTTAAAAGGCCAGCTGTCGCCCAAGCAGCAGGCCCTCTATCTCTCCACGCTGATGGTGATTCCAGGTGAACAGCTAGCTGATACAACGAGGGGCCATCTGCGTCGCAGGAGTTGCCAGAGAGATAGCGCGTTCGATATAAAGCTGCCTTAGGGACTCCATCTCCTGTTAGGGTTTACTCCCTTAGCCTCTCCATATACAGGTCTAGCCGCGATGCAGCGGGGGTTTGAGATCGGAGTTTCCCTCTCCTAGATGAGCTACCTATCAAGGTTTACGAGCCCCATCTCCCCGAAGCTGCTGGTTTTAAAGCCACCAGCGGCCCACCTTCACCCCTTTCTCCTGTTAGTTGAAACATGATCCGCCAGACTTGGTTTCAAGTAATTCTAGAAGGCCAGGAGCTGGACTTTGGTTAGCAGATGCTATTTGAGACGCAAGCCAAGCGGATATTTCGAGAAGAGTGGGTGCTTATTTCCCATCACCCATCCCCGGCAGTACTAACCTTGGGCCTTGGACCACACATAATTGATACTTACATACATATATACATACATATATACTTACATACATACATACATATTATATACATACATACATACGCATTCACCTGTCCATCTATGGAGTTATTCATGATTACTTAGACGGAGAGCGAGATACAAAGGATTGCGAAAGACAGAGATGATTCGAGTTTGAGAGGAAGAAAAAGAAGGCAAGAGAAGGATAGAGAGCGATAAAGATAATGAGAAATAAAAAGAAATATAAATGAATGGGAAAGGATGGGTGTTAAATGTTCAAAGTTGTGTGAACCTAATGAAGCTCGGAGAGGCAATGAGAGTGAAAGAGCGAGAGAAAGAGACAGAGAGAGAGAAAAATATAACAACGGATAAAAATTGAAATATTATAACTGAGTCCAATGAAATATTCTAAATGGACATATAAAACTAGTATTGTATGAATAATACATTTCTTACGCCAAGAATACTCTAGATTATATTATATGATCAGAAGGGAAATAAAGTGTTATTTTTATGGTCTGCAAAAATATAAATTATTTATGGACCTGGTATGACATAAAATTAAGACAGTACTTCGATGTCTGCATTTTTTTTTATATATTCTACTACTTTTCATGTGTAAAATGATATAGGTTCTAGGTATCACTGTTCACACTAAGAAACAGGGGCATTAATTATGAATTCTACTAGTTGGCTAGACATTGTTTGTTGTCGCTTGTTTTCTACCAGAGTTATCCTAATATAACCAACCAATGATTGATGATTTAGATTCTAATATAACCAATGATTGATGATTTAGATTCTATACAGTTCTGCTACATAAAAATGCATTCGTTTTTTTTGTTACATACATTTAAATGTATATATATATATATATCCTACTAGTAGATCTATATATTTATGTTCGTCTAAATGACAAAGAAACGAATGACTTAAAGGAATAACATATTTAAAAAAAAATAGAAAAAAAAAAAGAAAAGATAACCATAGACTATAATGGACCGCTTGCTTTAATATTTCTGCTATATGATGACTCGATACACTGACTTTCGGAATTTCCGATTCGTTGTTTCCTTTGCACTTCCGTTTTATTTAATCGCTTCGATTTTCTCAATGAGAAATTAAAATTAAAATCGAAAGTTGTATAAAGCGGAAACATTTCAGAAACAACGAGGAGCGTAGAAGTAATTTAAGGCAGCCTTATTGGTTGCGCACGGAAAAAAAGTTGATATAAGCTGTAAAAATAGAGCAAGGGGTCCATCTTATTCATCTTATTATGGTCTATGAGATAACCAACAATAAGAAAAGAATATTTCGCATCACGGGAAAACCCATTCCCTAGAACACATGCATATGAAATCAGTTTTAAAGGGACATCACTCTGAATATATATTTAATGGCTCTACAGTTTATAATATTAACATAATTGATAGTACGTTTATTTATTTTTTTTAAATTTACAAATAAAGCAATGTAGTAGATAGTTAAAAATTTCTTTTGGAGAATGTTTCCAATTTATGAACTATTTTTCCCCATCTAGTAGTTTATGGAACACAAAGATATATATTTATACAAAATACTCTTCGACTCCTTTCATAGTTGCAGATTTTTATCTTATTCTTGAATTGAGTAGCCTACACAAAAACATGAACGTTGTTAACTTTTCTAGTCTTACATACAACGTTCACTAGGCTGTACCAGTACAAAGTAGAATTACTCCGAGGAGCTGTGATGACCGATTCATCTTGATAAGGTCAAACTAGCCGGACACCGTGACATCTGATGTTTACGCAAAGGGTCACTTCTGCACGTTCTTAGAGTACCACTTCGGGTACCTCAAAAAATGTCTAACGCCCAGCGGGCGCATCCTGGGGAGGAAAAATCCCCGTACACACATCCACACTTGCGATGTTTAATGAAGGACGTACAATTAAAAGAATGGGAGTGGTAGAAGGAGGGATTAAACGGATGAAAGCATGGAGGAAGGGATAAAAATGAGGGATGGAGTGAGGGAGAAATAAAATCTCTATACTGGTATCGAATTTTTTTTCCAGCTCGCGTGAAATCGATTTCGCCCGGAGTAAACTTCTCTCCCTCTCTCTCTCTCTCTCCCCCTCTCTCTCTCCCTCTCTCTCTCTCTCTCTCTCCATTTCTCTCTCTTTCCTTTGTTTGTGTGTGTTTTGTTTCACCCATACGACTGCTACCTGCTGAAGCCTCCGCGAGAGAAAGAATGATCAACTACTCCCCCCTTTTTTTGCCCGTATCGATCCCGTTTTTATTTGTCACAGATGTATCGGATGAAACAACACGCTCGCAGTACGAGTATCCGAGGACGCTCACAACATAAACACACACACGCACACACATACATGCGTGAACACACGAATGCATTTTTAAAACTAAAAAGAAACGCAGTCACCTCAACCCGATAATTAAAGCGCGACCTTTCGTTTCTTTTACATGTTGATACTTTTGCAATTATATAATTTTTTTTTTTAAATCTCTAAAACGCTAAGAAGGAATAATAAGGAAGTAAGTTGTGCCGATTCTGGTGTGTTTTTAAATTGTATACCGGCAGACGACAAGGCTAAAGCCTTCCAAAGTGTATTTGATTGTTTATGAGTTGTTGTGCTGTTTTTTTTCTTTCGGAAAAGGAATTAACGAAACGAATCAATGCGACATGACAGGTGTGTGCCAGGTTGCCATGTGATGCAAGTTGTGGACTTCATTAGTGTGTTTCATCAGCGGACTTCATCGTTGGGCCTCATCATTGGACTTCGTCAAAACAAACCTGATACACATCAATAAGTAATTTCCCGACTGAGGCAGAGAAGAAAGAGAGAAGGGAAATAACTCTATTGAACAGATTGAAAGGGTAGGTAATATGTTTGCTTGTATGTATAGATAGATGTAGATGGATAAATAGATAATTACAGATATAAATATAGATAAAATGAATAGATAGATAATGGGGAAAGAGTACATATAAAGACATATATATATATATATATATATATATATATATATATATATATATACAGAGAGAGAGAGAGAGAGAGAGAGAGAGAGAAAGAGAGCGAGAGAGAATAGATAGATGGTGATAAAGAGAGATAGATCAAGAGATAGATATATCGATAGATATAGATGGATAGATAAATAGATAGATATATAGATATACTTAGATTAAAATATAGGTAGATACTTAGATTCATACAAAAGTAGAAATATGGATGGATAGATAGATTGATAGATCGATAGAGAGATAAAGATAGAGAGAGAGAGAGAGAGAGAGAGAAAGATGCTTAGACATACAGATAGATAGATCTATTGATACGTTGATGGACAGATAATCTTTCCAAAGCAAGACAAACAATCATATTGACTGTACTTTACGGTCACACACAAAACACACACAAACAAACACACACAAACAACCAACATCAAAATTGTCTAATAAATGAAATCAAGTACGTCAATGGTAGGGACAAATAATAAAACGCCATTGGTATTTTTTTTTACTTCCTGTGGCAAACTCAATAAAAAATATTTGTGTTTGATGTCCGAGAGAATTAACGCCCTTGGTAACATAAAAATCATTGCTCTCCCCGCTAAACCCATATATCTACCCAATCCATGTTCAGATTGGACTTCAGCACTAGTCAGTAGGTTTGTGTAGACAAAATAAATTTAACTTATTGCATGCATTCAGGATAATGTTTTTCAGTGTATTTTGATCCCTATATGTATTACACTGAATTGAAAGGCGCTGATTTAAGTATGTGTTGTTTGTTTTTTTCTTGTCTTTATATATTTTAATTATGCTGATTTATTGCAGTTGAATAAAATAAATCAAATTTAAAACGTGTCTAAGCTAGTAAATTATTTTCTTTTACAAATAATGCATCAAGGTGCGACCTACATATTATAAGGGTGGCCCAAGCACCGAATGGGAAAGCACCTTAATGCGTTACAACCAAGGGATATATATTTATTTAAATCATTAATATTTCAATGTTGGACTTTATGCTTAAAGTTTTTTTTTATTACCCGACATAAAGGCAAACCAGCCAATTTGAAATTCTCCTAGAATTACGATTTTTAAACTTTTTTTCTATCCTTTTATGAAATTACAAATTATCTTATATATTATAGACGCTCCTTCTATAAAGAAGATTATTTCATCCTACGCTCATCCGTGGTCCGAGTCTAGTCTTGCATTTTTATTAATGTTTTAAATGATGTTAAGTTACTGGTTTTCCTGGTTTGTTCAGGCAACTCATTCCAGGCCCGAATTCCGATCGGGAAGAAAGAGTGCTTGTATGTATTTGTTCTTGCAATAAGGATAAGGAAAGTGTTTTTTTTTTGCCATATGTTTATCTGAACATTGCAACAGGTTGTTATTGGGTTGTATTTCTAAATTAGAGTTTAATGCCTTATGTATTATTAGCCTACTACTGTACTCTTTGCCCTTCTGTCCTCTAGTATTTCTAGGTTTAGTGATTTGACTATTGGTGTTACTCTTGTCAGTTGTGAATGTTGTGAATATTATCGCTAGTAATGAATCTTGCAGCTCTTTTCTGCATTAGTTCTAATTTTTTCATGTTTTATTTAGTTGAGAGCAGAAATGCAAAATATTAACGTCAATAAACTCAGAGTTTTAAAAAAACATTTTAACTTGTTAATAAAGCCGGAAATTTAGAAAATTCCTATTTGGTGCAAAAAAAAAATCATATTTAAATTAAAATTCGCATCTGTAAGTAAAATGCATTTCCTACAGTAAAGCTGTACAATTTGCCACGAGCAGAAAAGCTTGAATTATCAATTAGCCTGCCTTTATGAAAATAAACTGCCTTTTAATGACAATTAGAGTTTGGATAATAAATCAATGAAAAACTAAAAAGAACATAACTGTATAGACTTTGCTAAATTAACAATAATTATTACAATAGTGTTTCAAAAATGTGCCAAAATAATGAATAATTAAGTGAGTAATAGTAATATCACATTCAGATAAAATAATAAAAAATATGTGTATAGTTATATTGCTAATATAAGGCTATGTAATATGTGGAGTAGGACTGTTTCTTAACATTGATGGCATGTTTCAAATAGCTGGTAACTACAGAAAATGAAATATTATGACACTGATGCTTTCATTATTAAAAAGACATTTTTCAATCTGTGACAAAAGTAAAGTGAAAAGTAAATTATAAGAAAAAAAGATTCCATTTTTTAAAAAGCATTGTCTTATGTATTTTAATAGCTATTATATTTAAGTATTTGACAATGTTTAAGAAGATGATAATAATGTTTAATGTATAAACCATGTTTACTGTGTAGAATATATAAAGGTTGTTCATATAAGCCAATCAGAATTGGTTATCCCCTCCCTAACTTTTATTTCCGGTAGTGGCATATCACTGATCTATATGTATTCTTTAGTGGTAGCCTTGGTAGCCGTGGTAGCATATATGTAGCATTTTTTTTATAAATTTTATTACGACTTGGAATCTCTTCATTACTTTATGATGAATTTCATCAATTATGATCAATTACTATTTTCACAAAAAGAAATATTGTTATTCTTTCTGATCAATTCATAAAATGTCAAACGGATCTATATACTTTATAGAAGGAGCGTCTGTAATGTATAAGATAAGATAAGATAATCTTAGTGAAATCAGTGGATCACGTTTTGTCCCTTTGTAAACAAGCCAAACAAAGGTCGGAAGTCTGAAATTCGCAAAAGAAAAAAAAAACAAGTTTGGTAAAAAAAAATAATTCAATCTAAAATAATCGAGTTATAATTTAGGAATCTTACCAATTTTAGTCAGTCGTTTACTAATGGAATTTACTTACTCCTACACAGTTACTATTCCCCCCCCCCCCCCCCCAAATGTTATCATCTTTGGTTCTTCCCAGTGTAGATTAAAAGGCTCAATCCATTTACTTTCTCGGATCTGCTACCGCCATAGCTAATGTCCTAAAAGTTAATGTCATTTATTTTGAAACGAGTTCTCTCCCCCCCCCCTCCTTTTTCCTGTTTTTTTTTTAAATTAAAAAATCGAAGCAAATACTATGAAACAAAGTATTATTACATAGACTTATCTATTTCTCTATTTCTTTTTCTATTAATCTGTTTATCTATTTTATACTTCTTATCTATTATACTTCTTATCTATAATTCTTTTTTATCTATTTATTTATCTATATATTTATCTATCTATTTATCTATCTATTTATCTATCTATTTATCTATCTATTTATCTATCTATTTATCTTCGACTTATCTTCGACTTATCTATCTATTTATCTATCTATTTATCTATCTATTTATCTATCTATTTATCTATCTATTTATCTATCTATTTGGTACTAACTTTATAAAAAATGTGGCAAGGATAATAAATAAAAAAAAGTCGAGAATACTAATTTGGACATTTATTATCAGCACCATATATAGTACTTGTAATAATAACTAATCAAACATAACATACAACATTTACAAAGAAACACAATTCAAATAATGAAAATCTTTGACTACGAAAATATAATACGCAATAAAAATTATCATATTTTCTATCAAATTAAATAAAATATATTTAATACATTGAAGATTAACCCAAATTCAATACAGATAAATGTATTTAATAATAATTCGCATTTAAAGTTTAAGTATGAATTATTATGAATTTTAAGTCTTAAACTAAACCAAAAATGGAATTTTATTCGAAAACAATCCAGATCACAAAAAAAGAAAATATCAAATCGTATATCATATTAAATTCTATGTTAATAGTTATTTTATCTAAGAACTGATTGAATCCAAACATACATTTAAAACTAAATAGTAAATCAGATGAATTTCTTTCTAAATTTTTTCATACAGAATTATTCTATAACAGTGGTTCCCAACCTGTGGGTCGCGTCCCCCTTGGGGGTCGAGCGACCATTTCACGGGGGTCGCCTAAAACCATCAGAAAAGCTAATATTTTCCTACAACGGCCTTAGGAACCGAGACACCGCTTCTCTATCTATGTCCAAGCGGGTCCGCCCACATGCACATACTCCCACCTACGACTACCCGGCGTGATAACATCAAAAAGCAAACATCATCACATACTACCCGTACAAATACAGATCTATGTAAAAGGTTTGGCGGCGTAATGTACTTAGGACGGACCAGTCACACATGTGTAAAGAGTTGTTGTGTTAAAAGAATCTTTTTTGTTAAATCAGCCATTGCATTCCAAGCAGCAGTGTTGGTGGTAAAACGACACTTCAGGAATATATTGAAACTTTTTTTACACCATTGTTGCACATTGTAATAGAGGTGTCACAGGTTGCACATGAATTGACCTTCCACAAGAAGTGGCGGGCATGTAGGTCGATTATGATCGTTCTGCGAATCGGAGCAGTTGATTGGATAACTCGTTTTTTTGGCGGGTCAGCTGATTGGACAGTTTACATCTTGTGACTAAATGTTTGGATGGCTGAAATAATGGGTGCTGTTGCGGTGGGACGTTAAGGCCGATGTGACAACGGGTGCACCCAGCTGGCGATTCCAATTTTCCTCTTTGATATTTGGTGACATCGTGCACTTGAAATTGTGGTTTTAAGCTGTTTGTTTGTCAGTGCATTAGGATTAAACGATCAAATTTTAATTTGTTTAGGATAAGTAAGAGGCATAGAGTACAACAAGTCACTTAGAAGAGTTCAACGATTTACGTACACGAAAATAGATTAGGAAACGTGTGTTGCGAAATGATCGAATGTTGCATAGTGTTGGAGAAACTGTTAAGTTTTGTTGAAAACAAAAACAATAAAACTCCAACATCAATTGTTACATTTCAAGACTGAATATTGTGCTTTTGCAAAGAATGTCACTAGAATTTCTAATCCAATGAGAAAGAAGGAATTTCAACCACTATCGTTCGTGGTGTAATTAGAAATAAATAAATATTTCCTATTTGTATATATAATTACATTTCTTTTGGTTTTTGTTCAATTTTTACAATGAAAATACATCCTACATACAAATTACAATTATAAGGTAGCGAAGAAATAAATTTTATGGTTGTGGGTCGCCATAACATGAGGAGCTGTATTACGGGGTCGCGGCTCTAAGAAGGTTGGGAACCATTGTTCTATAAGTTCATCAAATTCTATTTTTCTTAAGGTCTCATTTTCGATGCACAAAATAGCCTACTCAATGCAGACAACCTCGTCTGGGTTATTGTGCTTCTTAACCCTTACAGTCCCGGGCGCGTATATTGCGGAACTGAAGGAAGCATAGATAGAAGTAGGTCGGTACGGGAAGGGTTAATTGATTTTTGATATTTTTAACTCTTGAAAATTACCTTTCTCGTGTACAATTAGTGACTATTAAACTGAGAAACAGGCGGAAGATTGATTCCACATTGGGGAAGGCCACTTGAATATTTTCTTTGAATATTATTTTATACAAGTCTGTATGCGACAATGTGGAAATTTTTTAAGGCTTATGCGTTTGTCTCACATATGTGTTTAAATGAAGTAGTTCTTCAGTAAGATTTTGTTGACATCTTCTGGGTATTCTTGCATTAACAGCTCACCTCTTTAAAGTTCTACCTTTGATAATGTAAGATCGGCAAGAACGGAACATATTTTCACTACATCATCATAAACAGAAGCTCTTCTTCCAAAATTTGATTCGAGTGCAACTAATATAGGAATAAATGATTTAATCCTAAATGTATCCCTTGAAGAGATTTCGTAAGGCATCACCAATGTCAGATGATTTTTAGAAATTCCCTTGCCTTTTACATCTTATTATCCTTCTGGCAGTTCTATATTCAGTACTTGGCAACGTGCTTTTGCTTGCTGCTCAAGTGCATCAAAATCTTCCCTAATTTCACGTAAAATATCCAAAAACGACCTGTATCAATCTGCACAACTACTAAGTAAAATATTAGGGCTTTGAAGAATTTTATGTACTCTTGAAAAATGTCTCAGTATTCCATTATTCACATGGAGCATAAAACACGAATTCAAATTCTTCCATCTTATCTAAAATCTAGTATCACCCGTTGTATTATTATCTGAATGTAAATAATTGAGTACATGGGTGATATCATTGTAATTTTCTAAAATAGCTTCTCCCCACCCACCCAGCCAACTCACTTGGTATAAGCCAGGTTGACGAAACTAAATCGAGTATAAATTTAGTTTTCTAATTATCTTTTTCTTGTAGTTTATTGTATCTTTCGAAAAAGCCATCAACTGTTAAGGAAACATAATACATCCTTAAAAATGGAAACACCTTTTTTCCCTTTTTTTTCCCACCTTCCACTCCATTTTAGTATTGGAGTGTTGGACACTCAAGTAACATGACCACAGTGTCGCTTCAGGCTAAAGATTTAATTGAATCGTGGAATCAATCCCTGTCTGTGACTAACTCACTGACTGTTGAACTGTTGAAATATGCAAGTGATTCGATTGATTCTTCCCCGCTCACCGGTAGATACAGCTTGAAGTTTCGATGATTGATTTTGTTTTTCTTTCTTTCTAGTTACTGATGTTGATTTTGGCTGCTGGCTATTGGTTTTGTTATACCAGAGCAAGACTGTCCGCGGTATTATAGGTTATATGAGATTGTAAAGACTCGTAGGCCTATTTGAAAATTTCCGGTAATAATCGGAAACACCCGATGTTTTTGTCATGAACGTCATTGTTATGATAGTTCAGACCATAGACTGTAATATACATGGACCGCTTGCTTTAGTATTTCTGCTAAATGATGACTCGAAACACTGATTTTCTGAATTCCCGAATCTAGATAAAGAAGTTGCTATAAAGAAGTTTCTATACTAGTTCCGTTATATTTAATCGCTATGATTTTCTCATAGACTATAATAAGATGGACCGCTTGCTCTATTTTTAGAGCTTATATCAACTTTTTTTCTGTGCGCAACCAATAAGGCTGTCTTAAATTACTTCTACGCTCCTCGTTGTTTCTTAAATGTTTCCGCTTCATACAACTTTCGATTTTAATTTTAATTGTTCATTGAGAAAATCGAAGCGATTCAATAAAACGGAAGTGCAAAGGAAACAACGAATCGGAAATTCCGAAAATCAGTGTTTCGAGTCATAATATAGCAGAAAAACTAAAGCAATCGGTCCATGTATATTATAGTCTATGATTTTCTGAAGTAAAATTAAAATCGAAAGTTGTATACAGCGGAAACATTTATAGATCAGTGTTGTATGCGCACGGAAAAAGAATACAAGCTCTAAAAATAGATCAAGCGGTCCATCTTATTATAGTCAATGATAGTAGGAATAATAGTAAAACAAGTATTCATTTAAAGTCGAAAAAAATGCGATTTAAGAAAACGGAACTTATATTGCAACTACTTCATTTAGAATCGGGAATTACAAAACAAGAAGATATCAGCAGAAAAAACTAAAGCAAGCGGTCCATGTATATTATAGTCTATGGTTCAAACATACATGTGATATTCAGTTGAAACTCTTTCTTTAATAAAGCTTTAAAAATGAGAAAAAACGTTTTTTTTTTAAACAAAAACTTCTGCGGTACCTTTGAGCGGGTTTTATCCCCGCACTTTTCTTTCTGCTGAAAACATTAGGTTTTTTCTCATGAATTATTATTGATCTTTAATTGGCATTTTTGTGCTTGGATCCTCAGTTTAGTCTTACATATCTAAGGACATTCCTACAACGGTACGTTGTAAGTACTTTATAGTGTCTTGGATTATATTAGTTCAGTAATTTCATCAAATAACGTGTCTGAGTCGCATACACATTTGGCCTCTTAGTAAGTAAATTGACTAAACACCTATATAACTTGTGGTCCAGCACAATGTAAGATTATTTGCCATTTCTTGGATCTTTGTCCCTGAATTTTCCCCCTCCGCCCTCGCTTGTAAGTATATTACTACATGTCATCTATTTCCATTTTCTAAAGTTTTCACTCAAGTTGCCATCTGTCAGATTTTGACTTTTTTTTACTTTGGCTTGGAATTCAGCATTGTATCTGCACATTCTCTTTAATCAGCTACAATTGCTGTCTCTCCTTCCAACTGTTGCAATCGCTGTCTCTCCTTCCAAATGTTGCAATCGCTGTCTCTCCTTTCAAATGTTGCAATCGCTGTCCCTCCTTCCAAATGTTGCAATCGCTGTCTCTTCTTCCAAATGTTGCAATCGCTGTCTCTCCTTCCAAATGTTGCAATCGCTGTCTCTCCTTCCAAATGTTACAATCGCTGTCTCTCCTTCCAAATGTTGCAATCGCTGTCTCTCCTTCCAAATGTTGCAATCGCTGTCTCTTCTTCCAAATGTTGCAATCGCTGTCTCTCCTTCCAAATTTTTCAATCGCTGTCTCTTCTTCCAAATGTTGCAATCGCTGTCTCTCCTTCCAAATGTTGCAATCGCTGTCTCTCCTTCCAAATGTTGCAATCGCTGTCTCTCCTTCCAAATGTTGCAATCGCTGTCTCTCCTTCCAAATGTTGCAATCGCTGTCTCTCCTTCCAAATGTTGCAATTCGTACGGGTTAATATTCCTTCTCTGCCACTAAGTGCTTTCACGTGGACAAACAAAAGATATGCTCTAGTATTTGTCCTAAGTAATCGTTGACGACATTTTATGCTACGTCTTTTTTCCGATGCATTACAATGACTCACGTTTTCTGAAATGTCAGCTGCCACCATAATAATATTAACTTAATAGAAAAACAATAAAAGTCTTTTCGATAGACGATAATTAACCGTGTTTGATTAGATCGCCATCTTATTCGTAAACAAAGGGGGATGCACTCTTACAATGCACAAACATATAAACAGAAAATTTGGGTTAATACCAAGCCACGGGCATTTCCTGTTTATTTTAAAAAGAGGTTGTGCGTTATGTCTGGTATCTATGATGTATATCTGTATTGTGTAATGTGGCCTATATACTTTGTGATTTATAATATTTGGCCTCTTTGGCTAGGTAATATTTTAATTGTGAGTGATCTATTATTATACAGTATATACTGCTTGTTCTATTGTTTGTATGATATATACTCTGAGTGCAGAAAAATAGTTTGATCAAAACACATACACACATCTATATAATGTATTTAAAGGAAAAAAAACACTGTAACTGTTATAATAGTTATGGACAAAGTTTTCACTAGCATCACTGTAGATCCGAACCTGATATTGCTTAATACTGTGAATGATGAGAATGATGTGAATGATGTGAATGATGTGAATGATGTGAATGATGTGAATGATGTGAATGATGTAAGTAATGTGAATGATATGAATGATATGAATGATGTGAATGATGTGAATGATGTGAATGATGTGAATGATGTGAAAAATGTGAAAAATGTGAATGATGTGAATGATGTGAATGATGTGAATGATGTGAATGATGTGAATGATGTGAATGATGTGAATGATGTGAATGATGTGAACGATGAGAATGATGTGAATGATGTGAATGATGTGAATGATGTGAATGATATGAATGATGTGAATGATGTGAATGATGTGAAAAATGTGAATGATGTGAATGATGAGAATGATGTGAATGATGTGAATGATGTGAATGATGTGAATGATGTGAATGATGTGAAAAATGTGACTGATGTAAATGATGTGAATGATGTGAAAAATTAGTGAATGATGTCTATGTTGTGAAAAATGTGAATTATGTAAATGATGTGAATGATTTTAAAACAAATGCCCCAGTGTTAAAATGTATTGCGCATAGAACTGATTGCGGGATATGCGCTATGTAAGCTTCATTATTATTATTATTATTATTATTAAAACAAATGTCCCAGTGATAAAACAAATGCCCCAGTGATAAAACAAATGCCCCAGTGTTAAAACAAATGCCCCAGTGATAAAACAAATGCCCCAGTGTTAAAACAAATACCCCAGTGATAAAACAAATGTCCCAGTGATAAAACAAATGCCCCAGTGATAAAACAAATGCCCCAGTGATAAAACAAATGCCCAAGTGTTAAAACAAATGCCTTATTTTTAAAACAACTGCACCACTGAATCAGTCAAACAGGGGCATTTATGTATAAACTAAAGCAATTTAAAAGAAGTCGGCCAAATTGATGAACGTCGCGTGCCAAACATGACTAAACAAATTGCATCAAATTTGTCTTTCGTGACAATCCACACTAGAAGCCGAAATTCTCTCTTTTCATTCACTTTACTCTTAAAGAAAGAAACTTTTTTCTTCTTCTATAAATCACAGAAAAATTTGAGAAATAAAAAAGTTAAGTGTTAGTCAGACATTGGTTTAAAGAGAATTTTTGTAAGTGCTAAATTTGAACCGATGTTCAGTAGACATAGTTTTTGTTTTTTAAATTATTGTTGTTGTTGTTTTTTTTATTATTATAATATTTTGTTGACACATCCATTTGTGTGTACATTTTTGTTTATAGAAATGAGCTGTTTGTTTGTTTTTGCATGATTATTTTTTAGAAAATTATTCTGCAGGCGAAATTTTTTATGTCAACAAATAGTTAGAGTGTTTAATGTCTTTATGAAAAACTTATGATGATGTTGTTTTTACAGAAAAAAATTTGTGCACCCTTGTTTTGAAATTCCCAACCTTATCATTAAAAAAAAAACATGATTGCATAATAATATTATAAAAATAGGCCCACATTAGTCTCTTTGATTATAAAAAATGTTTGTGCAAGTATAACAAATGATAACAAAAAGAAAAATCCCCCCCAAAAAAGTGTTTTTAAATTTAGTAGTGTCACGTGCGAAATCAGCTACTGACGTTAGATGATATTTTTAGTAATGTATTATTATATATTATTTTGATTCATATCCATCTTGGATCTCACAAGGTTGTATAAGAATTTATATTGATGTTATTGAATTAGTTTTGATGTTTATTTGACTCGTCGCGATATGAATCTTTTGTGTATAAAGTGATTTAGATAAACTGTACCTTAATATATAGGAAATCCACAATCCTGTTTGAAATTGAACACAATTTTATTCCAACAAGTTGAGATGATAAAATATAACAATACCACAGAATACATGTACCAGTATTATATAATGAAACTTAATCAGTTGAGATTCTTCTATAATGAGTTAAGCTGTAATCCTATCTTTAAGAAAGTGGTCAAAAACAGTCCTCACACATTAGCGCCCAAACTAGAACTAAACTAAACGGTATTCCACCCTCGTGCATAGGACGTATTTTATAGCTATGACGTAGTGTCTAGACATATGCATGTTTTATTCCTAACACGGAAACATTTCGGGTTTAAGATTATTTCATTTTAACTTTAGTTAATAATAACAGAACCAATATAATATGGAAATAAATCTACTCGTAACACTCGCCCCCCCTTAAGACACAAAGGAATTACAGACAGCGTTAAGTATGGAATTCTTTGTAGAGTACCCATAAAATGAACCGAATTCCCAAACTTTTCGTAAGATTTAATTGACTATTGGACAATCTTTTAAAGATTAAAATGAACCATATATTACATATCCCCTTAATAACAAAGTCGCTATTATGGAATCCCTTATCACATTATGTTAACAATGATTATTAATTAAACATTTATTTATCAATTAATATTTACAATTATGATTATTGTGTGTACAACGTTGACCATAAAACTATTACCACCAATAACCAATTCCCACAGAATTGATATGAATTACCCAAATAAGTGGAACCGATTAATAATTGATAGATAATTCTTTAGAAAATTTAATTTATTTATAACCGATCACTGTATCATTAACTAATGATTTTCAGTTATTATATGATTATTATGATGTCTCAATTATGACATCAAGAATATTTAAAAAAAAAAATGTTATAATCTCAGCTGATTTAGCTTTTACATAGCATAAAATAAGACATCCAAATTATAACATGACGACATAGAAACAAACAATTTTCAAAACACATCAATAATCAATTGAACAAACACAAGTGTGGATGTATTCAAGTTAAATACCGGTGTGTGTGCAACTGATGTATGCAATAGTTACCTTTTACCTTACAACGTATGATTGTTTCTAGTAGAATTTGAAGTTTTGTTCTGTAATGTTTCATATTGCAATATTTCAAAACATAGTTTATTTATTGTCATATTTACAATAATATAAATGTTAATCAATACAATGAATGACATAAAAGAAAAACATTTCATGAGAAACTGACTTTATCTTCTGGTTTACCAGTTACATGCGCGACAACGTCTCAGCGACCACATTTTGTTTACCTGGTAAATATAACACATTTAAATTATATGCTTGGAGGAATAAGCTCCAGCGAATAATTCTTTGGTTCTGTTTAACCCTGGAAAGGAAAACTAAAGGGTTATGATCAGTTAAAATATCAATTGGATATGGAGAACCATTGATATAAAAATCAAAATGTTTAAATGCCAGGATTAATCCTAAAAGTTCCTTTTCTATCACACTATAGTTTCTTTGATGCTTATCAAATTTTTGAGAGTAAAAACTAATCGGGTGTTCCAGTGAATCATCACCCTTTTGGGAAATGACCGCTCCCATCCCTGTATCACACGCGTCAACGGTAATTTTAAAGGGTTTACTGTAATTGGGTGTTACTAATACAGGTGCCTCAGAAAGAACATCTTTTAATTTATCAAAGGCCTGGTGGCATTCATTAGACCATTTGAAAGTGCAATTCTTCTTTAATAGATTTGTTAATGGACATGTAATGGTTGAGAAATTTTGACAGAACCGACGGTAGTACCCCGCCATCCCGAGAAAACTACGGAGTTGTTTACAGGTTTCAGGAACAGGGAACTCACGAACAGCCTTAACCTTTGCATTTAATGGTTTTACCAAACCATTTCCCACTATGTGACCTAGATACTCGATGGTTGCATGGCAGAACTGACTCTTAGTCAAGTTAATGGTGAGATTAGAACGAGTCAATTTCGTAAATAACAAATGTAGTTGATCTAAATGAGATTTAAAATCGTCACTAAAGACAACAATATCATCGAGGTATGCATGACATTTAGGAATGTCCTGAGTAATGGTATTTATTAACCGTTGAAAAGTAGAGGGTGCATTAACCATACCAAAGGGCATGACCTTAAATTTGTACAGTCCGTCAGGGGTTACAAACGATGATATCTCCTGAGCCCTCTCCGTCAGGGGAATCTGAAAATACGCCGTCAATAGGTCAATTTTCGTCACAAACTTAGCATTACTCACTTGATCTATTAGATCGTCGATTCTTGGTATTGGATAGGAATCAGTTTTTGTCACTTTGTTTACCTTACGGTAGTCCACACAAAACCTCATGGATCCATCGGCTTTAGGTACCAATACGCAAGGGGAAGACCAGTCACTACTACTAGGTGTAATAATGTCATTGTCAAGCATGTAGTGAACCTCTTTACGGATGCATTCTAACTGGATAGGATTTGACCTGTATGGATGTTGTTTAATAGCTTTAGTATTTTCATTTAAAATAACATCATGCTTAACTACACTAGTTCTACTAGGTACATCTCCAAATAAATGGATATTTTCATTAATTAGACCTTTGATAGCGGATTGTTCGCAATCAGGTAAATGTGCCAATTTTTCATTTAGGTTTTTCAGAGCCTTTGTATTTTGCAGTTTGCTTTCTGCCACTTCACGCTCAATTTCGGGTGAATTATTCCCGACTTTAATAACAGTGTTTACCGAGGCAACAACATTTTGTTCTTCTCTGGTAATGTATGGTTTCAACATATTGATATGGCACACTCGTTGCGATTTCCGTCTATCAGGGGTCTTTACAAGATAGTTAACCTCACTAAGCTTAGCCATAACCTCGTAGGGTCCTGTAAACTTGGCACTCAGGGGTTGACCAGACAGTGGCGTCAGCATGAGAACTTTATCACCAGGTTGGAAGATACGGGTTCTTGCGTTGACGTCATAATAGACCTTCATCCTGTCTTGTGCCTGTAAAAGATTAGATCTGACAACTTTTAATGCATTATACAGTCTATTTTTAAAATTTTCCACGTATGTCAGTAGACCAGTGTCTTCAGTGGATGACAACCATGTCTCTTGTAACAGCTTTAGTGGTCAACGAACTGTGTGTCCGAATACCAGTTCAAAGGGACTGAAACCAAGAGATTCTTGTACAGCCTCTCTAGTTGCGAAGAGTGCGAAGGGAATACCACGATCCCAGTCGTCGTTATGCTCGAAACAGAAAGTACGGAGCATATTTTTCAATGTTTGGTGGTATCGTTCCAGTGCGCCTTGACTCTGTGGATGATATGCACTCGATACTGCATGACGAATACCCAGCCGTTCTAAGACTTGGCGAAATAACTTCGATGTGAAATTTGAACCTTGATCTGACTGCACGGTTTTCGGAAGACCATATCGGGTGAAGAATCCGATAAGTGCATCAGATATTTTGTCGGCATTTATGCTACGTAGAGGAATAGCCTCTGGAAATCTCGTTGCCGAACACATTATAGTGAACAGATACTGGTGGCCAGCCTTAGTTTTAGGCAACGGACCGACGCAGTCTATAATGATGTGACTGAAGGGTTCTGAGAATGCTGGTATGGGTCGTAGAGGAGCTACCGGAATGGTCTGATTCGGCTTGCCGACCATCTGGCAGACATGACATGATCTGCAAAACGATGTGACGTCACGACGTAGGCCAGGCCAGAAGAAATATGGAAGAATCCTATCGAAGGTTTTCTGAATCCCTAGGTGACCAGCATACGGTGAATCATGGGCCATATGTAGTATGTCCTTGCGGTAAACATTGGGTACCACGATTTGATGTACTTCGCTGCATGTTTCATCGTCGTTTTCTTTCCCTCTCCATTTCCTCATTAACAAGTCGTCCCTCAGGTAATAACCTGCGGCCATTGTTTCTAATTCTCCTTCATTCTTTGCTTCCTCTTTTAGCTTCCCGATCTCTGGATCTTTGCCTTGAGCAAGAATGAGTAGTTGTCTAGGCGACAAATTATTTTGATCAGTATGACTTGAGTGACCACCCAGAACATCCGCCATGAAGGTTGCTTGCAGGTCAATCTCTGGTGTTGGTTCTGGTTTCTTTGTCGATTCATTAGTCATCTGCTGTTTCTCCATAGCTCTGGTGATAACACATACTGAATTTTCAGTATTCCTACACTGAACAGAGTCTTTGGTTTCTTTAAGTACAGGATGTACCTGATTTTTGGCAATGTCACTTCCTAAAAGTAATGAAATGCCTCTGTAGGGAAATTTCTTCACTATCCCAACAATAACAGATCCAGTGAAGTAATTACTCTTCAACTGTATACGATGTAACGGTGCCGTAAGTGTTCCAGCCATAGTACTGATCAAGGCATACTGGCCT
Organism: Anisus vortex; assembly: GCA_949126835.1. Taxonomy (NCBI): domain Eukaryota; kingdom Metazoa; phylum Mollusca; class Gastropoda; family Planorbidae; genus Anisus; species Anisus vortex. Next base: position 21,022,805 of record OX421495.1, on the reverse strand, counting down.
GTATGAGTCAATTTCGACGTTGGTACAGTATTCTTCAACAGTAGAGATATATCAGCACCGGAGTCACGTAGAATTTTAATCTTCCGTTCTCTAGCTTGATTATCTATAGGTGACACATAGCCCTCGCTAACATCCGATAGCATGCACTCGGGTAGTTCTCTGCCTACTGAGTTTCTTGCTACACTACTGCCTCCATAAGTAAACGTTTTATTTACTGATGGTTCATCTGTCACACTCCCTTTGGAGTTGAAACTAGAATGTTCAATAGCCTCGGTCTTCATTTCAAAGACTTTTTCCGACTTTGAGCAACTTGGACATGCGTGTTTCGCCATCTCCCCATGACTAACATCAAATGTCTTTCTATTAGCTTTAATTCTTTTGTGGGCAGTTTTATTTATGTGAGTTTCAGTTTGTACGGCGATGTGTGATAAAACCACGTTGTTCTTGTTTTTAATGGGTCTTTTCTCTTTATGTAGACTCCAACAATTCTCTTTTATATGTCCATCTTTCTTACAGAATGTACAGGTAATTCTCTTTTGTACAAAACTTGAATTCTCTTGTTTATCGGCTTTTTGTTTACTTTTATCCTCTGTCGATCTTAACTTCCTCTCTGTATTACTGTTTTGAGTCCTCAAACTTGTTCTGTCATTTTGAAAATAATGGCTATGCGGGTGAATAATGACGTATTCATCGGCTTTAACTGCTGCTTGTTCTGCTATTTCAATACCACGATCAGCCAAATGAACTTTTATATCAGTGCGAATCTTCTCAGTAAAATCCTCCATCAGTATGAGATTATATAGTTTCTCATAATCTTTATTCACATTCTTAGAACGTAACCATCGATCAAAATACTTTTTCTCTAATCTCAGGAAGTCAACATGTGAAACTTCTGGTTCCTTCTTGTACTCACGATATAACTTTCGATACTTTTCTGGAGTTAGAACATAACTCAATAGTACTCTGCTCTTTATTAGTTCATAATCATTGCATTCCTCTGGAGTCAAATTCAATACAACATCTAGAGCCTTGCCTTTTGTTAGAGCTGAACGTAAAAGTACGGCTTTCTTATCTTCAGGAAATTTATAATCGATCGAGTTTCTTTCGAAGACCATAAAGAACTCATCAATCTCTATGTTCTCCATGCTTGGGACATGCTTTTTAAACTTATATAGTTCTACATTATTTGTTTCCTGAATCGTATGAGTTGATGAACGAGACTTTGCCAATTCAATCCTTTCATTACTAGCGATTCTTTCTTTTTCCAATTCTTTCTCCTTCAATTGTAATTGTACTTCTATTCTTTTACCCTCTAATTGTACTTGAATTTCTAACTTCTTCATTTCTAACTGGAATTTCATGTCTGCACTTAGTTCATTTCCATTCATTTTAAATTCATGGTTATTTATGTCTGTTTTCAGGGTTTCTGATACATTGAGAACCACTGATTCTTCATTATTCATAGTATTTTCTTCAAGCATTGCACCATGTCTTTTCAAACATTCCTTAATATCTTGAATCAATTTACTCCTTACTGGTGTAACTTCAGTAATGTCTATTCCCAGAGAATTTGCCATCTCTTTTAACTGGGTTAGTGACATGCTAGTTAACTGTTCTGAAGTGATAGCAAAAATATTCAATTGCTCCAACGTAAGATTAGCTTCCGCCATGTTTTATATTAATGACGTAAATAGAAGATAAAAAATTTCAACTTTACCTTTTATAAAGTCCTTTGAAATATTTTACACCACTGTTAATTTGTAGAAGATAAATTTTAAGGATGGTTGTGTACAAAGCTGACAACAGTATGTCCGAACACAGACAGTGCCTCCCACGTAGACAGAATTTGAATAAATATTTGTTGTAAATCGTTTTCACTAAAACAGTTGTATATTCTTAATTTCTTATACATACAAACTTTAGATCCAGGACTTGAGCCCCCAATCTTTTGTCACGTGCGAAATCAGCTACTGACGTTAGATGATATTTTTAGTAATGTATTATTATATATTATTTTGATTCATATCCATCTTGGATCTCACAAGGTTGTATAAGAATTTATATTGATGTTATTGAATTAGTTTTGATGTTTATTTGACTCGTCGCGATATGAATCTTTTGTGTATAAAGTGATTTAGATAAACTGTACCTTAATATATAGGAAATCCACAATCCTGTTTGAAATTGAACACAATTTTATTCCAACAAGTTGAGATGATAAAATATAACAATACCACAGAATACATGTACCAGTATTATATAATGAAACTTAATCAGTTGAGATTCTTCTATAATGAGTTAAGCTGTAATCCTATCTTTAAGAAAGTGGTCAAAAACAGTCCTCACACATTAGCGCCCAAACTAGAACTAAACTAAACGGTATTCCACCCTCGTGCATAGGACGTATTTTATAGCTATGACGTAGTGTCTAGACATATGCATGTTTTATTCCTAACACGGAAACATTTCGGGTTTAAGATTATTTCATTTTAACTTTAGTTAATAATAACAGAACCAATATAATATGGAAATAAATCTACTCGTAACAGTAGTTATAAATAAGGCCTACATTATCCTACATATCACAATTAGTTTGCAACTGACCACTTTGGAAGCGATGCATAATCTACTACAAACAGTGCCCTCACATAGAGGAGGGGGGGGCAGAGGGGGGCATTTGCCCGTGGGCGGCACTTCCAGGGGGGCGGCAAATGTAGTCTAAATATAGCAAATATAGCACTAAACAATTAGTTACAGTATACAAGGAGGCGGCGCTGAAACTTTTGCCTTGGGGCGCCACATAAGCTTTTAAATCTCTAGCTACAAACCTTCCAACGAAAAGCAACAAATTATTTATTTTTTTAGACTTTTACAGATAAGGCACAAAACAGGCTGAAGCAACACATGTTTCGGAAACTAACGACTCTCTGAACCATTAAAAATGTGACTGCGCCAGAAAATGCGCAAAATGTACTTCAGATGTCCCCCCCCCCCTCCCCCAGACCCAGGCACCTTTTTAAGTCTGGGTCAAACTTCTGGTTGCAAATGAACCCGTCAGACAGAAATAAACTATTGAGAAATTGTGCACGTCTCAAGAACACTGCGCAGTTAATGACAACTATTGGACTCGTTGTTTAATTCCGCTAGCTGTCCACAGAGAACGTGTGGGGGGGGGGGGGGGGAGTAAAGCTAACAGAACAAAGGGGCCACCCTGCCACAGTTTGATCTTTAAGTATCAGTTTATTCCCTAGAAATGAATTATTTGATACAATTTATTATTCACACATTACTTTGTCTATAGACTAGGAGACATTAGGATACTTTTTTATGTTGAAATTGAATAAAGAGTAACAAAGATTACTCTGTTGTTACAAATTAATCTGTCAGCGAGCGGAAATTATCATTTTCGCCCATTAAAGGGCAACTTTAGAGGTTGATTTTAGAAGCATTATAATTATTTGTTTTAAGTTTGATATTACCAAATAAAGGACTTTGTATTTTTTTTTTAAGTAATTAAAACCAGTCCTAAGCTACGAGATTTCAAATTGCTAAAGTAAGCAAATCCGTGAGCCCCATATCGAGGTGGCGTTTTACAAGGGAACAAAGAAAACAAGACATGACCCACTAAAGCCCATATTTTAAAAGTTTTTGTTAAAAATGAGAACCGGGTTAAGATTCAAAACACGTGGCAATATGAATTTTTCCTACACGAGTTTCCAATCAAGGACGTCACGTCCCGTTGTTGCCGGAAATTGCACATCTTGAATGGCTACAAGATTTGGATCTTCCCACCCCCCCCAAAAAAAAAAAAAAAAAAAAAAAAAACAACAACGAAATATACTAAATACACATATTAAAATAGTTTGTGTGTGATATATATATATATATATATATATATATATATATAGATCGTACTCTTGATCTAGATCTATATCTCTCCTGTATGCTTTTTCACTCTCTCAACCATTTAATTTCTCTTCGTTTTTCTCATCCACTCAACCTCCTTCACTTCTGCCTGCCATTCTTCCTCTCACTTTCCTTTCTCTGCTCCCTCAATATCTCTCTCTCTCTCTCTCTATTTCTCTCTCCCATACCATCTCTATCTATCTTCATCTCTCTCACACACATGGCTGTATTAACCATTAAACAAAATAAGCACGTGCCTAACGGCATTAACGGAAGTTGGCACCACACACAATCTCCAGAGAAAGAAGATACCACGTCTAATGGACGTGGTTTTTACGGTACAATACTTGAAATGGTTTAACTAAACTAGGATGCGTAAAAAACGCCCTGAATTAAATAAAAAATATATTTCAAAAATCATAAAAACTTTGAAAAAGTAAATGTGAAGTTTTCAGAAAAAAAGGACAAAAGAAAGTTGAACATTTTGATTGGTATTGTGTGACTTATAATTATTTAAATTTTGAATTACAGATAAAATAACGGAGACAACACAATTGTTTTAGTGTTTAGGGCTTTTTAACAGTCGTAATCCTTTCCTGCACACTTTCCCTCTATCTCCCTCTCTCTATATATATATATCACCCCCCCTCTCTCTCTCTCTCTCTCTCTCTCTTACTGGGCGCACTGAGCGTGTTAAATTTAACAGCATGGATAGAAACGCTTTGTAAATAACCATTATTGTTATTATGATTATATACCAGACACAGAATCGCACCATCACCTACTTAAAAGCTCAATTTTTCTCTCCTTCATCCATAAAGCCCATAGGTTCTCAACCTTTTCGGCTCACCGCACCCTTTTACAATTTTTTCCCGCTCACCACCGCCCCCCCCCCTCCTCCAATTTCTTTAGCACCCACTCCCCCTTCCATTTGTATCTTATAAGTTTAGAGACGTTCCTTCTAGATAGAAGATTATTACGTCCACTAGGCCCAAAACTCCTGCAGGGCGACAGGGATCCGTCGGTGGCAGGGATAGAACCCGCGCTTGTCCGTTGGTTTTGGTTGACAGTCCGGTGAACTAACCGCTGGACCAGCCGGCCCATCTGGACTAAAGTTTCCGCAATTTGTTTAGGCGGACTAGACTTTTTATGTGATTAATTATCTTTAAAAAAAACTGAAAAGGAAACATAATTGTAAGAATTATTAGATAAAAAAATTGCCTAAACAAAAGCTTTAAAGTTTAAATAAATCAATATTAATGTGAATCGTTTGCCTGGTGTGTTGCTAGCAATTTGTCTATTTTTGTTTCAATTTCGGTTGCAAAAGCCTTAGGTCTAAAAATCAGTAATATTTGTTATATTAACCCTTCCCGTACCGACCTACTTCTATCTATGCTGCCTTTAGTTCCGCTATATACGCGCCCGGGACTGTAAGGGTTAAGAAACAGAACTTGTTCGGCATCACTATTGAATCAAATGTGGAAACATTTAATTTAATTAATGGGAGATAATTAGCCCATTTTATTTGAGCTAATATTTCTTTTTTTTTTCTTTTATAAAAAAATTAATGGCTTACAATTTATAACTTTGAAATGATCAAACTGTACAAGTATTTGAAAATCATATAAATATTATATGACTAAATAATTTGTAATGTATAATTTCAAGCATTACAATAACTACCCAGTTTGTATGATTACAACTTATCTATGCCGCTAAAATTTAGTTCATGTTAATTTTCGTAGGTTTCAAAAAACATGAAGGACAAACACATCTCACACACGATTTTTGGTCGTTCAGCAATCGTTAACACTCTCATTATACCGAAAATCATTTATATAGCTTCAGTTACAGAACCTCCACCACATTTCATAACCAATATGAATAAAAAAATTAGAGCCTTTTTATTTAAATCTACTATTCGCTCCATTCATCATAACACACTGATACAAAATAAACGGGATGGCGGGATAGGTTTGCAAGATATAAAAACAAAGATACAAGCACTGAGATTAAAATATATAGGCCAAATTGTACGTGCACCTGATAAGTTGCCTTTAGCTATGTATTTTTATGGTTTAAAGCTAAGCAAACTTATTCCAATTCAAAACTATACACCTCATTATTTTGGCAACTTTTCCTCTTCATTTTACAAGTCAGTTACACGCATTTTACTTAACAATGAACACTTGATACATAGCAAAACAAAGAACATTTACATATCACTCATTACACGGGTCCAGATTCCACTTCATACACGGATTAAATGGGGGAGACAGCTAGGGATTACAGACTTTCATGACACATTCATCAGTTTACATAACAAACACATTGCACCACAATCAAAGGAAATATCATACAGGCTCATTTTTAACATGACACCAACATTAGATAGGAAGAAACAAAATACACGCAACGCACCTATATGCAAGATGTGTACCTCACATACACAAGAAAATGAGGAACATATCTATCTTACATGCTCCGCAATCATACCAACAAAACAAACATTGAAATTAATAATGGATACAACAACACAGTCAAACATAGATATAGATTTAGCCATTACACTCTTTAAAATACCTAGACTTAGAAACAACACAAAACACACATTAAACCTCATCACATTGGCAGAATACAAACAACACATTTGGACAATGTATCTTAAAACACGGTTTGACCAAAAACACTACCCCCCCCCCCCCCCCCACACACATCATAGAAGACATATTTAGACAAAAACTTGAAGCACATTTAGATAAACATCAACCGCCCACTCTGTAATTTTATTTGATGTTTTGCTTTTATAAATGTTTTATGTATTATAATGTATTTCATGGATGAGATCCTAATGTATTTTATTGATTGGTTCATTTGTTTAATTGGGAGATCTGTGGACATGCTTATGTTATTGAATGCGTTCTTTTAAATATGGGGATGCCCTTGAATAGTATTGTACATTTGATGTTATTAATTGTTCATCAAGGGCACATTTTTACTTTCATTTCCGGTGTAATTTTTGTTTTCATTTCCGGTGCGGTGTCTCTTTCAGTGAATGTGAAATCTTGTGGTGTTTTTTATTTTCTTTTTTACGCACCACTATGTACATAGTATCTTAAAATAAGTTTTCGGGATTATTTTCTTAATTTTGTTGAATGGCTTAGAAGACGGTATTTTAACTTCTTGGCTTACTACACATAAAGTAACGAGGAGAGAGACTTGGCCTTTTCTTGGTTCGTCTTCGCTTACTTAGCTTCCCTTTTATTACTGTTTTCCTCCAGTTATTCCCAACCTTTCTATTCAAAATTGTTCTTGGTTACCTATCTAATACAGGAAACTTGCGTCTAATATTAATCTTTTGTCTTCAAATTACATTTACCAGAGTGACATCAATGTATAATAAAAGAAGAAGGACTGATATATAAATGCCGGCCCAAAACCCCTCTTTTGTCACATTCGCCAGGGTGTTAACTGGTGCAGACCAGTCATCCGGCGACGCTGGCTTAGAGGGGTGGGAGGGTCAGGAAAGTCGGGCCTTCCAAATTCTATGTCACTACAAACAGATTTGTATTTCTTTCCCTATCTTTCGTTCAATAGTTCATGCCGACTGGGGAACGGCTAAACGCTATTTGAAACCTTAAGACAACTAGAGATTTTTCAACTCTCATTAGAGAATTGTACATATTTTTTTTCTCACTTGTGGAAGTCCCGATTGTGGGATTTCCTGTGAATGACACCTTTCGTCACCCGTCTTCAATAGGTGTTTCACTTTCCTTTGTCATATGTGACCCTTTCTTTGTTCTTTATATATACATTTAAGATCACGCTTGGTGGTTTAAATTAAGATATATATCCCAAGGGATAGAACAATTGAAATGAAATGTACATAATTTATACACACTTTGTTTTATTTTTCTCCATATTACGTTGTTTTAAATATCTTACAGTTAATAATGGATGTTTACGGTTAATACATGTTTAAATTAATTTGAATATGTTGGGATGTTAAGCATGTATGTAAAAAAAAAGAAGAATGAATGAATTTAAATTTAAAGTTGGAATTTAAATATGTATGGATGCTAGGATTGAATGTCAAATAAAAAGAATGAATGAATTTAAATTTAAAGTTAGTTAGAAAACTCTTTGTCTCGTAAAACATTTTGTCTTCTATCCCCTTAAATGTGTATGAACTGTTCTTCTATTTCCTTTTCTTCGTGTAAAATATATGAGATTGTGCAGGTAAACTAAGTATTTAAATATTCTCTGCTGTCTTCTATCTCTTTGGAATTGTAAAAATGCAATAAATGTCTCCTATCCCTAAAATAAAAAAAGAAGGACATCTCGGCCTTTTGGCTAAGTTCGATCACTCTGGCTTCCTCACACAATGTGTAGATCTTCTCCGCCTTGTGCGATTAGATTTTTCACAACTGTGTAGGAGGTCTGAGTTACCCCACCCCCCGAGCTACGGCTCTCATAACTATACGATGCCTAGTAGGCCCAAAGGAGGGGCAAGGAGATCAAACTCCGCCGCGCCTCCTACCGGAAATAAAAAAAAAAAAAAAGAAGGACATCTCGGTAAAACAGATCAAAATATCATTAATATTAGCAGATGTTATTATGGCGACAGTGATCGGGCAGCAGGGTTGACAGTCCGGTGAACCAACCACGGGACAAGTCGGCCGCACACTATATTTGCCAAATACAGACACCTACTTCATCGAAAAGTCATTGCGATTCCTATTTCGTATTAATATAATAATATCTAGGCATACTGTTGGGGGATATCGATGGGGATATCAGATATTTAGCAGCACTTGCGTTTACATCACATTTCATCCAAAAACTAATCGATTAAAATAGCTTAGGTGTTCAAATTCAGGTACGTTTGTACCGCCCACTTGCCCTTCATCGCCCCCCAATCGCCCACGGGAATGTCTGCTTCCCCCTAAAGCTTCTCACCGCCGCCCCCCCCCCTTGAAAACCTATGAACCTAACCTTCGATGTTAATAGGCCGGAAATACAACAATTCAATTCTCCTTAATCCCTGTTTAAATTTAGCATTTAAAAAATTCACTATTAGACTTTAGTTATATCTACAAGATTTTGATTATGTCCCCCTGAATAAAATCAAATACCCGCTAGCAGTCTCAGAAAAAAATGGGGACACAAAATGGCTACCAATACACATTTTCTCTTAACATGGCCGCCATGTTTCGTCGGCTAGGCCTTGAATGAAAACGTAAACCAAACATAACATTTAAAGCCAAACTTCGATCATGACCTTTTCCTTATTGCTGTAGATAAAAAGTTCACGTTCATTTGTTATTCATGACGTTTCGTGCTGGTTTAACAAAATATTATGTGGATTTGTTTGGTTATGTTTTTTGTCGGCATATAACAAATGCCACACCGGAAACTTGATTTTTAATGTTTGGCTGGCGCCACATGTTGGCGCAGCGCGTGACAGCCAATGTTGTATTTGCACAGCATTTGCATTTATCCCCAACATTGGTAGTTCACTAAAATTGCATTGATATCAAATATATATATAAAAAAATATTAGGGATTGCAATCAGCTGGCCGTCAGAATTTATGTGCGTGTGTTGACCGCGTGCTAGGAATTATAAATTAAAATATATTAGCACATTTCAAATTTTTTCCAAAGGATGAAATGTAGGGTTGTGGTCGGTGTGGAAGAGTTACAGCCCCAAATTAATATGTGTTACACAGCAGAGAAAATACTTCAGGGGAGTGTGGGAGCAAGTGCATCCTATTGCCTCCACCTGTCGACGCCCTTGGCGTGCCCGTATACAGTGAACACATTGATGTCCGAATCCTCAGAGACACTTGTCATAATAGTGAGGCAGTTGGTATAGGGAAGCCCTGGTTAACGGTGACCTCTACACACAGTCGGACACAGTCGGACACAGTCGGACACAGTTTGACAAGTTGGGACACAGTTTGACATAATCGGGCATAGTGGGACACAGTTTGACACAATCGGGCATAGTGGGACACAGTTCTACACAATCGGGCATAGTCGGAAACAGTCGGACACAATCGGACACAGTCGGACACAGTTTGTTACAGTTGGACACAGTAGGACACAGTTTGTTACAGTTGGACACAGTCGGACACAGTTTGGTAAAGTTGGACACAGTCGGACACAGTATTATAGTTGGACCACCTTTCTAGTCAGTTCAAACGGTAAGAAAAACTAACTCCATTAAAGCCGTAATCTGTGTGTGAGTGCAGCTGTGAACAACTTTTTAACTTTTTTTTTAAACTACAAGTAACATGAACCTTAAATCATTCAAGTGAATATATTGATCTTACATCACCATTAGCGGATGTTGTTGTTGTTGCTGCAGTTATTCACAAATGTTGTTATTGCCTACGCATTTCTTTCAAAACATCTGGCAATATTGATTTCACGCTTCATCCAATTTCAGAAAATGAAATTAATTTTAATAGATTAAATCCGAAAATCATTCGAAGACTCCTATGTCCAGTACATTACTGACGCAAGTATTAAATTAAATTGTCTAAATGAACTAAATGCTGTAGGATATCATTTTGTTAAGTGCTTCTTTTGAGCATTTAAAAAAAAAATCATTTTATTATCTTCGAAAAACTTGGTTTCTTGCTGGCGACCGACCGCCTCGACCTTCGGGTGGCCAATTAAACCACTTCCCGTCAGCCTTTCGATCCGAAAATTGGCCACATAGACGTTAAGCCCTGAGCAAAAGATTCTTTCACATTTTCATCCACATGCAATAACCCCAAGTACAAAAATCGATTTTTAAAACTGTTTTACTTGTTCTTTACACCCAATGGTGCGCATTTGGGAATCCCTATCGAAGGCAAGACTAGACTCCAACCACGGATAAGCGTATGAAACAATAATCTGTATAGAAGGAGCATCTAACAAATAAGAAAATGATAAAACCTTGATTCTGCTGATTCCGGAGTCATAAAGAATATACGAGTCTTATTTTCATGTCATTTAGTTCAGTATTGAAACAAAAATAAGTATGCGACATGTATAAACACAAACAGCCATTCTTACTTTTATGATTAATACAATAATGTATTATTACTTTTCACTCTATAACTCTATAATAAAGTATATAATCGTTTTTTCTTCAAACAGACATTCACACGATGACTTTGTTTAAGACGCAATGCGTCGTCGCTCTAAAAAAACAAAAAACAAAAGCCATCACTTAACGTCTTAAGATAAACTGTCTTCTTCGACGTTAACTCCTGTGATATACGACTCCCCTTAGGATGTGACCCCCTCGCCTCATCCCTAGGGGATCACCTCCACCCCCCCCCCGCCCCTACCCTATTACCACGCCTCTCCATTTATCGAGCTCATCACAAGCAGATACAAAAACATTGGCATGTGGCTTGTGGCATGTGGTTAGCCGAAAACATTAACATTTCTTTCTCACGCATTCTCTCTCTTATGTTTTATTCTCTCTATCTCTTGCACTTAATGATTTTCTTCCGTTCTTTCGTTATTTCCTCATACTTTTTTCTCCCAATTCACCATATTTCTCCCAATTCACCCGTTTTCTCCCAATTCACCATTTTTCTCCCAATTCACCAGTTTTCTCCCAATTCACCATTTTTCTCCCAATTCACCAATTTTTTCCCGCAGTTACTCTCATACAATTAATTTTGTTCTCATTCATTTTCTTGACTAACTATTTCTTTTTCTATTTTCCCGCCTTTCTCTCTATCTTTCTTTCTCCAAACGTTTCTCTCTCCTCATCTCCCCCTCTCTCACTCTCTCTTTTCTTCCTCTCTCTATATCTCTTCCCTCTGTCTGTCGCTCCTTCCCCTTCTCCTTTCCTCACTCTCTCTAACTCTTTATACCCCCCCCCCTCAGCCAAATCTCTCCACCACTTTATATTCTCTCTATCTCCCTCTCCCCCTTACCTCTCTCTCTCTCTCTCTCTCTCTTTCTATTGTTCCTATACTAAGCTAATTAAGGATAGAAAATGAGATTTAAGTGAAATAAGTAAAATAATGTCTTTCAATACAATTATCGCGATCCGAATCAAACATGGCGGCTCAACTCTGACCTTTGTGACTCATTCGAGTTTTCCGTTTCGAATTGTTTACAAGAAAAACCTCCTCGACTAACATAATTTTGTCAGGTAATTATTAAGTACAAGAAAAAAAAAAACACCAGACAAAGCTTTAACGTCCGTCCTTGACCTTCTTTGTGTAGGCCCCCAGGGATGTTTCTGGCATCCAGAATTAAACGTTCCAACTCGAGGGTTCTCAAACTTTCCTATAAAAAAGTGTACACTCTAGTTTAGTTTAATTAACGATCATAAAAAAAAAAGCGGTTTAATGTTTATACACTTGGTCATCTAAAGTAATGGCTTTGTAAATAATTGTTTCTGCTTAGAATATTTTAAGGAATATAGACCACAAGGGCCTTTTCCCATTTAACTAAATCAATGTATAGCCTGTTTATAAAGGTATATAACCTATCTTTGTATGCAGTCATCCGCCTATCTATCTATCCATCCATCCATCTTTCTTCTGTTCATCTGTATCTATTTATATGACTATCTCATATGTTATAGACACTTTTTTTTTCTTCTCATCTCGTTAAAAGTTTCAACCAAAGTTCATTTAAATATCATCTATATAAAATTTATCTATCTATCTATCATCTATCATCTATCTATCTATCTATCTATCTATCTATCTATATCTATATATATATATATATATATATATATATATATATATATATATGAAATGTTAACTTATGAAACTAACAATTAAATTCAGAAAAGAGCTCATTAGTCAAATCACTAAACCTAGAAACACTTAAATCACTAAACCCAGAAACACTTGAGGCAGAAGGGCAAAGAGTAAAGCAGTAATAATAAATAGCATTAAAATCTAACTTTGAAATACAACAAAATAACAATATGTTACAATGATCAGATAAACATAAGGACAAAAACACTTTCCTTATCCCTAATGCGATAACAAAATTGTTAATGTATGCGAGAACTGTTTGTTCAAGAGTGGCATCCGGGCATAGAATGGGTTGCCTGAACAAACCAGGAAAACCAGTAACTTAACACCATTTAAAACACTGATCAAAATGCAAGACTAGACTCAGATCACGGATGAACGTATGTCTAAGTAAAGTAACCGTCGTACCAAACTGATCCATGGGGCCGGTGAAGCAGCGTTCACCAGTTTCTTTGGCAACGGCATTTTAAGGGTTGTGTGGCCAGAACAATGCCCAGCCGACTTTACCCCAACTAATGTCCGGTACACATCGGACGCATGAGCGTAGGACGCAAAAATCCTCTTTATAGAAGGGACGTCTGTAATATGTAAGATAAGAGAGAAAACTAGAAATAAATTTATCTATCTCTACATAATACTAGATTTATCAGTGTCAGTTTACTTTATAATATTTCTATTAATATCCATGTATAAATCATAACACATCACTGTTAAATTGGATCATTTTAATGCATTTATTAACACCATATTTTATATCAATAAAGAGACCCTTTAAAAATATCACGTCACACAATTCCGCAATAATAATAATAAATAAAACAAAACAATATGAAAATAACAAGAAAGAAACATTTTTGCACAAAATTTGCCAATCTCAATGTCTCATTCGTTTCTTATTTTTCGTTGAATGAATTTCATTAGCTTAAAATAATAGAACGCAGGATTAAAATTTAATTTAATTTTTTTTTATCAGCGAAAATTTAAGGCTAGACAAAAGAGAAGAAGATGTAAAAATATTAAAACATTAAGAACAATATAAAAATTGTTTGTGGTTTTTTTTTTGTTGTTGTTTTTTTGTAAATCTGAGTAAAATACAAAGACGAATAAAATGGAGGGAGAGTAATAAAGAATGGGAGAGCATGAATGGGGGAG